>CAVLJG010000010.1:9299022-9650447 GCA_963669975.1 Acanthoscelides obtectus
ATACAGATTCCGTCCAACAACCTGTCAATGGCGCGCGACGCCAGCGCCTCTGGTGGCGGATTTTGGAAGTTTTGAGACCGAATCCCCATAAGACATCTACTGGAGTTCTCTTAGGAAACTTAATATAATTAAGTCCTCTATAAATACTCTTCCAGATAGCTTCAATGACGCAGATGAAATAAATTCACATTTCTCAAATATTCCGATCATAACCAAGACACAAAAGCAATTAGAACTACTGAACAAATATCAAAACAATAAGTTTCCCAAGTAATTCTGTTTCCAACAGGTTGCCAAAGAATCTGTTGTGAAGAGTTTCTCATTTATTAAAACTAATGCTGTAGGGGCTGATGGAATCTCACTCATTATGATAAAATACATTTTCACTTTGCTCTTAGACCATATTACATTTATAATCAATCACGCAATATCAACATCCTGGTTCCCTGATGCTTGGAAGCAGGCTATCATCATACCTATTCCTAAAGTAGCGATTCCCACGTCTGTAACGCAACTTAGACCAGTCAGCTTACTTCCCGCATTTTCGAAGCTTTTGGAACGGGAAATGAAGATACAAATATCTCAGTATGTTTTCAGTATTGAAATAGTTCCATCAATGCAGTCCGGATTCAGGGAAAACCATAGTACAACAACTGCTCTAGCCAATGTCATTGATGATGTTATAAGAGGCCTTGATCAAGGAAATATCACTTGTTTAGTTCTGCTGGATTACACAAAAGCTTTCGATATGATAGACTCTGAAATTCTGCTACTTAAGCTGTCTTACTATGGTTTTACCGATGCTGCAGTCAATTTGATAAGCTGCTATTTGTCAAATAGAAATCAAACGGTCTTAACGGCTTCGAAAATCTCACAGTCAACTGCTATAAGTTTTGGTGTTCCTCAAGGTTCCATACTGGGACCTTTACTTTTCTCTCTATATATATATCGGATTTCCATCAATATGTCCATAATTGCACAATCCATCACTATGCTGATGATACTCAAATTTATTTTAGTTTCCAACACAAAGATTTTAAAATTGCAGAAGCATTGCTCAACGAAGACTTAACAAGGCTAGCAGACATCTCGTGCTCGCATAACCTAAAAATTAATCCATCTAAATCTTCAGTTATGGTTTTCGGCTCAAAAAACAAAAGAACATTGATCGAAACGGAAATTAACCTTAAAATCTATGATTGCCGGCTTCCTATAATGAATGAGTGTAAAAACCTGGGACTCTGGATTGACACAGAACTAAAATTCAAAAAACACGTAAATTCGTTATGTAGTGCATCATACTGCATTTTGAAACAGTTTTATCCCCATATGCAAATAATATCTACTTCAGTAAAGCTGAAACTGTGTGAAACATTAATTATATCAAAGATCAGTTATTGTGACAGTATATATGGCGCAGCTCTATCATATAGTGAACAAAGCAAATTACAGCGTATTCAGAATTCGTGCATCAGATTTTCTTGCGGAATACGAAAGTTTGATCATATTTCTCATAAATATGGGGAACTTGGTATTCTGCAGATTAAAGGCATGCAAAAGCTTCACTTATTGACACTCACACATAAGGTCTTAGCTACCAAACAACCAACATATTTGCATAATAAGTTAACACGATGTAGTGACATAAATCAACTGAATACAAGGAATAGGAATATGTTAGTGATACCCTTACATTCTAAGGCTGTCTACAAAACATCATTCAGCTACAATGCTATTAAATTATATAATGATCTGCCTGTTACATTCCAAAACTATACGTTATTTAATTTTAAAAAGAGGCTTAAACTAAAACTACAAGTCGAGGTCTGATGATGAGTACAAAATGCTAGAAATATGGACTGTTCTTGTAATTGTTCTGTGTTGTTAATTATTTAGTAATTATTGAGAATTATGGATACATTTTTGTTGGTAGAATGTTTTATTATATATATATTTTTTTTTTGTTAAGGTTAAGGTTAAGTTGAAAAACGCGACACTTCGCCTTTTTTGTACTTTTACTTAGGTACGAAATAAAGCCCATTTATTATTATTATTATACTTTAGCTTTCTAGCCAATAACCTACCAGAACTTTTAGAACAGACCTTAGACAACATGCCATTACAACGGAGACAGAATTTGTGGTTTCTTCATGACGGAGCACCACCACACATTTTTAGAGGCGTCATTCAGTATTTGAATGAACATTCTCCAAATCGCTGGATCGGTCGAAATGATCCTGATCCTCGAAAATGGCCAGCAAGATCTCCTGACCTCAATCCGATGGATTTCTGGTATTGGGGAGAACTTAAAGGGATGGTTTATGGAGCTGGTCCAATAACAACTGAAGCACAACTTCGCGAAAACAATTTTAATCGAGCTGAAATAATAAATGGACAACTTCGAGGACCTAGAGTGAGAAGAAACAGGGTTTGTCGTAATGAAGCTTGTGTGGAAAGTGGAGGACGACATTTTGAGCACCTTCTTTAAATACAAAAAGTGCAGTGTGGCTTTTAAACGGAAAAAAAATCTTTGTATCAAAATTGTTTTCCCTATTTATAAGTGGATTTTTTTAATACGTTTATTTTACCTTAAAGTAGCTTTTCTCTAAAACAATGCCCCCCATGTTATATGAAACTTTTTGCTTCTACCACCCATTTAAATAATGACTATCCTAACGTTTACGCCCTGTATAGCTTGCATTGTGGGCTCGTATTTGTGACGCATCATATTCTGCGGTTTCCCGGGCATTTTACAAATTGAGGATTTTGATATTCGTATGGCGGTATGTAATAAATATGCCAAAAAAAATCCTAATCTTTCTCGAAATGATACTGAGCCAAATATTGGTTAGTAAGCTGTTGCTCGTTAACGATGTAGATGATGTTGAAAGTTAGCATAGCAGCTCGTTAATAGTGGAATTTGTTTCTAATGAGAAACGCATGTTGTTATGCATATTATAGTAATGTCAATATTCCTAAAGTTATATGATATTATCCATGACTACGTTTATTTCCCGACCACAACGTATTACATTCGTAACGATCTGTTTTTGGTTGTGCGATAAACTGCTGTTATGCAAATATCTCGGAAACGGTTTGTTCAACCAAATCAAATCTACAGTACCGATTTTTACTTAAAATACACTCGTGTGTAAGTCAATAAGCTTTATTAGTGGTACCGTTCTGAGATGAGATGTAATTATAATAACCATACTTCATTTTGACTCTGTAGATAAGTGCAACCACTGTAGACATAGCTGACGAATGTCAAAATCAATGTGTCATTCTGAATGTGAACCAAGTACAACCAATTCATGAAGCAAACACGAATCGAGAAGGGTTTAAACAATCTACTTCAAAAATCAATAATTGACATAGTATCCGGAAGGATTTACATTAGAAAATTGGAGTAAACTCACCGTCATCAGTGATTGTGAAGCAACACACATTGAGAGAGTATGAAAGTGTATCACAATATTCCACATCCGCCTTTCAATACTTTATCCTATCTAGTAGATAATTTTCTGCAAACAGCTTAAGTGATCCCAGCTACGATACAACTCTTACGGTGGACAGCACATTCATAGCATGCCGATCCAATGGTGTTTAATGTGTAGAAGTTAACAACTGGAAAATGGTTGCTTTAACGTTGCTGACATACATAATTGACAACCTTTAGAATGCCAAATGTCAGACGCAGTCATTGAGTGATTTTTTTGCATACACAATTCGTCATTGTCAGAGCGGTCCGTAGGACCTTTGCTCTTGGTTGAAGTCTTGTGAGTCAGTAGGTCTGGTTGCCCAGATACCAAACAAAGTCAGGGAGAAAGAAGGGAAGAAGAAAGGACGGAAGGAAGGAGGGGGTGCATCAATTTGACGGGTGCCTTGGCATTGCTAGTTAGTTTTCGGCAATTTTAAATTGATCCTAAAATTAATTTTGGGATTGGTTGTTGAAGAAAAATTATAATTTTGGTTGGAGCTAAAGTCGCACGATTTAATTTTGTTCACAGTGCGAGTCGCGGCCTTATGTGCTTGCGAACCTGCTCGACTGTGTAGTCTACTGACTCGCGCAACAAAGTGTTGTTATGCGATTCCGCTTGACTGTAAAGTAGCTGCGCTTGTTGTTTGATGTAGTCCCTTAGGTAAGGGATGTCAAGGTCTCTGTGAAGGGTCTCGTTGGAAACATACCATGGGGCGTTAGTGATTGTACGCAAGGTTCTGTTCTGCAAAACCTGCAGGCTACGGAAATGCGTTTTGGCGAGAAAACACCAAGCCGCACTTGCGTAAGTGATCGCTGGTCTAATAACCATCTTGTATAGCCGAACTTAGTTGATCAAACTTAATTTTGATGTTCTACATAGTATAGGGTAGAGTTGCCGAAACGAGATATGGAATTTAGTTTTTAACGCTTCAGTGTGCTTCTGCCAGGTTATCCCCTTGTCAAGAGTCACACCGAGATACTTAGCAGAGCTTTCTCATGGTACCCGAGCTCCATTCACTGAAACCTCGGACGGGGCGCCGCTACGTTTTTTAGTACAATAGATTGCCTGCGTTTTCGAATGATTAATTTTGATCCGCCACCGATTCGCCCATTCCAATACCTCGTCCACTGCACTTTGCAACCTGTCGTGAACTAGGTCCCCAGAGCACGACTGGGCCACCAGGGCAGTGTCATCAGCATAGAGATAGGTTTCGCAGCTGCTGGGGCAAGGGATGTCATGAATAAAAAGTGAATAAAGGACTGGTCCCAGAACCGAACCCTGAGGGACACCGGATTTGATGAGCCGTGTTGTCGACAGGACGTTATTAATTTTGATCCGAAATTTCCTACCCTAGAGAAAGGATTTCAAAAGTTTTAGGAGCCAGAAGGGGAAGCCCTTATGGATCAATTTGTAGAGAAGGCCCTTGTGCCACACCTTGTCAAATGCCTTTGAGACATCCAGTATTAAGATGCCAGTACTTTCCTTACGGGTGAACCCCCTGGTTACTCGTCCAACAAGCCTTATGGCCTGTAGCTCCGTACTATGCTCAGACCGAAAGCCAAATTGCACGTCAGGAATCACATTGTGGTCTGCCGAGAAATTTTCAAGGTGACGTAGAATCATTTTTTCAGCCAGTTTAGAAGGAGCTGACAGTAGACTAGTGGGGCGGTAATCCTGGGTGAATATCGAACGCACCTTCTTGGAATCATTATGGCATCAGCGGTCTTCCACGCCGTTGGGAAATGCTGGGTACTTAGAATGGCATTGATTATTGCCACGAGATAAGTTAAGGACTTCCGCGAAAGTAGCTTCAGCGCCTTATTAGTGATTCGATCCTCTCCAGGTGCTTTACGCACCTTGAGGTCTTTAACATGACCTTGGAGCTCTGCTGGTGTTCAATGCGGAGTCTCAGGAGATTCCGCTGATGTGTCGTGCAGCTCTTCAAGTGAGGAATCTTCTGAAGATTCCTCTGAGGAAAAATCACTAAGGGAGGCACTACTGCCACTGACGCCGTTGGCCCTAAAATGTCTCCTGACGGATCTTACAGTATGTTGCTCCTCGTCGAGGTCATTATCAAGGTCATAGTTGGGAGAGAACTGACTTTCCATTGCATCAGCGAAAACCTCGACCTTTTCCTCTGTCCTACAGACTAAGCCCCTAGGACCGTGGATGTGCGGGAGTTGTTCTCGCTTTCCGTTTCTGAGCAACTTTGCGACTTTCCAGAGAGCATCCCCGACAGAAAGTCGCTCCATTGCTCATTACGGAATTCATGAAGATCATTTCTCACTTCATGAACAAGATTAGTTGCTCTGTGAATGTCATCTGGGTGACAAGACCTCTTCGCTTGCTTAATTGCAGCTCTTTTGTCAGAAATTTTATGACGGATGCCTACAGGGAGAATTTTTTTTTGCATTTTGTTCTCTGCAGCAATTTTAGCGATTAAAACGATTACAGTCAAGAAGATTCTGTCAACGCCCTGTAAGAAGGGTTTTGAAAACATTGTCACATTTGCAAGCTTAAGTCTGTTGGAAAGAAAAGCTATTTTAATATGGAGGTTGACCCAGGAGGGTTCAAAGAGGAAGCAGCACCACTGATAATGGGGAAGGAGCTGAGCGGCGGCGAATCACGTTCAAAAACTGAAAACATGGGCCCATTTACGCAGATGTCATCGGAGCAGAGAACCAACGAGAAACTGATGATGATTATAGACGACCAGGCGAGGAAAATTCGAGAGGTCATGCAGACAATCAAGGACCAGACGGCTAAAATTGACAGCTCGACCGCCCAGGTAACCCTTATAGTAAGTTCGAAAGAATACCCCAAAGAACGGACCAAAAGCCTAAAGAGACCGCTACGCATCATTACCGACGATCAATATACATCCACAGACGACACACACACCGACGGATTTATGAACGCAAAATCTAGAAGGAGGAGAAGCAACAAGACTGATCGACGAGCCGATAAGTTTCCACCTCTTCCAAATACAGAATCCACTCTCTTACGCACCGCCCCCACAAAATATCAGCAACACCATGTCTATTAACAAACCTTTGTCATCGGTTGGCGGAGGGACTACATTATCTACCTCGGATCCCCCCCCCGTCGACCAATGTCACTTCGCAGCCATCTCGCTCAGCCGACGTGGCATCAAGCCAACCTTCACGCCAAAGGCGCGTAACGCCTATTGCTCCGCGTGATGGGGCGAGGTGGCGTACGTTAACCTACAAATTCATTTCCCTAGGCATTAAAACAGATCGCGCGGTTGCTGTCGATGCGGGAATAAGGATTATTCCTAAATCTGAGGAAGACTATCGTAAGATCGTTCGACTGTTCCAAAAGGAAGAAGTGCACCATCACACTTTTCCTCTCCCTTCGGAACGGAACATCCACGCGGTGGTTCGAGGAGTTCCCGTCAACTTTTCGGATACTGAGATTAAGGGAGAACTTGAGCAGAGGGGATATAGCCCTCTCCACATCATTCGCTTGAAGCGCAGCGTCGACGCGCCCATGCCTTTGGTGGTCGTGATACTGCCCGAGACTGAAAAGTCTCAGCAAGTGTTCAACGAACACGAAATGCTGGGACTGACCATTCGAGTTGAGGTTCAGAAGAACTCCAGACTCATTGAGCCTGCACTGCACCGCCCAAATGCTTAAAATGTGCAAAGGACCACACGACGCATTTGTGTCCCCTTACAGAAGAGGAAGAGAGCAAGTGCGCAAACTGTGGAGAGGGACAAATAGCCGGATTTGCAAGTTCACTCCAAGGAAGAACTTGCAAGTTATATCATAAACGGACACAACTAGAGAGGCAACCTTGCCCAACCTCCCTTGAGCACGCAAAATGTGGACCTGGCAACCACGCTAAGGGCCCTACAACAAATAATAAGCCCACCGATTAGCGCTACCGAAGTGTTGCAGGCGATATTTCATTTAAATCCTTTTTGGAATTGTTTGTGCATGAGGGATATTTCCAAATAACGGGAATTGCATCAAGCTCTTTTGGATGAAGGTACAGATGTGGCCATGCTGCAGGAAACGTTGCTTAATCCGGGAGATCGTTTAACGCTCCCGACTTATTATGTTATCCGAGGTGACAGATTGAATGGTCGAGATGGCGGTTTAGCAGTGCTGATTAAGCGCGGTATAGACTATTATAGAAGCACTAATGCGGAGATGCATAGCATCGAAGCAACTTCTGTGGTGGTAAATATGGCGGGAGGTGTCTCGTTGAAGATCACATCGGTGTATGTCAGGTGTGGTGTCAGGCTACAAGAGGCGGATCTGGAGGTCCTTTTGGACTACTTGGGTCCGCTATTTGTGACAGGGAACATCGAGCATGGAATTCTAGGTTGAATTCCACTAGTGGAATTCAATTGTACAACCATGCGATGCGAAATGGGTACCTTATACATAGCACTGAAGAGCCGACACACCATCCGTTCAACCATCATCAGGCACCAGATGTCATCACTTCGCGATATCTAAAAACTGTAGATACAGTATCTCTTCTCTAACCTTGTATCATATCTCTAGTGACCATCTACGTGTTGTCTTGGATGTGAGCAATGAGCAAACTTCTGAGGAGGAAGCTCGTCCAAGGAAACGCATTGATTGGGAGCTGTACAAGTTGCTCCTTAAAGAGTTTCCCAATATGCCTATTATAGATGATAAGTCTGGAATAGATGCCGCTCAAGCGGAGTGGACAAGATTCATTCAAGCAGGTCTGCAGCGTATAACGACACGGCAGACCTTTTTTGCCTGCGGACATTCGTCAGAAAATCTCTGACAAAAGAGCCGCTATTAAGCAGGCAAAAAGATCTTGTCATCCTGATGGCATTCGTAGGGCTACAAATCTTGTCCATGAAGTGAGAAACGCACTGCACGAACTCCGCAACGAGCAATGGAGCGACTACCTGCCGGGAACGCTTGATTCAATTCAATCGGTTTTTTCTAAATATTTTAATAAACTTTCAGTCGATTTTGTTCAAATTCTGCAGTAGTATTAAGGGCAGTAAGGGGCTAATTTAGCTTCTATTAGATTGAAATGATCAAATACAGTGGCGTCTCGGAAAACACCCTAACCAATATCTTTGACAGAATATTTGTGCGCCAGTGACTTTTTCCAATTTTTCTGTTTTTTCTAGTTCCTTCCATATCTCGCTTCGTTTGCGAGATAAAAAATAAAAAGCACTTTTTTGCATTTTTTGATAATTGAGTTACACGAAAGTCGTCTTTTGATTTTTTTTGTTCAGATTATACCTGCTTTCGATAAAATAAATAAAACATAAAATATTTACATAACGTTATTTATTGTTGCAATATTTTGCCAGTGGCACTGCACAGTCTCTCAGGAGACAAAAAAGTTTCGAAAAATTGAAAAAGTTAGTGGCGCCCATTTTTTTTTGTCAAAGATATTGGCTAGAGTAACTCCTAAAAACACTTCAAATAATATAAATAATAAGCACTGCTTTAAGTAAGTTACGTCAAAGCCAGACTTGTTTGAGTAGCAATTGCTTTTCCTCTCATGGCGCTCTTATTTTTTGTTACTTTTAAAATATTGCTGTTATATATTATTACGCTATGCGATTATTATATGTTGTTTTGTTTTATCGAAATGAGTTTTAAATATGTAAAAAATACTCATTTATTCCAGGAAATTAGATATGAGTCAAGTAGCCTATTGCCCATTCGTTATAAGGAATGTTAACGATTATTTTGTTTTAATGTAGTATTGACATTCAAAAACAAAAATAAATACATATATTGGATGGGAAAATTTAGCTTAGTTTTGTAGTAAGATTCAGCATTAAGACTAATTTTTTTTAGGATATATTCAGTCTCATGTTATAACTAAACGTGCCTTCGATCCAAAATCGCTTCATAGCTAATAAAAAGAGTAATAAGTAATTGAAGTTGTTTCCATGTCTCATTTTACTATGAAATGTTTCCTTTCCAAGGTCTTTGAATACCGAATCGAGTAGCCAGAAATGGCAAATTCAATGAAGTAGATAATCCCGGACGTCTTTGAATAGGCAATATTGTAAAGTAATAGCAAAAAAAAAATCGAATCATTATCTGTATAAGTAACGATAATCAATGAATGCCAAATTAAAATGATACGCTAGTTAATGCTATTTTACTTGTTGTGACGAAAACCGCGTTTGATCGCAGAATAATTGGAATTTGGAACAATATTCACTTGACGAAAAAGGTAGGTTCGAAAATTTCCTGGTTAGTGAGCATGTATCTATAATTACTGGTTTTTGTAATTAAGAATATACCGTTGATTGTAAATTTAACGCAACTGTGAACATGTGCGGACTATGACGAATAACTCTGTTGATGATAGTATACTAAGTGACATATAAATCCGAACACCCAGTTTAAATGGTTTTATTTTAATAAAAGTTGGTGAATGTATTTATCTTACTGTAAATAACAAGTGAAAAAATTTTCAGCCTTATCAGTTGGACATTCCGGTTTTTATACTGTTTTTTTTTAATTCACTAACGCTCTAAAAATGAATATTTCAGCCGCAGTAAAGAATCAACGTTGGTGGATTTTGGTTCTTGACATCCTTTACGATCGGTTACGATGCCTAGAGTACGGAGACCTGTACGATTTCGTCAACTTAGTGAGTTTGATAGGGACCGTATAGTGGCACTTCGGGAAGCTGGACTTTCTTTTCGGGCAATTACAGTTAGAGTGCAACGAAGTGTAGACACTGCGGTTAGGTGTTCTCAGGCATGGCTTCGAGAAGGCCGTACGCAAAGAGCAAGGGGCACTGGACGCCGCCGTAGAACAACAGACCGTGAAGATCGCCGCCGAAGGTTATTGGCCTTAAGGGACCGTTTCTCCACTACCAGGCCCATTGCAAATGAATGGTTTGCAGAACACGGAAGACCTATTGGCATGCGAAGTGTTTACCGACGAATGAGAAGTTTTGGCTTGTCTTCATACCGACCACACTGGGTCCTCCCTTTAACTCGAGAACACCGACGTAATCGCCTTGAGTGGTGCAGACAACGGTCACTTTGGGATCAGGAATGGTCTTTAGTGACGAGTCTCGATTTTGTTTAGGCATGCACGATGGGCGTGCCAGGGTTAGAAGGCGACGTGGTGAAAGGAGGAATCCACAGTTTTTTGTTGAAAGACATGTTCACCACACTGTTGGAGTTATTGTTTGGGGTGCTATAGCTTATGGTTCCAGGTCACCTTTAATCCTCATTAGAGGTAACATGAACCCGCAGCGTTATATCCACGAAGTTCTAGAACCCCATCTTTTACCCTATCTTGACACCCTGGCAGATCCAACTTTATAACAAGATAATGCCCGACCACATGTTGCAAGAGTCACAATAGACTTCTTTCAACATAGTGATGTCACATTGTTACCATGGCCACCAAGATCTCCCGACTTATCCCCAATTGAGCACGTGTGGGATATGATGGGTAGGAGATTGCTCAATTTGCAACGTTCTCCTCAGACTCTAGAAGCACTTCGAGAGGAGTTGGTGGTTGCCTGGAATGAGATACAACAGGAGGACATTGAACACCTGATCAGAAGCATGCCTAGGCGCGTTGGAGAATGCGTAGCACATCAGGGTGCATCCACACATTATTAAAGGTCAAAGGGCTTTAAAGCAGTGCAATCATTTTGAAATTTTTATCATTTACTTATTATGCTTCATTAAGTACTTATACAAAATTTTATTAAAATGAAACCATTTAAACTGGGTGTTCGGATTTATATGTCATTTAGTATATGATTGGTAGTATTTCAACTTTTTCTTAATGCCACATATGCATTCTTTCTTCTACCTGTCAAATGTCGCTTCCCCTCACGTTGCTCTAGTGTACGAGCTATTCGACTATGTGTAATGGAACCCAGCAGAAGAGTTTTTCTTATCTTCTCTTTGTTTCCGTTTCCCTCAACGAGCGTGAACCTTATACTCCCTACTTCCTATAACACTTGAGCTATGTAGTGGCAACATACTGTATATTTGTGGTCACGAGACTATACCGGCAAATGCTTGTTTAGATGATGTAAAGCTTAGCCTAAGGTTAAACTTTAGCATAATCTATTTGTTTACGATGGAATGTTCCGGTATTCTCATTGACGAGAACGGAGGGAAAATAACGCGGTTTATTTATGAATGGAGTCGAAGTGGCGTGGCTATGGATAGCTCCACCGTTATGGATTCGGTTTGTCTTCCATGTAACTGTTAAATCACTTTATGAATAGTAGGAATTGACTTATGAATTATACTAAGTGACATTTTAAATCCGAACACCCAGTTTAAATGGTTTTATTTTAATAAAATTTTGTATAAGTACTTAATGAAGCATAATAAGTAAATGATAAAAATTTCAAAAGGATTGCACTGCTTTAAAGCCTTTAATAATGTGTGGGTGCACCCTGATGTGCTACGCATTCTCCAACGTGCCTAGGCATGCTTCTGATCAGGTGGTCAATGTCCTCCTGTGGTATCTCATTCCAGGCATCCACCAACTCCTCTCGAAGGGCTTCTAGAGCCTGAGGAGGACGTTGCAAATTGAGCAATCTCCTACCCATCATATCCCACAGGTGCTCAATTGGGGATAAATCGGGAGATCTTGGTGGCCATGGTAACAATGTGACATCATTATGTTGAAAGAGGTCTATTGTGACTCTTGCAACATGTGGTCGGGCATTATCTTGTTGGAAAGTTGGATCTGCCAGGGTGTCAAGATAGGGTAAAAGATGGAGTTCTAGAACTTCGTGGATATAACGCTGCGCGTTCATGTTACCTCTGATGAAGATTAAAGGTGACCTGTAACCATAAGCTATAGCACCCCAAACCATAACTCCAACAGTGTGATGAACATGTCTTTTAACAAAAAACTTTCACCACGTCGCTTTCTAGCCCTGGCACGACCATCGTGCATGCCTAAACAAAATCGAGACTCGTCACTAAAGACAATACTGTTCCATTCCTGATCCCAGAGTGACCGTTGTCTGCACCACTCAAGACGATTACGTCGGTGTTCTCGAGTTAAAGGGAGGACCCAGTGTGGCCGGTATGAAAACAAGCCAAAACTTCTCATTCGTCGGTAAACACTTCGCATGCCAATAGGTCTTCCGTGTTCTGCAAACCATTCATTTGCAATGGACCTGGTAGTGGAGAAACGGTCCCTTAAGGCCAATAATCTTAGGCGGCGATCTTCATGGTATGTTGTTCTACGGCGGCGTCCAGTGCCCCTTGCTCTTTGCGTACGGCCTTCTCGAAGCCATGCCTGACAACACCTAACCACAGTGTCTACACTTCTTTGCACTCTAACTGCAATTGCCCGAAAAGAAAGTCCAGCTTCCCGAAGTCCCACTATACGGCCCCTATCAAACTCACTAAGTTGACGAAATCGTACAGATCTCCGTACTCTAGGCATCGTAACCGATCGTAAAGGATGTCAAGAACCAAAATCCGCCAACATTGATTCTTTACTGCGGCTGAAATATTCATTTTTAGAGCGTTAGTGAATTAAAAAAAAGCAGTATAAAAACCGGAATGTCCAACTGATAAGGCTGAAAATTTTTTCACTTGTTATTTACAGTAAGATAAATACATTCACCAACTGTTATTAAAATAAAACCATTTAAACTGGGTGTTCGGATTTATATGTCACTTAGTATATGTTAATTTGTTTTCTCTCGACTTTCGATTTTTCGTATGCTTGTGTGCTTGGAACATATTTTTTTAAGAATTGATAATAAAAAAGGTAACTACCAGGTTTCAAACGAATGCGAAAGATGTCGAACCTAAATAGGCATAAGCGCCTATAGATAAAACTTATTTTGGACAACAAAAAATAGTTCTGACCAATATGGGTTAAGAAAAGAAAAATCGATTACAGACACAATTTTGGCAGCACTGAATAAAATTAACTCTAATGTTGACAAAAAATTCCTCCTATTGGTATCTTTGTTGACCTGAAACACTGATTGGGATTTACGGGAACATTACAAATACATTCTACTAAAAGTCACCTTTCAAGTCGGGCACAGACTCTCTAACTCTTTCACACAAAAAAATGTACATCAAGTGCGGTGTGCCTCAAGGAACAGTACTAGGTCCACGATTATTTATTCTCTATTTAAATAACTCATTCAAATGATAGTACTGGAAAGATTATATTTGATTATACAGGGTTCATTATTTGATTATTCAGGGTTCATTATTTGATAATGTATCTACTCGTAAAATGCAAAAAATTAAAAAAAAAACGGACTTACCACTAACTGTCTCAGCGCTTCACCTGGTGTGTGAAAGTTTATTGAACGCATTAAAAAAGATCCACTTATGAATAGGGAACACAATTTTGATACATACATTGTTTTTCTTTTTAAAACCGACACTGCACTTTTTTTGTATTTAAAGAAGGTGTTCAAAATGTCATCCTCCACTTTCCACCGTAAACTAACAACATGTCGTCGAACTCTTGATTCGAGAAGATTGTAAATAAACACGACGACGTACGCGAACAATAACTAACCACTGTTACCGTTTGCGATCGATTGTCCGTTCGATAAGAGTGATGAATGACCGACGCGCTGTTGCATGTGTGTTTTAAATATTTAATTATATTATATAATACTTACTTACTGAATACAAATTTTGGCTTTACTTAGAAAGACTTAATGCCATTTATTTGTGAATTACCCAATTTAAAAACGTTTTAGATTAGATTATAGAAATTAGTAAGATTGTGGTGATTGTGGTCGATATAAAGCACTTACACTATAAAGCCATTTAGACAAAAATCTGTTGACTTTTGGACCATGGGTCATATGAACTTTTTGACTTGTTTTGACACCCCTATTACCCATTTCAATAATGACTGCCATAACGTTTACACCCTGTGTTTCGATTTAAAAGTATACCCGGATTATACTTGTAATTTGAAAGTACAAATTGCATTAACTGTTGTCACTGTCCTGCTTTAATTAAGTGTTTAACCAAACTTGTATCAACAATGAATTTAATCTTTATTGTAATTTTGTGGTCAAATTTTGATCTGTTTAGATGGTGATATGTGCATGACACTATGGGATAACTGTGATTAATACTTAAGGTGAAATTCCACATCGTATGATCCGCCAACCACACGTCGCTGGCCGGATACCTCGTTAACGATGCACTAAGGTCAATATTTTGACCTCGACCTCCATTACTCAATAAGTCTAGGTATGCATGTGCTAAATTGTAGTTTTAATTCATAGCTACCTACAGTCTGCGAAAAATCGCTGCCTATAATTCAATAGTCTGACGAGGAAATACAATTTTAAGTGGATATATACTGACTGACGGTAAACATCAACTTTAATATTTTTTGGCAAATGATTAAATTTTCAGCTTGATTCGTCGAGACAACTTTCAATGATTTTATAAAAAATACTAGGTAGAGCTATTGGTTGTAATTATCAACTTGGAAGAATTTTATGCACAATTAGGCTTATTAAATCTCCTTTCGTCAATTTATTCAACTTACCACTCATTTTGCCCTCAGGCAATCTGAATGTGTCATTGTTTACGACCCGGAGTCAGCAGCCCACAGCTGAATAAAAGCATAATATGGAATATCAAGAGGAATGGCAGAAACAGAATCGACAGTTATCAGTAAAAAATAATCTTATACTGTTCTTTATCCCAATTTTCTTCACACATTACATATGGTGATAGTTTTCATACAAAGGTGCAACGGTATATCCAAAAATGCTAGAAAATCAACTTTTGCTATATCTGCAAACGCCTGAGAATATTATTTACCAAAAAGAATGTATATGTATATCACATCCGGGTGGCCATTATTAGAGATCCAACGATACACTTCAAAACGTCGCCAATTGGTATACATGGGTTTTTTGGTACGACAAAACGAACCATGGGCATAGTTTTACTGTAGCCGCTAGAGGGCGCTCTCTACTGTACCTGTAGTGTACTAAAATGACCAAAAAATTTTTCTTAGTGCAATTTTTTGCTTTTTGAACAAAAAACTGATTCTTCGCACTTTTCAATATAAAAAAGCTCTCCTGTGAGTTTTTGTTATAGTTAGCCGTTTTTGAGATATTTAGATTTTTAGGGTTCGATGCATTTTTAATTATTTATGGGAAAATAATATTTTTTTTTTACATTTTCGATTTGGGCATTACAAGTAATTAAGATGATCGTTTAGATTGTGTTTTTAAACACAGCAATAATTCCTAACTCCAAATAAACACAAAAAAACAGAATATTAATTTGTTTAATTTTCCAATATTATTTTTAACAAATTAAATCAATTATTTACAACTAAAATGCTATTGTATAGTTAGGACCAACATACAAAATCTAAAGTAGTTGCTCGACATGTAAACCCAATTGTTCAATACACAATTCACATCTACGAATGATCGAACGTGGTATAGCATTATTCAAATAAGGCCTTATTTCATCACATGCATTCCTGATTCTGTCTATTAGCATATCTCTTGTGGTTACGGGATTCTGGTACACTTTTTCTTTTAGAAATCCCCACACAACGAAATCTAATGGATTTAGGTCAGGGGATCATGGAGGCCACGCGACTGGTCCTCCACGGCCGATCCATCTTTCTGGATAATTTTCACCATCAAGCTGGAACCAGGCCAATCATCTTAAATCTAACATAACATCATCCACAACATATTTGCATGTTCAGCCTTTAAAAATTCCAAGAAGGTCGCAGCATTTAACCTTGCAGGCAAAAGGTAGGGTCCAAATAGTCGATTACGGTAGATACCAATCCTCACGTTCACACTAAATTCATGCTGAAAATTTCTTTCCCGAACTGCATGCGAATTTTCATGCGACTAAATATGTTGATTATGAAAATTTACCACACCACGTCTAGTAAAGCATGACTCATCGGTCCATAAAACGTTACTTAAAAACTCCCTATTATTATCAGTTCTATCAAAAATCCACTGACAAAATGTGATTCTTCGTTCTCCGTCCCCTGGCTGTAGTCCTTGCACAGGTTGCAAATGGTAAGGACGTCTATGGTCATTTTTAAGAACACGGTGAACATGGCTTGCTGAAATTCCCAAGGCACCAGAAACTCTCCTAACACTTGTGGTCGGATCTCTATCAAACTCACGCAGAATCATACGGATAAATCTGCGCTGACGAACATTTATGTTTTGATCCCTTTGGAGATTTCCAAAACCATTTTCAATTATTTGGCGATGCACTCTTACAAATACTGAGGGAGTTGGATGTCGTCTGTTTGGAAATCTTCGTGCGTATTCTCTGGCTGCTTCTGCTGCGTTTCCATTTAAAAAGCAATACACAAAATGAATATCCGCTAACTCTTGATTGGAGAATAAAAACGGCATTTTTATAAAACTTACAAAAAAAAAAACAGGTAAAAGAAACTAAACTTCGTGCATTCACAATTGCCAAAAAACGTTTCAGGTTTCAACAGACAACAAAACTAACTGTCAACTAATTGACGTTTAACCTTATTCTGCTTTCAATTTCAAAAATATTTGCAGGCTCAGCCTACTTCTAAAAATTATCCAGATACTGACTTTTTAACGTCATTTTATCATAAATAATTAAAAATGCATCGAACCTTAAAAATCGAAATATCTCAAAAACGGCTAACTATAACGAAAATTCACAAGAGAGCTTTTTTATGTTGAAAAGTGCGAGGAATCAGTTTTTTTATTCAAAACGCAAAAAATTGCACTAAGAAAATTTTTTCGGTCATTTTAATACACTACAGGTACAGTAGAGAGCGCCCTCTAGCGGCTACAGTAAAAACTATGCCCATGGTTCGTTTTGTTGTACCAAAAAACCCATGTATACCAATGTTCACTGTTATACATCGAATATTGTTCGAAATATTTAATAATAATAATAATATTTAAACACCCTGTATTTCGGAAGCCACGCACTTTTCGACCCATGTTTATAGAGACTTTATGCATTATTTTTAAGAGTTCTATCGAATCTTAAAGTTATGCAATAATAAACTGAAACACCCTGTATAAAATTGCATTCAAGTAAAATCATTTTGCGGTGTGTTCTATTTTCCCTGTCGCTGGGCATAATAAGCACAAATGAGAGCTTAGGAACCAAAATGCACCAGTGCATGTCAGTGGAAAGCGCTATGAATGAGCTTAGTGCAGAATTGTGTGACGTAGTCGAGGATGATCCCAGTAGTTGATCTCTGGTGTCAGCAAGAATACTCTCCGTCATTAATAAAGCAATGATTCTAATTGTTACATCATAAATTGCGACAGTTTTACAGTTTCTTGCGAGTGCCTATGCTGGGCGTTTCAAATTCGACACTAACCCCTGGGATCTCCTAAACACCTAAACCCTAAACTGTAAAAGATACAGAGTCGGTTAAATAGGGGCAAAGATGTGCATTTACTTAGCTAAGAAAATTGCACTCCAAAAACATCGCAGTTCAGACTATTTCCCGAGATAGGCGATAGAAACAAAATCCTCTCAAAATCGTTTCAAATTTTTCCTAGCTTTATTTGAGAAGGGATGTTAAAATCAAAAGTTTATCAAAACGCCACTTTTTCCTCTCTATAAGGTGACATAATCAGAATTTCAAGATGGCGTTTCGTCTCTTGTCCTCAATTATCAAATTCATTTTTTCTCTAAGGCGCCATACCGGATTCTTGTACTGGTGAATATAGCTTTTTAATTCTGATTCCAAAAATGTATATGATGTAATACGTGAAAAATACCAAACCTTGGTTCCTTCAAAAAACAGAATTTCCTATGTAGGTCCTGAAATTAACAGATAGTCAATATCATCAACCAATCGTTTTTCAGTTTTTTTGAACTGAGCATAGATGAACAATCTTTATTTCCAATTTTAATGACGTGATATTGTGCATATCATGACATACGAGCTCCTTCCCACTTCAGTTGGCCCAACTATTGAAATCTTAGTTTTTTTCTTATCAAACACAAGTAATGAAAATGTAGTAGGGTGTTATAGGTTTAAAATATTAACAATGAATATTTTGACAATATATAGTAGGAAACACCAACTTCATTACTCCCTAATCAAATTTGCAGCATAAAAACATGTTGCAATTACAGCATATCAACCTATTTTCATTTCAATGCAAAACGAGTCTATAACGCATAGGTGGCTGTGAAAAATAAAAGCCATGACAATTGTTTTTATTAATCACAGCTGTCAGAATACGTTTAAAATAGTTTTGGGTAGTTAAGGTTTTTAAAATGGGTAGAGGAAAGGTTATTAGTGAGAAAATTCGGTTACTGATAATTAAGTTTTTCAATTCTGGGAAATCAAACTCTGAAATTGCAACTTTGTTAGACTTATCGCGGTACAGTGTGAGAAATATTGTTAGAAGATGTAACGTAACTGGTTCAGTTAATATTAAGCCACGATATGTGAAAAAAGTAATATCATAAATGTCGACCGAAGAGCATTAAGAAGAATAATCGTGAAAAACAGGCGCGCCAATTATTTACAATTAAGTGCTTTGTGGAGTGACGCTATTGGAACGAGAACTTCGAGGTCCACAACTCATAGAGAGGCCCACAAACTGGGATTTAGCACTTGCAAGGTAAGCTTTCTTATAAAAAAAAAGTGAAGCAAAAACCCTAAAGTTGCACAACTTGTTTTTAGGCCAAGAAAAGCCAATATTAACTCCACTGCAAAAGAAAAATCGGCTTAGATGGGCTAAAGAACATAGACAATGGACACCTCAACAATGGTGTGCAATACAATGGAGTGATTAGGCCCGATTCGAAGTTTGTGTTGGTGACAGTCGCAGTGTGTCATTAAAAGGAGTAGGAAAACTTCATTTTATTGATAGAAATGTGGATACAAACAAATATTTGGCAATGTCAGAAGAATCGCTTTTACCAGTGATGGAAGAATGTTTGATATCCGGCCAAGATTTTGTGTTTCAGCAAGATGGTGCAGCGTGCCATACCTCAAAAGAGGCTATAAAATGGATGGAAAGAAATAATGTACCACTTTTGAAATGGGTTTCTAGCAGTCCAGATCTGTCACCTATTGAAACCTTGTGGCACGAGATGAAAAAGGTTCTACGACAACATCCTGCTCGTACAATCACCAAACTGAGACAAAAGCTTCAAGAAATATGGGATTGTTTTACACCAAATTTTTGCCAAAACTTGGTTAACACTATGCCCCAAAGAATTTCAGCCGTAATACGGAATAAAGGTGATGTTACCCAATGGCCATGCAAACGTTATTTTGGGGTTGGTGTTTTTTCAACCTCAGTGGAACGTCTAGATTTATATTATTGCTCCTTAAATCCATTGTGTTCTATATGGTAAATGCCAGCTTGAAAAAAATGGAAAATGCTCAGAAAGGCAATATTTTATTATATGAGAACAACATAAGTACGTGGCATTTATAATTAAGACACGCTTCTCACGACTGAAGCATTGGTTTACATTCAATGATTTTCAAAGCCAGCTATGACAATATTAGTTTTCTTTCGAAATAACTTAGGTGTGACAGTGTCAATATATATGACATATTAAATATTGTAGGTATCACAATTAAACATTCTATTCAACTGTGCAAGAATCAAATATGGCGTTTATAAAAGGTAATAAAGGTGTCATACTGAAATTCTAATTATGCCATCTTGTAGAGCAGAAAAATTAGCAATGTTATTGTACTTTTTATTTTGGAATCCATCTAAATAAAGCTAGCAAAACATAAAAACGAATTTGGAAAAATTCAGTTCCTTTGTTTATCTCCGAAGCTTTATATGTATCATATTCCTAGTTACCTAAATGTGCAATCATTTAATCGTCTTGGTATTTCGTACAGTTTCTGAGATCTTAATGGCGAGGATCGAATTTGAAACACTCGGTATAGCTTACGATGTGTCCTTTGGATTTGTGTATTTAATCATTGTACAAGTAATGAACTTTCAACTGATCATCAATTAATTAGAGTCATCGGATTCAGTCAAACGTAAAATTTCACTTTCCAATAAATCATACAACGTACGTCCACTATTATCTCTCCTGGACACGTAAAAATAAAATACGTTATCATCCATCGGTTATAGTCTATATCTGCTTTTGCGTTCCAGTATCAATCCCAATTAGTTTCTTTTTTTTTTGCCGACATTTGCTAATGTGATTTTGTAATATCAACGCGGGCTTGAGGTTGTTTATGTTTTTGTCAAAGATAATCCATTGCCAAAGTTTCCTATCATGTGGATAACATTAAAGGGATTTACCCGACTTTGAAAAAACCGCTTTATTACGAAGAGATGGAGGATTGATAGATAATTTTTTATTGCCATAAGACTCTTTACAGAGTACTGGAGTAGAGTCACTCACGGAAATGGAGAAATATATACAGGGTATCCCGAAACTGTGAACTGTGTAAAAATTTCATCGAATTCCGAGCGGTACTTTTCAAGTTATTGGCAGTTATAAGGTTAGCGGACAGACCGATGGAAATGTCATAATGACATCCAAAAAACTTATCTGATTTTCTAAAATTATTGCGAATACAATACTTCCCCGTCTGTAAGCGTGAGAAGTAAAGTGATTCAAGACATTTTTTAAGACTTTTAAACCCCAAAACTACCTTTTAGTCTAATCATATTAGACGAAAATACCCCTGGTTTGCGAAATAATTGTAAAGTCTGGTTTTATTGCTGCAAGTTGTTCAAGGGGTATTCAAAACATGGACGCATAAAATGGGTACACCGATTTTTGTAGTAAAACTTTTTATTCGACAACAAAGAATGAGAAATCGTGTTTTTTGGGATTCAATCGAAAGGCAGGAACAAAAAACTCTTCTTACACTTTTTTAATAAAGATCCTTACAAAACTAAAGAAAATAAAAACCAAAATATACTAAGTGACATATAAATCCGTACACCCAAATTTTCAGCCTTATCAGTTGGACATTCCGGTTTTTATACTCCTTTTTTTTAATCCACTAACGCTCGAAAAATGAATATTTCAGCCGCAGTAAAGAATCAACGTTGGCGGATTTTGGTTCTTGACATTCTTTACGATCGGTTACGATGCCTAGAGTACGGAGACCTGTACAATTTCGTCAACTTAGTGAGTTTGATAGGGGCCGTATAGTGGGACTTCGGGAAGCTGGACTTTCTTTTCGGGCAATTGCAGTTAGAGTGCAAAGAAGTGTAGACACTGTGCTTAGGTGTTGTCAGGCATGGCTTCGAGAAGGCCGTACGCAAAGAGCAAGGGGCACTGGACGCCGCCGTAGGGACCGTTTCTCCACTACCAGGTCCATTGCAAATGAATGGTTTGCAGAACACGGAAGACCTATTGGCATGCGAAGTGTTTACCGACGAATGAGAAGTTTTGGCTTGTTTTCATACCGGCCACACTGGGTCCTCCCTTTATCTCGAGAACACCGACGTAATCGCCTTGAGTGGTGCAGACAACGGTCACTCTGGGATCAGGAATGGAACAGTATTGTCTTTAGTGACGAGTCTCGATTTTGTTTAGGCATGCACGATGGTCATGCCAGGGTTAGAAGGCGACGTGGTGAAAGGAGGAATCCACAGTTTTTTGTTGAAGGACATGTTCATCACACTGTTGGAGTTATGGTTTGGGGCGCTAAAGCTTATGGTTCCAGGTCACCTTTTATCTTCATCAGAGGTAACATGAACGCGCAGCGTTATATCCACGAAGTTCTAGAACCCCATCTTTTACCCTATCTTGACACCCTGGCAGATCCAACTTTCCAACAAGATAATGCCCGACCACATGTTGCAAGAGTCACAATAGACTTCTTTCAACATAATGATGTCACATTGTTACCATGGCCACCAAGATCTCCCGACTTATCCCCAATTGAGCACGTGTGGGATATGATGGGTATGAGATTGCTCAATTTGCAACGTCCTCCTCAGACTCTAGAGGCACTTCGAGAGGAGTTGGTGGTTGTCTAGAATGAGATACCACAGGAAGACATTGACCACCTGATCAGAAGCATGCCTAGGCGCGTTGGAGAATGCGTAGCACATCAGGGTGCATCCACACATTATTAAAGGTCAAAGGGCTTTAAAGCAGTGCAATCATTTTGAAATTTTTATCATTTACTTATTATACTTCATTAAGTACTTATATAAAATTTTATTAAAATAAAACCATTTAAACTGGGTGTTCGGATTTATATGTCACTTAGTATAACTGTTAGTGACTGAAAACAAAAAAAGACAAAAGATAATGTTTAATCTGCTAACACGTTCGTTGACAATAAGGGAAGCAAAGAGAAGGGGAATCTCTTTAGCTGGGTTCACTCACATCATCATCCAATGACAACTTGCGCTCTGGACCGACGCGAAGGGACGCGATGTATCACGACAAATAATATAGTTTTCATTACCTTCAAACTACAGAAATTCGCTACAGCTCACTACAGTTTGTTGACATTAAAATCGAACATTACATGACCAACCTTGTGGAAGGACGAGTATTCACTGTGAGAATTATAGTTGGTCTAGACTCATCGAACAAAGAGCAACATAAAACTGAAACTTTTCAATGTTATTTAAGGATCGTATCGAAAACAGTATTTTATGTGACTGATATACACATATTAGGCAGCTGGGCAAGGCGTTATTTAGGATTTCCCATTGTGGGAGGGGGGTTTTCCACTCTTCTTGAGAGATTTATTTTTTCTAGTTTTTGACTTGAGGCACGAGTATTTATTCCCGGTTAGAGATATCGCAGCGAATATGTATACTAAGTGACATATAAATCCGAACACCCAGTTTAAATTGTTTTATTTTAATAAAATTTTGTATAAGTACTTAATGAAGCATAATAAGTAAATGATAAAAATTTCAAAATGATTGCACTGCTTTAAAGCCCTTTGACCTTTAATAATGTGTGGATGCACCCTGATGTGCTACGCATTCTCCAACGCGCCTAGGCATGCTTCTGATCAGGTAGTCAATGTCCTCCTGTGGTATCTCATTCCATGCAACCACCAACTCCTCTCGAAGTGCTCCTAGAGTCTGAGGAGGACGTTGCAAATTGAGCAATCTCCTACCCATCATATCCTACACGTGCTCATTTGGGGATAAGTCGGGAGATCTTGGTGGCCATGGTAACAATGTGACATCATTATGTTGAAAGAAGTCTATTGTGACTCTTGCAACATGTGGTCGGGCATTATCTTGTTGGAAAGTTGGATCTGCCAGGGTGTCAAGATAGGGTAAAAGATGGGGTTCTAGAACTTCGTGGATATAACGCTGCGCGTTCATGTTACCTCTGATGAAGATTAAAGGTGACCTGGAACCATAAGCTATAGCACCCCAAACCATAACTCCAACAGTGTGATGAACATGTCTTTGAACAAAAAACTGTGGATTCCTCCTTTCACCACGTCGCCTTCTAACCCTGGCACGACCATCGTGCATGCCTAAACAAAATCTAGACTCGTCACTAAAGACAATACTGTTCCATTCCTGATCCCAGAGTGACCGTTGTCTGCACCACTCAAGGCGATTACGTCGGTGTCTCGAGTTAAAGGGAGGACCCAGTGTGGCCGGTATGAAAACAAGCCAAAACTTCGTCGGTAAACACTTCGCACGCCAATAGGTCTTCCGTGTTCTGCAAACCATTCATTTGCAACGGTCCCTTAAGGCCAATAATCTTAGGCAGCGATCTTCACGGACTGTTGTTCTACGGCGGCGTCCAGTGCCCCTTGCTCTTTGCGTACGGCCTTCTCGAAGCCATGCCTGACAACAACTAACCACAGTGTCTACACTTCTTTCTCTACACTGCAATTGCCCGAAAAGAAAGTCCAGCTTCCCGAAGCCCACTATACGGCCCCTATCAAACTCACTAAGTTGACGAAATCGTACAGGTCTCCGTACTCTAGGCATCGTAACCGATCGTAAAGGATGTCAAGAACCAAAATCCGCCAACGTTGATTCTTTACTGCGGCCGAAATATTCATTTTTAGAGCGTTAGTGAATTAAAAAAAAGCAGTATAAAAACCGGAATGTCCAACTGATAAGGCTGAAAATTTTTTCACTTGTTATTTACAGTAAGATAAATACATTGACCATTTTTTATTAAAATAAAATCATTTAAACTGGGTGTTCGGATTTATATGTCACTTAGTATATTATCAAAATATTCATTGTTAATATTTTAAACCTATAACACTCTGCTACATTTTTATTATTTGTGTTTGATAAGAAAAAGACTACGATCTCAATAGTTGGGCCAACTGAAGTGGGAAGGGGCTCGTACCTAGTACGCATTTTTTAAGTGAAAATTAAGCATCACGTTAAATGTCTGAAATACGCTTCCAACGAAGATGAGCTGATGGGACATTGTTAATTGCTTGTAATTTACCTCAAGTCATCACTAGCACAGTGAATCACCTATGGTCTCAAGAAATATCTGAGTGCGGAATGGGTCAAAACAATTATTGCTAATCAGGTGTACATTACCAAAATGTCTCCGACAGGTCAGTAGCCGATGTTCTAGTGCGAGGTCAATAAACAATGCGCGGGTATCTAAATATTAAATAATTCGCAGAAGCTACGAATTGTTTGATCGACGTGACCTTGCTTACCTCTAAACAGCAGTTTATTAGAGGCCTACGCGTGACTAGGCACTGTCATTATTTGGGAGAAAGCGTTTATTACTTCTGAATTTGTGCCAGAACGCCCACTGGCACTTACTGGATTGTTGAACATTGGTTCTCAAAATAAATTTACCCTGAGGTCCCTGGAACCGCGTTGTGGAGTCTCTTGCCTCCTGCGGCCCGATGTACAGTGCGTCATCTTAGATCCGCCCCTGTTGGAGGGGCTGATTCAGCACTGTGGAATTTGGGGAGGATGCACAAGGGGCCCATTGGCTGCCAAGCGCCTAGTACAATACCTCAAAACTACAAATTTCCAACCTTTACGTTCTGACTGACCTATGTGAACGGCTACTGCTTCTACTTCCTACGCCACTGGTCTCAAAAGTAAGGCAAGTATTACGTGAGCACTATGGGGGGGGGGCGGGGGGTCTTTGCTTTGCTTATTTTGGATGACATGGGGGGTAGGGGAGTCTAGATGATGATTACGTCATCGGTTTTTTACACGAATGGCAACCCTCACATTGTCCTTGCTTGAAAACGAAACGCATTTTCGGAGATTCCCGCAAATAATGCATACGTTTAGCGAACAGCGCGCGGTAATTCCCCTACTCGTTTTAGAACCGAGTAGGGGAATTACCGCGCGGTGTTCACTGGTCTAAATTTCCTCTATCAGTGTATTGTTTCATTTGGATACTGTAGCGAGTAGACGTATTGTAAGCATAGTAAAGCAAGTTAACATTTGTGTTACCATTGATTCCATTAGCCAAAGTTTAATGTTTAAATAAGATGTCGTTTCACATTGACAAATCCAAGTTATACCAAAAATTTTTTGAAAGTTTTAAAAAATCTCATACAAGTACGAAAGTACAAAATGTGCAAAAGTTAGTTAACGAAGTGTGGCGAAATTTCAAATTACAAGCAAAATCCGACAAGGAACTAGATATTATTGTATCTAAGAGAATCGAAGAAGAATTGCAAGCGGCGACTAAGAATAAATCCAATCTACTAAATCTTTTTTCTAAGGTGAGTGACGAAATCATTTTAGGGATCTGTGAGTACTAGATGATGATGAAAAAAAGTTTCTCTTCACTGATTAGAAAATATGATGGCCTATCTCAAAGTATAGAGGTAATATTCATTATATTATAGATTTATTTCTTATGATTGATTCCGTCAATTGGTCACAAAGTACAGGACGTTAGTTTTATACATATAAACAGAAAACTAACACCCTGTATTTTGTGACCGGACCGAATTGCTCGTTTAAACATATTAGATTTAAAGCCATAGGGTTTTGTATTTACCATATATATTGCCATACTTTGTATGTATGTAGCTTAATAAGAGAATCTTTAGCAGAAGCCATAGAAAGATTTTATTTCTAGGCAACCTGTAAACCTGTAGAAAAAACACAAATTATACAGTCAGCTTCAAATATTAAAAAAGAGGGAGAAGATAAAACAAAACCCTGTAATGAATCACAACAGCAATGCGAAATTAATGAAAATACAGATAAACGGAGAGCAAAACCTTCTCAGGAAGCTATGAAAAATAAGATTGCTCTACTCGGAAAAAATCTGAATGCTTTGTATTCTGCCAGAGATATTATGCCAAGCCGTGCTGAAGTTGATAAACGGATCATTAAGTTGCGCGAGGAAATAAAAACAGCAAAACAGTCTTTAAACGGGAAGGTTCAAAACGCAGTTGCCCAGAAGAAACACAGAGATGGTATGAAAAGAAAGTTAGAAGATATTTGTCATGAAAATCCAGAAATAAAAAAAAGGCTATCTCTGAGGGATTCAGTGGGACGTCCTAATCTTGAAAGCAATCAACATTCACTATTGAAAACAATCGCGGATGTAGCTTTATTTGGGAGTGCAGCAGATGATAGAAGACGAACGGAATCAATTCGCAGCGTAAAAACTCTTGATGAACTCACACAAGAATTACGTAAAATAGGATTTGACATTATTCGCAGTGGGACATATCTTCGTTTGATTCCCAGAAAATCTAATTCTGCAGCGGGATGAAGACATGTATCGACAGTCCCTGTTAAGCTCATTCGGGCTCAAAATTATTCAATCTGGCTTAGAGATTTTGATTTTCTTGTGGATATTACAGAAAAATTAATCTGCAGTTTCAGGGTAGAGACAACAAACTATGAGAAATGATTTCTGATATAATTACGTTTATCAAAAAGCTTGAGTTTTGGAACCAAGCATAATCTATGGCGATACCAGGCATTTTCCTGTTTTTTCATAAAAGATATCTCAAAGTCCATTAGAACTATATGACAGTAAATATCATGTAGAAATAGTCTTTAACCTGGAGGATAACTTCAAAAATCGTTTCAATTTGTGTGAGACATCGCTGCGACAGAAATGGTTTAGCTTTAAAATCATTAGTTTCAAATACAAAATGTATCTGGCCTTCAGTAAGTGAAGATAAATATCCAGTTTGATGTCTTGTTGCCTTGAAAGTGAAAGCGTTATTTAGTCCAACCTATTTATATGAATCTTCTTTTTCAAATATGAAGATTGGTAAGAATGGATGTAGTTATGAATTATGTATTAGTTATTAGTTTATTTAAGTTTACTAGTTTGTATTAGTATTAGTCAAATAAACACATGTATGTCGCATACAACTGTGTATAATTTCATGTAAGCTGGCTTACATTGCTTGCTCTTCATATTCCAAAATTATCAAAGTAGCTCAACACACTGAAAAGACTGGCGACCAGTGATTTATAACATTGCTGTCAGTGGACTGATTTTCGGAAATATTAGTTCTATAATTAGTTTCAGTTGTTACTGATAATCCTTTTGTAAGCCCACACATTTCAGACATTTGTCTGCTTATGAGATACCCTGTAAAAAGTTCACTTGACACTTGCAATCCTAAGCAAGGCCTGTTGTGAAAAAAAGGGCACACTGAGGCACAGGCCATCTTGGTACATTCGAATATTGTTCTAATAGTTGAAAGGTCGACCCTATCTCTCAGTAAAGAAGATCAACTCCCATGTCGTTACGTCACCAAGTAAGTGGTTTTGAAGTTATCCTGACCTTGAAGCCCTTGTACTAGCCACTAGCTTCGTGATAAAAGTGAAAAGAGACAGGGTAGTATTTCGGGCTCTTGTAAGGTAGGATTGCCCTTTTTCAGGTTTATCGTTTATCATTCTATTATTATCATCATCATCGTCGTATCCTAATCTATTTACCCAAATTACAAATTTTTTGTCGACAATTCAAAACTAATATCAAATGTCAAACAAGAATCCTGAGAACAATTATACTCTATAAATAATATAGACAAAGCAACGGGACTGTTCATAGAGAAAATAAAAAAACTAATAGATATTAGTACCAATAAAGTAATAATTAGTCACAAAGAGAAAAGCAGAAATGCCTGGATTACCAAAGGATTAATAACATCGGCAATAGAAAAAGAAAGACTATATAATGTAATGAAACTAACGCCAACTACAGAGAATACCGACTGCTACAACCAATATAAAAATAAATTTATAGAGCTTGTAAGGCAAACCAAACGAAAACATTACCTAAATAAATTGAATAATAACTTAAATGATCCTAAGCGGCTTTGGACAACTATTGATGAGATTACTGGGAAAACAAAAGTTAAAGAGTGTGTCACTGAGTTAAATACAACATCGGGAACAGTATTAAAAAATACTCAACAGATATGCGATGAATTTGTACAATTCTTTACTGACATAGGCGAAAATTTAGCAAGTAATATACGAGCAAATGTACAAAATACTCAGCCTCCAAAAAGAACTTTGAACTCATTTATTTTGGATAAAGTCGAGCAATGTGAAGTATACACCACTTTTATGTCCTTAAAAAATCGGAAAAGTCCTGGGTTCGATGGTATTAAAAGCGAGCATTTGAAAATTATAGCCGAGAACATAACAGAACCACTCACTTACCTAATCAACAAATGCTTTGAATCTGGCATATATCCCTCAATTTTAAAAAAAGGTAATATAATACCGATACATAAATCAAGAACAAAAACAGATGTTAACAACTATAGACCAATATCAATAATATCCAGTGTAGCAAAGGTTTTTGAAAAAGTTTTATCTACTAGAATGATTCGATACCTCACAAAATTCAAAATTTTAAGTGAAAATCAATATGAATTTACAGAAGGGAAGGCTACATCGGACGCAATAACTAAAATTGTAAATCAAATACATCAAAATATTGATAACAGAATCCCTTCAAACTGCATTTTTGTTGATTTAAAGAAAGCTTTCGACACAGTTAATCACAAATTATTATTAGAAGCATTGGAGAGAATAGGTTTCAGAGGAAACGCGTACTCACTGATCGAAAGTTATTTGTCAAATCGCCCACAATCTGTGCAGATATCAGGATCATTTAGTAAAGAAATGTATATTAAGTGTGGTGTCCCACAAGGAACTGTCTTAGGTCCGCTGTTATTCAATATATATTTAAATGATATTTTCCAAATTAATTGTGTTGGCAAAATAACTAGTTTTGCAGATGATACTGTAATATTATATGAAGGCACTGACTGGTCTGATCTGAAAAATGTAATTGAAAATGATTTTATCAAAATTATTCGGTGGTTTAACAGTAGAAAATTAAGCATTAACTACTCTAAAACACATTTTTTACCATTTGGATCTTATGCTAGACATCTGCCAAATTACACAAATTTCTCCTTCAATATTAATGATCAAAAAATGCAAATTAATAGAGTGCCCAACATAAAATACCTTGGAGTGGTCTTGAATCCTCACTTACGATGGGACATCCATGTCAATTATATTTTAAAGAAAGTTAGATTTGTATCCTACAAAATTAAATACCTTGGGAATATATTGACAGAAAAATATCTTCGAACATTATACCATGCACTGATTGAGCCTCATCTCACATATGGTATATTAGCATGGGGAGCTGTTTGTTCCTCACATATCTATAATTTAGATGTTTTTCAAAAAAGTATTCTAAAAATGATATTTAAAAAACCGAAACTTTATCCCACTGAAAAATTATACGCAGATGTTCGAATGTATGATATAAGACAGCTTTATTTCTTACACAGTATCACTCACTACCATAAATTTGTAAACACCGACCAAAAAATTAAACATAATCATTATACCAGGTACAAAATTCGTGGCACAGTAGTTCCTCAACCGCATAAATCTATAATGCAGCGATCATATCTCTATTTAGCGCCTAAATTTTATGAAATTATACCTAAAGACTTAAAAGATTTACGTTTCGGAAATTGTTTCAAAAGAAATTTAAAAAAGTAGCTACATTCTATATCTAGGACTGAAATTCATAAACTCATAAATACGAACATCAACTAAATACATAATCGACTGTAGCTAATTTTTGTCCTTTTTTGTCATTTGCATTCTACAGTTTCAACTTAAATTTATTGGTCCATGTACAGGCGATGCCTTCTATTGGGCCTGTTTTGATTTTATATTTATTTACTCATATTGTTTGTTATCTTTGTACATTGAGTGAATAAATATTATTATTATTATTCTATATTGTTATTATTCTTATACATATGGAGTAAATAAATGTCTACTACTACTTTAGACATTTGAGCCTTACCGTGATCTATAGTTACTTTAGTGCATGGAAATCATTGTCGAGCTACTTGATTCAATTTATGGCTGTGGTCATAGATCACACCGTATCCTATCGCAAGATGTATTAAATAACCATAAATCACTTTTATATCTAGCTATTTATCACCATAACAAATAACTATTATTGCTTGTTTTCATAATTACTTGTTAATTGCTGCAGAAATAAAATATAACCAACATCTGTCTGCAATCAGACAGATATGGGCGATTTTACATGTGCTGCGAGATGACCAATAGGAGTATGGAGTGTTCCTGTTTAGAGTGTTTGGGATCTTATCCGCATTTGATGTAGACATTGGGTAATAGCATAGATTTGACGCTAAATTTCCAACATAATCCAGGACTGCCAAATACAGTCATTCAAACAAATTATTGATATGACGCTGCCTAGTTATGTGCTGAACTGGTCTGGTTATTTGGAAATGATTTATTATTGAGGCTGTCAGAAACTGATTGTTGGAAATAACATTGAAAGCTTCTATAAGGGAGAAGCTACGAATCTTTTCTGAAGGTTGGTGTTGCTTTTTATAGAAAACTGGCATATGTGTTAGATGTTTCATTCACAATAAAAAATAGATACCCCAGTAGAAATGATCACTTACGAGTCGTGTTTTGCTTTTAGGCTTCTCGCTCAAGGTCGAATCATGCTGAAAACACGAAAGAACGGTTAAAATAACATTTTAATATTAATTTCAATAACAATAAAAACTAGCAAAATGCTTGAAAGGATAGTTTAATATAAATAATGTTAATGAACCATGAATTCGTTTATTTGGTTCGCTTGTGTCAATCATTAAGCCTACTTTCATCACGATCACGCAAGGTTGATTCTCTAAGGTTAAAGAAAATGCTTTAGGAAAGTACATGTTATGATAGAGTTTTTTGCAGTTTCTTAGCTAGATTGAAAACAGGAAAACAGAAGGTCTGTATATTTATAGGATATAATACACGTAAGTAAGATGATATGAAGTAAGGGGTGACTTCTATGCTCCACCCCTGACCTCCTAAAACTACATTTAATTTATATTTCTTATTTTTTATTTGATCCGCAGTCCGCAGTATTTTGGAAGCACTTGATCCATCGGTGTTCCAGCATTTCTGCTAGTGACATCATCTATTTCTTTCCTCGTTAAAATTCTCATCATTTTGGAAGTGGTATGAAATCAATGGGGTCACGAAAATCTCGAAACTGGAAATACTACAGACCAAAATATACTAAGTGGCATATAAATCCGAACATCCAGTTTAAATGGTTTTATTTTAATAAAAGTTGGTGAATGTATTTATCTTACTGTAAATAACAAGTGAAAAAATTTTCAGCCTTATCAGTTGGACATTCCGGCTTTTATACTGCCTTTTTTTAATTCACTAACGCTCCAAAAATGAATATTTCAGCCGCAGTAAAGAATCAACGTTGGCGGATTTTGGTTCTTGACATCCTTTACGATCGGTTACGATGCCTAGAGTACGGAGACCTGTACGATTTCGTCAACTTAGTGAGTTTGATAGGGGCCGTATAGTGGGACTTCGGGAAGCTGGACTTTCTTTTCGGGCAATTGCAGTTAGAGTGCAAAGAAGTGTAGACACTGTGGTTAGGTGTTGTCGGGCATGGCTTCGAGAAGGCCGTACGCAAAGAGCAAGGGGCACTGGACGTCGCCGTAGAACAACAGACCGTGAAGATCGATTTTGTTTAGGCATGCACGATGGTCGTGCCAGGGTTAGAAGGAGACGTGGTGAAAAGATGAATCCACAGTTTTTTGTTGGAAGACATGTTCATCACATTGTTGGAGTTATGGTTTGGGGTGCTATAGCTTATGGTTCCAGGTCACCTTTAATCTTCATCAGAGGTAACATGAACGCGCAGCGTTATATCCACGAAGTTCTAGAACCCCATCTTTTACCCTATCTTGACTCCCTGGCAGATCCAACTTTCAAACAAGATAATGCCCGACCACATGTTGCAAGGGTCACAATAGACTTCTTTCAACATAATGATGTCACATTGTTACCATGGCCACCAAGATCTCCCGACTTATCCCCAATTGAGCACGTGTGGGATATGATGGGTAGGAGATTGCTCAATTTGCAACGTCCTCCTCAGACTCTAGAAGCACTTCGAAAGGAATTGGTGGTTGCTTGGAATGAGATACCACAGGAGGATATTGACCACCTGATCAAAAGCATGCTCAGGCGCGTTGGAGAATGCGTAGCACATCAGGGTGCATCCACACATTATTAAAGATCAAAGGGCTTTAAAGCAGTGCATTCATTTTGAAATTTTTATCATTTACTTATTATGCTTCATTAAGTGCTTATACAAAGTTTTATTAAAATAAAACCATTTAAACTGTTATAATATTATCGAAGTAAAACCATTGTCGTGGTCAAACTTCCTTAAGAGTTCCAACAAATAGCAGCTATGCGCTATCGCAGTGGTCGATTCTGGTGATAGGAGGCGCTTTGCATGTCTTATTTATAATTTATCTTGAACACTATCCGACCTATGCATACGAAATTTAGCAGGAAGGTACCTCTTGGGCCAGACATATATGACCGATTTCGTGCGCGGGTTGGATTATGGCGGCTAAGGGCAGATGCATACAAAAGTATTAATCACGAAATCTTGGAAACGATTTGACCTATGCACGTGCAATTTGCCATTATGGTCACGTCACGTCATATAAGAACGGATTATCCGATAGGGCTGAATTAAAAGAGGCTAAGAGAAGAAAAACGTGAAAATATCTACAGTTATTAATCACGAAAAGTAGCTTACAGACAGAGTAAGTCGGCTATGAATGGATTTTGTGACATTGCCGGAATAACTTTGACTTAAGACGGATTTTGAGACAGGGCCAAATTAAGAAGAATTAAGGGTATCCGCCCTAGAATGGATATTCCTGCTAGACACATAAAATTGACAATTATGAGTTTCTTGAGAATAGACTTCAGATAAGAATCGGAGATGGGCGAAACGGGTCACAAGTATTTACATATTTACATTTTCTAACTAGATACTAAGCAGACATCTATTTCTTACAACGTAAAATTTGTTTTACTCTAATATGTTTATTTCAACATTTTAATTCACTCAACAATTTTAAGCATACGCAGTCGCGGGTAACAGCTAGTTCATGATAAAACAACAAACCATGTCTGGCTGATTGGGAGTAAGGGAGTGGCGTTTTGGCTTCCTCAACCAGGGAAAGACCATCAGGTACATCGCAAGCTTTATATTCTTCAGATACTGGTAATAACCGGCTCTTGACTGACGAATGACCATCCTAGGTTTTCTTTTGCGGGTTCTTCGAACTTTACGACGCTAGAGCCGTTTTACACACAAGAGAATTACTCCGAAAATTTGCATGGAAAAAATATTGAAGATTTTCTCTACAACCTGTATGACACAAGCAAACAAAATTTCCGAGTAATTCATATGATACGCCTGCGCATTAGAGTAATATTTTCGAATATTTCGAAAGGACATGACGGGTATGACGTCCAATATAATCGGAAAGACAACAGACGTCGTTGATTTAAATTTACTTTTGTAATCGAGATCTTGGATAATATAAAACTTCTCAATGCTTGGACTATCGCATCCAGCGCCTGACGCTGCAAATGTCTGTTCTTGTAATTGGGTTACTTCACCTTGTACAGGTTTGGCCATTTTTGGTACTCCTCCAACAACAGTGTCACTTCTTCCAGATTCCACGACATTATCAATAAACAATAACAATAAACGCTTCTTCGTACGACTCGAACAGGACCACACCCATAAATGTTAAGTGAGGTTATGTTGTTGACGTTGACATTTGATATTGACATGCACGGAAATAAAACTCTGCGCTGATTCTCGCGCATATTCTATAGAACGGGTTTTATATTTTTACCATGAAAATTTTCACAAGAATTCTTTTACGTGTAATACGACAACAAACATTTTCGGCATAATTATGACCATAATATTTTCGGAGTAATTCTCTTGTGTGTAAAACGGCTCTTACGGTCTGCCCAAGAGATATTTATAGCCACAATGAACTCTTCGAGTGGAAGATGATCGGCAGTAATGTCCGGTACCGTTTGATCGTGTGGTTCTGCTGGGAGTGCCAGGTCGCAAAAAGTAGGTAGCCTTGATTGAAGAGCAGCGCATTCTGCTGACATGCAAAGGGCATTGTTCGGAAAGGCATCTAAAGATAGACATCACCATGTCTAAACAAGATCGACGGTCATTTAAAGGAAACCAGTCGCTTATCTACGGATCCAGCGATGAAGAAAGGACAATTAGGAATTTAGTTAATGAACAACAGACAACGGGCATGGGCGCCCAAGTTTGCATATTTAAGGAAACTTTGTTAATCCGATATTTGAACTGCCTAAGGTGAATAGAACTGGGAAATGCCTCCTTATTTAGATTGTTCGACAATCTCGATACCCTAGGGGCAAAGCAGTGGTCGTATCGGCCTGTTCTGAATGTTCGACACGGTTGGGATGGGAGGCCGAAGTCACGCGGGTCTGTCTGGCAGGCACATCGCGCGGCGGCATCATGGAGCAATGAGTAGTAAAGCCCATTGGCGTAGCGGTAGAAGATAGCTAGATTGTCAACGGCCCGCCGGTAAGAACGGGTCACGAGACTGTCCTTTAGAGAAGAGTCATCGACTCATCGATCAGTCGGAAAACCATCTACCGTCGATAATATAGTCGGGACGGCAGCACCCCAATCATGTGGGCAGTGTTATCTGGACCTTGTACAATGTTAGGAGGTTGCGGAGAAAATTTTGAGGAATAATAATTTAAAATTTAGCATATTTTTACAATATACTAATCTATCTATTTGTAGCTTGTGCGCTCACAAGTGTGTATCAAGTAAATATGATTCAAGTGCTACCCTAAATCTTCGAATTGGTGATTTTTTAACTTCCAAAGGGCGTGCATTAAAATGAAAAGCTGACTATTTCGTGAAGCTTCTACAGAGTCACTCGACAGAGCACTTAATTGTAAAAAATTGGCACGCCTGTTTTTCACGATTATTCTTCTTAATGCTCTTCGGTCGGCATTTGTGATATTACTTTTTTCACATATCGCGGCTTAATATTAACTGAACCAGTTACGTTATATCTTCTAATAATATTTCTCACACTGCAGCGCGATAAGTCTAACAAAGTTGAAATTTCTGAGTTTGATTTCCCAGAATTAAAAAATTTAATTATCAGTAACCGAATTTTCTCACTAATAACCTTTCCTCTACCCATTTTGAAAACCTTAACTACCCAAAACTATTTTAAACGTATTCTGACAGCTGTGATTAATAAAAACAATTGTCATGGCTTTTATTTTTCACAGCCACCTATGCGTTATAGACTCGCTTTGCATTGAAATGAAAATAGGTTTATATGCTGTAATTGCAACATGTGTTATTTTTATGCTGCAAATTTGATTAGAGACTGATAAAGTTGGTGTTTTTTACTATACGACTTTGAAGTTGAGTCATTAATTTTCATATAATGATTGTAGAAGGAAGATAAACCAAAATATGTGTGTAAAAATAAAAACAAAATTAAAAAAAAATTTACCTTGTTTTATAAAGTATCCTCCCGACAAGTATTTCAGTGCGGACCTGTATTTGATCGTGAGGTCTTGGAGCACCGGCATGCCGTACCCTGTGAGGTCTTAAGTCACCTGATTCACGAGCCCGTTGTACTACATTAACAAAGGCACGAGGGGTTGGTTGCACTCGATTGGGAAACCGATACGCATAAACATGTGCCATTTTTTATTTCGTTTGAGCCACGCAACAGACACCACTATTCACTCACGCGTTACCGACTGACACTGACTGTATACAACTGAATAAAATAATTGTAAAAACATCGTTCCAAATTCAGATTATTCAGATTATATCCGTTGTTGCCAAACACCAGCACATAATATTATTATTGAGACAGGGCGGTACTCAAACTTCCAAAGGGCTATAACTTTGTTACTCTAATTTTACCAGAAAAATGGTAAAGGAAAAAAACATTTATTTTGATCAGATCTACTCACTGCTAAAATAAATGACTCAACTTCGAAGTCACCCTGTATATTGTCAAAATATTCATTGTTAATATTTTAAACCTATAACACCCTGCTACATTTTTATTATTTGTGTTTGATAAGAAAAAAACTAAGAAAAAAAATTCAAGTAGTCTTGATCTTACTCGATAATTTTTGTAATATGAATACGAGTAGATTATGAATACACAACATAAAGACTTTGTTTGAAGTTACTGAGAAAATAATAGATATTGAACACAATTATTTGTTCATCTCATAACAAATAAAAAAACGATAAAACTGTAAACTCAAATAGAAATAAAAGCATTTCTTCATCAGCTAATAGAGAGAAATGAAAAATTTTTAATTAGCTTTTCGTTCGCTAACCACGATTTAAGACACAAATTCCACTCAATAGCCGCTGATTCTGCAGGTGTTGACAGAGAATCTCTTGCCATTAAAACTTGATTTGGGAATGCATTTTCATGCCTTCTCCACCATTCGTGATGAATGAGCGGAGAGTAATCGAAAATTGGATTCAACGAAGCGATCGCTGCGAACGTGCCAGTGGTGGACATATGAACGAGGTCGAATTCCATACATAAATGTTTTGAGTATACTTCAATCCAATAATAAATTTTTCGAGATATCTCAAATGGTTTGCGTTTTATTTAAAAAGAAAGTTGTCAAGCCCTTAATGGAAAACCCTTTAGAAGGGGATGCTGCTATCTTACACTTGACATAGTGAAGCACTTCATCTCGATTGTTTGTCAACCATCTTTGACAAATCCTTGAATGCAGTTTACAAAGATTGCAACTAGGAGATGGATCAGAACTAACGGAGTGATTATTTTTCTCACTCTACATGATACGACATTTCCAATGACAACGTTTGCTACTACTACGGGCCTCGGAATCCATTAACGGGTATAGAAAAGGATCCGCAGATTTCTTCATAGTTTTACTTTGCCCAAGTTTACTCAGAAGAATGCGACGTTGGAAGACATGAGCTTAGATTTGTGCTCATGAGCTATTATTATTATCCAAGCTGTTTTTTTACACATATAGCTATTAATATCTAGCCGATAGAACGATATTATCAAATATTTATTCCATTTCAGAATGAGAGGTTTATTGTGCATCCAACAAGCCATATAAAATTGCAAAACACGTGTCTCCGCTGCGCACGTGACTTAGTAATTCAGACAATGAGTGTAATTTACGTTTGTGATTACGTGTTTATACCAGTTTTAAGCTCAATGTATGGCTCGAGAGATTCAAATAGTGCAAATCTTGGAGTTTAAGGAATCGGGCGGTGGTGAAATGCAATACAAAACTAACTTTTAGGTAGAAAACGCACGAAGATTTTGGTACGAAAACATTGTTTCATTATTAAACGTACTTTAAAATTGTAGAACTAGTTGTTTACAACGACTACAAACTATCAAAGAGCTATGGTACGTTACATCAATCGTCTGTTCTAGGGGACACTTCATAAAAAAAATCTCAAAACTCTGTAATATTTCCAAAACCAAAATATTGATGATTGACGATTGCCTAGTTGTTGAGTTATAAGCGCTGCCCCCTCGTATAGCAATATCCGTCTACCATAAGCAATAAATTGCAAATAATAGAAAACAATAATGAGTTTGGAATGGCTTATGAGCGGATAGACATTGCTTTATTAGAAATTGAAATTAAATGACATCCGTCAACTTTCAAGTGACAATAGACGACTCGACAAAAATAAATTTATACATTGGCTATCGCTACTATTGGCAAATTATCAACTTCGCGGTTTATTAAATGATTCACAGGAATCTCTAACATTTTCTGATAAGACGAGAACCTGAATTTGAAAATGTAAAAATTCTACTACATCTTTTTCAAAAGCACGACACAGCTGGTGATATATCAAAAAGGTTCAACGTATCCGAGTTACTGCGACCGCTTAGCGCGTCAATATCAAAGCTTTAAGCACGAAAAAAGAAAATCGTTACATCCTAAATCTGACACTAGACAATGCCAAGATAAGCACACAATAAGTTTTAACTTTTGATGGACTTGCAAGCACTGTATCTTTTCTAGTGAAAAAACAGAAATTGTATTATGCTACTTTGAAAATGACGCTCTTGTCGTATATTTTTTGTAGTTGAGCACATCATGAAATGTAACTAGCTAGTGTTTATGAAAGGTACTATGAAAACAGCCTACCTTAAATAATCTCCTGCACACTTGTTTGAGATTTTTAAGACCACAAAACTAAATGGAAAGTACACTTATTATTCCTTGCACATGACGCACAGAGAGGTCGCACTTTTACATTTTGAAACTTTGCGAACGATAGATACACCCTTTTTCTAGGTAACTACTCACTATGGACACAAAGCTCTGTCGAACGAGATTGCCTTTTTTTCTGCCTTTCCTTATTTTTCTGACAACCAAAAAAATCCGCCTTCGTTGCCTGCTGCGCGAACGACAAGTTCTGGACTCTGATAATAATTCGCGAGGCACTATATGCCATCGTTTCTCATTTATACCGGCGGTCATTGGCGCGGGAGAGGGGCACCTAGTCGGCACAATAGTTGACAGGGCGTTTTGATTTTTTGTTATTGGTCGAGGGAGAGAAGGTAATCAAAACTGCATCGAAACAACAGCAAAACTAGCCCTATAAGGAACTGCACACCCTAAACAAGGAAGTCATATATGAAGAGGTAATAGGTGAATATCAAGGATGCTTTAGAGGAGGCAAACCCCCAATATTCACGACTCTTTATCTTTGATCGTCAGAGCGGTCTGGTAGACATTTGGTCTTAGCTATAAGTCTCTTCGGTCTGTTAGTCTGTCAGGTGCAGCTACCCAGGTGCCAAAAATGTTCAAGGGAAGAAAAAATAGAGCAAAGAAAAGAAGTGAATCATTTGAAGCAGAAAACGCTTAAGCATTATCCGTTTGACTACGCGAATAATTTTGTTACGTTATAGTGAAATATACTAAGTGAGATATAAATCCGAACACCCAGTTTAAATGGTTTTATTTTAATAAAAGTTGGTGAATGTATCTATCTTATTGTAAATAACAAGTGAAAATATTTTCAGCCTTATCAGTTGGACATTCCGGTTTTTATACTGCTTTTTTTTAATTCACTAACGCTCTAAAAATGAATATTTCAGCCGCAGTAAAGAATCAACGTTGGCGGATTTTGGTTCTTGACATCCTTTACGATCGGTTACGATGCCTAGAGTACGGAGACCTGTACGATTTCGTCAACTTAGTGAGTTTGATAGGGGCCGTATAGTGGGACTTCGGGAAGCTGGACTTTCTTTTCGGGCAATTGCAGTTAGAGTGCAAAGAAGTGTAGACACTGTGGTCAGGTGTTGTCAGGCATGGCTTCGAGAAGGCTGTACGCAAAGAGCAAGGGGCACTGGACGCCGCCGTAGAACAACAGACCGTGAAGATCGCCGCCTAAGATTATTGGCCTTAAGGGACCGTTTCTCCACTACCAGGTCCATCGCAAATGAATGGTTTGCACAACACGGAAGACCTATTGGCATGCGAAGTGTTTACCGACGAATGAGAAGTTTTGGCTTGTTTTCATACCGGCCACACTGGGTCCTCCCTTTAACTCGAGAACACCGACGTAATCGCCTTGAGTGGTGCAGACAACGGTCACTCTGGGATCAGGAATGGAACAGTATTGTCTTTAATGACGAGTCTCGATTTTGTTTAGGCATGCACGATGGTCGTGCCAGGGTTAGAAGGCGACGTGGTGAAAGGAGGAATCCACAGTTTTTTGTTGAAAGACATGTTCATCACACTGTTGGAGTTATGGTTTGGGGTGCTATAGCTTATGGTTCCAGGTCACCTTTAATCTTCATCAGAGGTAACATGAACGCGTAGCGTTATATCCACGAAGTTCTAGAACCCCATCTTTTACCCTATCTTGACACCCTGGCAGATCCAACTTTCCAACAAGATAATGCCCGACCACATGTTGCAAGAGTCACAATAGACTTCTTTCAACATAATGATGTCACATTGTTACCATGGCCACCAAGATCTCCCGACTTATCCCCAATTGAGCACGTGTGGGATATGATGGGTAGGAGATTGCTCAATTTGCAACGTCCTCCTCAGACTCTAGAAGCACTTCGAGAGGAGTTGGTGGTTGCCTGGTATGAGACACCACAGGAGGACATTGACCACCTGATCAGAAGCATGCCTAGGCGCGTTGGAGAATGCGTAGCACATCAGGATGCATCCACACATTATTAAAGGTCAAAGGGCTTTAAAGCAGTGCAGTCATTTTGAAATTTTTATCATTTACTTATTATGCTTCATTAAGTACTTATACAAAATTTTATTAAAATAAAACCATTTAAACTGGGTGTTCGGATTTGTATGTCACTTAGTATAATTCACAGTTTAATTATGAGCACAGTGCGAGGCGCGGCGAGGAATGTTTGCGACATGCTCGACTGTGTAGTCTACTGAATCACGTACCTGAGGGTTGCTGCGCGATTCCGCTTGATTATAACGCCGCTGTGCCTGTTGTTTTATGTAATTCTTTGGATCTCTGTGAATGGTCTCATTTGAAAAGTACCACGGGGCGTTGGTGATTGTGCGTAGGATTCTGTTTTGCAGGACTTGTAGTCTCTGCATGTGCGCCTTATCGAGAAAGCACCAAGCCGCACATGCGTAGGTAATTGCGGGTCTTATGACCATTTTATACAACCTAATCTTGTTGATCAAGCTCAGTTTTGCATTTCTGCACAACAAGCGACAAAACTGCCGAAACGTAATTTGAAACTTAATTTTCAAAATATCGGTATGCTTCTGCTAGGGTAACCCCTTGTCAATTATACCTTACATATCGTTCTCATACGTGGTCCATTCACTGATATCTCTACCGCGACGTTTTTCAGTACAATAGATTGCCTGCATTTTCGAATTATTAGATAATTTTGATCAGCCACCGATCCGCCCTCTCCAATACTTCCTCCAACACACTCTGCGGCCTATCATGAACCAGGTTACCAGAACACGACTAGACTACTAGTGTAGTGTCGTCAGCATAGAAATAGAATTCACATTTGCTGGGACAAGGGACGTCATGTATATAAAGCGAATAAAGAATTGGTCCTAAGACCGAACCCCGAGGAACACCAGCTCTTACAGGCTGCGATGTTAGCAGGGAGAAATATTCACAATTAAGCAGGTGTTCTAATAACGGGTGTTTTTTTTCGAGGTATAGAACGTTAAGTTGGCTTTACTTTTGCAGATGGCGACCGATTTGACAGCTGTCAAGTGATTTATTCTCAGTTTGGTTTGGCGATTCATCATGAATTGACTCACGTCTGAACAACGCTTGCAAATTGTGCAGTTTTGTTTCGAAAATAATGGTTCTGTGCGGAATACGTATCGCGCACTACGTCCATTTTATCGTCGACAAAATCGACCATCAGAGCAGTTAATTCGATTAACCAGGGAACGTTTTCGCACCACGTTTTCTCTAATTGATAACTCGCATCCCCAGAGACGCCGTACGGTGCGTACAGAAGAAGCTATTGCTACTGGAGAGCGTAGCGTTAAGGAACACCCGAATGAGTCCATCCGCCATCGAGCACATGAATTGGATGTGTCCATCCACTTTATGGAAGATTTTGCGGAAGGATCTTGCTTGCGTGCTTACAAAATCCAACTCGTGCAAGAAGTGAAGCCAAACGATCATCAAGCAAGGCGTAGATTCGTTGAATAGGCCCAAAACGAGATTGCCGTTGTTCCAGATTTTCATAAGCGAATTTTGTTTAGCGATGAAGCGCACTTCTGGTTGAATGGATACGTCAACAAACAAAACTGCTGCATTTGGAGTGAAGCTAATCCTCAAGTCTATATCGTTACATCCAGAAAAACTGACTGTTTGGTGCGCTTTATGGGCTGGTGGAATCATTGGTCTGTACTTCTTCAAAAACGATGATGGCTAGAACGTTACAGTCAACGGTGATCGGTATAGAGCCATGATTACTAATTTTTTCATTCCTGAATTCAACAATCCAGGAGCTGTGGTTCCAAAAAGATGACGCAACGTGTCACACAGCTCGTGCTACAATCGATTTATTGAAAGACACGTTTGGTGACCGCCTAATTGCACGTTTTGGACCTGTGAATTGGCCTCCAAGGTCTTGTGATTTAACATCGCTAGACTATTTTTCTGTGGGGCTATGTAAAGTCATTGGTCTATGCAGACAAGCCACAAACGCGTGACCATTTGGAAGAGAACATTCAACATGTTATTGCCGGTATACGTCCACAAATGTTGGAAAAAGTCATCGAAAATTGAACGTCCAGATTGGACTACAATCGAGCCAGCCGTGGCAGTCATATGCCAGAAATCTTATTTAAAAGGTCATGCCACAAGATTATCTTTCGAATAAAAAAAATCCATCGTTGTCTTATTGCAATTAAAAGTTCTATACCTCTAAAAAAACTTTACAATAATTATGAGCAAAACGTTGGGCTACGCGTACATACTGTTTATTGATTTTAAGCGGGCATATGACACCATCGACATAGAAAGATTTTATGAAGCTATTAGATTGCTATATGAATACTGATTAAGCTAATAAAGTTGATAAAAATGACAACGTACGGGACTATGAGTAAAGTCGCATTGGAAGAGAAAATATCTAGAGCTTTTGACGTAAGAAGGAGCCCGAGGTAAGGGGACCCTCTATCTACAGCATTGTTTAGCTCTACCTTGGAAGCTACTTTTGTGTGAGTGTGGTATACAAGATGATGGAGTTATGTACTACAGAAAACATTAGTTAATTGCTGATGCTGATGATATAATAATAATGAGATAGAGGGCAGAATTAGAAAAGATTAAGTGACATTATTCAAGTAAAACGTTTTAACAACGCGTTGTGGGATCGTGTAGCCATCCATGCTGAATTGGACACATGTGCTTGAAGCTACTACTATGGCGCCACATACTGAAATGCGTACCTATATCAAAAATGACGAGCAATTTAAATCAGTTATATATTGGCCACCCTGTATAAATAGGGATAAAACAGAATACCTACCTGAACATGCGACGAAATGGTGGAAAGAAAATAATACACAATAATAACAGAATATTTTGAAAAGTTGAACCACTTTGGATACTTAAGGGGAACAACTGCAAATGAAGAAGGAAGATTTATAAGTTGTGTACCGTTCACATCCCTTTAAACCATATTATCCTGACGAACGTTTTCTTTCAGCACATGCCGATACATCTCCTTGTCACGGGATAGTAACATTCCACCAACTAAATAAAAACGGCGCCTAGTGGGTTGATTCTGCACTTCCTAAGCAATACCGTCATTGTCAAAAAGCGAAGATTGAGAGAATTTTTCGACCGATTATCAAAAACTATAAAGCTTGTTTGTTCTTGGCATAGTACTAAGTAAAAAACAACCTACAGTCTGTGAAATAAAATCTCTTAAATCACATGGAAGCTTGTTTGCCTTGTTGTTAGACAATAAATTATGTTATATTACTGCAAATGTTATTCGTACAAGATCTGTCTTGCAGATATTTATGATACAAAGTTCGTCCTTGATTACGAAAAACAAGTCTTTGTGGTTCAGCAGATCACTGATGCAAGCTTTTTGCTACACATTTTTCAACACATTAAAATCGGCTATTATCCAGATTTATCTTTGACCAGCTATATTAATAAAAAGAAGACACATGAAATATTTTGTTAATGAACTTGCGTCCAATACTGTTTTCCATCACGCGAATCAATTTTTTGACTGCTGCGAAATTTTCAAGAAATCGACACGAAGACATGTTTAAGCTGGTTGGCAGCATGCTTCTCTATTGAATGGGTATTGCACTTTGCACAGCTTGGCGAATCGAGATCTACCACTAATATTTTTGTGTGTTCTTCAATTTTCACACGGGCAATTGCAGTTAGAGTGCAAAGAAGTGTAGACACTGTGGTTAAGTATTGTCAGGCATGGCTTCGAGAAGGCCGTACGCAAAGAGCAAGGGGCACTGGACGCCGCCGTAGAACAACAGACCGTAAAGATCGCCGCCTAAGATTATTGGCCTTAAGGGACCGTTTCTCCACTACCAGGTCCATTGCAAATGAATGGTTTGCAGAACACGGAAGACCTGTTGGCATGCGAAGTGTTTACCGACGAATGAGAAGTTTTGGCTTGTTTTCATACCGGCCACACTGGGTCCTCCCTTTAACTCGAGAACACCGACGTAATCGCCTTGAGTGGTGCAGACAACGGTCACTCTGGGATCAGGAATGGAACAGTATTGTCTTTAGTGACGAGTCTCGATTTTGTTTAGGCATGCACGATGGTCGTGCCAGGGTTAGAAGACGACGTGGTGAAAGGAGGAATCCACAGTTTTTTGTTGAAAGACATGTTTATCACACTGTTGGAGTTATGGTTTGGGGTGCTATAGCTTATGGTTCCAGTGGACCACATGTTGCAGGAGTCACAATAGACTTCTTTCAACATAATGATGTCACATTGTTACCATGGCCACCAAGATCTCCCGACTTATCCCCAATTGAGCACGTGTGGGATATGATGGGTAGGAGATTGCTCAATTTGCAACGTCCTCCTCACACTCTAGAAGCACTTCGAGAGGAGTTGGTGGTTGCCTGGAATGAGATACCACAGGAGGACATTGACCACCTGATCAGAAGCATGCCTAGGCGCGTTGGAGAATGCGTAGCACATCAGGGTGCATCCACACATTATTAAAGGTCAAAGGGCTTTAAAGCAGTGTAATCATTTTGAAATTTTTATCATTTACTTATTATGCTTCATTAAGTACTTATACAAAATTTTATTAAAATAAAACCATTTAAACTGGGTGTTCGGATTTATATGTCACTTAGTATAATAATGTGTCTTTATTTTTGGGTTTAACGAACAAAACAAAAAATTATTTGATGAGGGAGGCGGCATTCAACACCGTTGCTCTTCCATGCAACCCCGATATGTGTTCTTTTGTACATGAGCTTATAGTATTCTACTCTGCTCATTTCTATTTTGTAAGAATTATAATATTGATAATAATAAAATAAAACCAATCCATGAAAAATATTTTTATTAACAAATAAATTATATAAAACAGTTGTATAAAGCGTAATTAAAAATCTAGCAAAATACGAATAACAGGGATATATTTTAAATTATTCATTAAAACCTTTTAATGATAACTTAAGAGTCTATCGATGTATTTAATTCGAATCTGTTCTAATATTCACCTAAGACGGCGTAAAGTAATTTGACATTTCCGATTTTCAATAGCAATTAATAATCCGCACAACAAATAAACACTTCTGGAGAAAACATAAAAAACAATGACACGAAAATGTAAATGTGAATGGATGCTGGAATAACAGTTACATGAGATACACTACATCAGAAACTATTTTATCAAATGAAATAAGCATTTCCAATGTGACTCTCATCGAGTACTTAGCATTAATGTACATGTATTTTGTAAAAAATAATATAATTTTTCCTAATTCCATTTAAATTTGATTAGCTGAATATCAGAGAGGATAGTTTCACTTTGAAAACATTTTTAACTCATAGTTTGGAGCAGACAGCCATTTCTGTAAAAACTACAGGAACACGCTGTTTTTGACAAGAACCACCACAGTCCAAATGAGGATCACGGTTGGAAGGTCATTGACCTCATCTTTCAAGATATATATATTACTTATATATATTTTTTTTAATAACAAAATATCAACGACACAAAAACTCTCATAAACTTTTTTTAGAATAAGTTCTCAATTGTGGGCTGCTACTAGATTTCTTCGTGGTAACCGTATCACATTTCTTTGGATCTGAATCCTCCACTTTACTCTTAGGTGGTGTTGTGAGAACATTATCTATCAAACCAAACTGCAATGCCTCGTTTGGGCTCATGAAATTGTCTCTTTCCATACCTGCTTCAATTTTTTCTAGCGGCATACCCGTATGCTTCACATAGAGATTATTAATTTGTTTTTTTAACTTGACAATCTCCTCAGCTTGGATCATGATATCAGTGGCTTGACCTGTCGCCCCACCTGAAGGTTGATGTATCATTATCCGGGCATTTGGCAATGAATTTCGCATTCCTTTAGTACCTGCATATAAAGAACAGAGCCATAAGGAACAAGTCTGATAGAAGCTTGGAAACTTTTGTATATGAATGACTAAAACTTGTATTTAAGATATGAAGTTATGATACATAGTAATAAAGGCTGACCAAACAGATACTCGAGATTTATCTCGTATCATCTGCAGAGCTTCGAATTCAACGAAAGTTAAGTTTAGGAGAAAGCTTGCACTAGAACTGTGTAGACTTTATAGGCGGCTATTTTTATTTTCTTAATGGTAATGGCAGACATTTTTTATAATAACAGGACAGTTTCATGATTTATTACTTTCTAAACATTGATAATATTTTTTTAGATACACATTATAACCTAGTTGTTATTAGTACTATTACAACTGATAGCTTACCTGCAGTTAAAAGAAGTGACCCCATACTGCACGCTTGTCCTACACACCAAGTAGCAATCGGAGGCAATACATACTGCATAGTATCATAAATACCAAGTCCCGAGGATATCACCCCCCCTGGTGAATTAATATACATATGAATGGGCTTCGTAGTAGATTCAGCTTGTAAGAAAAGTAACTGGGCAATCACTAGAGAGCTGGTGATATCATTGATGGGGCCCATCAGGCAGATGATACGCTCTTTAAGCAAGCGCGAGTATATATCAAAAGCTCGTTCACCTGGAACAATTTCACCATTGAAGTATATTTACAGTCAGGATTGTAGAGCATTTCTTTGGTTTCAAATAAAGGCATTCAATAGGCTGTCCGAGTTGCATTCCTGATTTGACTGTATAGAGCTAAGAATTTTTTTTTTTAATGCAAGGTATCCGATGTACTGCTAATATGTGGATGAATATCTCTTACCTCTTCCTGATTGCTCCACAACGATGGGTACATGATGAAAAGGCATATTGGCAAGGGTGAAACATTGTGGGGCCACAACGTTTTTTGAAGCCAAGCGTGTTACCAATGTTTTGTACATTTTAACAATAAATTTATTCAACGATCCAGATCACCCAAGATGGAATTCAAAAAAATCTGGATAGTCCCTTTTTTATATGACGGTTTCAAAATGTTTTCGAACTATAACCTTACTTTTTGTTGTCTTATTTGTCAACTCAGAGGTCGGCAACCAGTATTACGGACGACTAAAGCGAACCATGCACGTCATAATATTTTTACCACACAATGCAGCTGAAGAACACGGTAAATTCCTAAAATATCTATTTGAAAATCCTAAACTACTCGTCCTAGCTTATGACCATGACATCTTCTATTACCGTAAGATCAGATTAATGTATCAGTGATTCTATAAGTGGTGGAATGTCGCTGATTGAAAACTGGAGCTACGAGGGATGTCTTTTAAGTTTTGCATATGGAGATAAAATAACACGGTAGGTAGTTTTTTTTTATACTCCAACTACCACGAAGGCCTAAGGCCTAAACACCCATTGGGTACCGTGGGGCTATAAGGGGATACAGGGGAAAGGGGGAACGCCCCACGGACTCTGGATAGGGAACACGTGTGCATCCAACATGCACACATTCTGGCTCCGCCTACGAGATCCGCCGGGTGGGACCTCCGCGTTCGACAGTCAGAAACCGTCTACCACCTACGGACAATCACAACATCCATAGCCAAGAGAAAACTTTCTCCTGGGACGGGGCTCGAACCCGCACAGCGCACGGCGACTGATCAGGAGACCGAAGAGTCTACTACTGCGGCCACCGCTGCTGCCTAGCTTTAAATGACTTCATTGTTTTTCGAAGTATTCTCCACGCAATTTTCGGGAAAGTAAAGAAATCGTTAGGACTTAGATCGGAACTAAATGGAGGATGGTCCAATAATTCCACGTATTCTTCCGTTAAATACTGCCTTGTTTTTTGGGTTGTGTGCGAGCTTGCATTGTCTTGGTGGAGGATGATTCTTCTTTCGGGGTTGATTTTTCGAAGCTCGGTGATGACTTTTGGCAAACAAATGGTGGTATACCAATCCGTAGTAACAGTTCTTTGCTCATTAAGAGGAATTGTTGCAATATGACCCGCTTTTAACACAAATGTCGCGACCATCTTTTTAGAAACACTTCGAGAACGGATGACTTTTGTCGGCTTTTCTTCACCTTGGAACACCCAAACAGCCGACTGTCGATTATTTTCTGGTTCATAACAGTAAATCCACGATTCATCACTACTAACAATGCTGTACACATTTTTTGAGTTTCCGGAATTGAAACGGTCAAGCGTCAATTAACCCTGGCTGCTTTCTGCTCTTCAGTCAACAGGTGGGGTATCCAACGAGAAACTAATTTTCTAATCCTAATTCTTCATGTAATTTTTTTTGAATTGAGGCCTTTGAGATCTTCAAGATCGCCTCAATCTCGCGATATGTCACATGTCTATCTTCAATGATGAGTTTGCGCACAGCATCGACGTTTTCCTGGGTGACTGCCGTTTTTGGTGCATCCACCCTGGGATCGTCGCTAAGACTCACCTGTCCACGTTTGAATTCTCCATACCAACGGGAAATTGTCGACTGATGTGACGCTTCGTTGCCGAAAACAGACAGTAACTCGGCAAGGAATTCTTGTTGCGATAATTGTCTCTGAAAGTTGTAATAAATTATGGCGCGAAAGTGTTCTAGGTTGAGTTCCATTTTTCTAATGACTTGGTGACGCTTAAAAATTCACTGTAGTAAGAACACTGCACGTATTGTTGTGAAACTTTGAATTTAAGTTTAATAAAGAGTGAGGTTAAGATTCAGTACTGACGTTCGATCCGCGCATCGTACGATGTTCCTATATGCAAAACTTAAACGACATCCCTCGTACATATTTAAGCACTATTGCTGTGTTGCTATGATAAAGATATTTATTATTATTATTATATATCTTAGAATGCTACAGATACTTTAGAACTTGCCGCTATTGAATTATCATCATTTCTGATGGTCAAGTTCAATCATCTGTTTATATTTTATTGCTGTTGTCAAGAATTCGACCTTATCTAAATGGATTTTTTTGAATCTGTGGTCCAAAACAGCGCTGTTTACAAAAATCGATGAAAATGAATAATTTATATAATCGATTTATTTAAAATCGATTATGTTGATCAAGAAATTCAGAAAGTAGGGAAAGAGATACCTGAAACTGAACAAAACCACTTGATATACAAAAATTGTATATTTATTTCTAATAATTGATATTTATATTCTAATTGATCATATGTACAAAAATTATACATTTATTTCTAATAATAAAACAATTTCATTCATCCAAGTTCAACGCATTTAAATTTATAAATAAATTCGAAATCACATTAAAAGAGTAGCACATAAAGTCAACGCACATATTTGGTATAAATGCCATTCTTGGACCTCAATATCGCTGTATAAATAAAATTTTAAAGTTCTTCTTCCCACACGGTCAGCAGTGACTCCCCTTTACAGAATGTTTCATGTTTCAATGGGAGCGAGAAATATTCTAAGCATGGTTATGGGTCACTGCGAGAATGATGCTCCAGAATTCATAGCTACCACACCAACAACAGCAACATTATTTATTCGAATGAAACTGAGGAATTCACGCCTTAACCGTACTGCGTCTGTCGCATATTCCTGATCATTCACGAATGAAGAGCTGAGTCCTGCCGAGTCCACGATTCAGATGAACAGTTTAGGGGCCGTTCAAGTATTACGTGAGCACTATGGGGGTGGGGGGGTCTTTGCTTTGCTTATTTTGGATGACATGGGGGGTAGGGGGTCTAGATGATGATTACGTCATCGGTAGTTATTTAATTTTGTACACGAATGGCAACCCTCACATTGTCTGCTTGAAAACGAAACGCATTTTCGGGGATTCCCGCAAATAATGCATACGTTTAGTGAACAGCGCGCGGTATTTCCCCTACTCGCTTTAGAACCGAGTAGGGGAATTACGCGCGGTGTTTACTTGTTTAAATTTCCTCTATCAGTGTATTGTTTCGTTTGGATACTATAGCGAGTAGACGTATTGTAAGCATAGTGAAGCAAGTTAACATTTGTGTTACCATTTATTCCATTAGCCAAAGTTTAATGTTCAAATAAGATGTCGTTTCACATAGGCAAATCCAAGTTATACCAAAAATTCAAAGTTTTAAAAAATCTCATACAGGTACGAAAGTAAAAAATGTACAAAAGTTAGTTAACGAAGTGTGGCGAAATTACAAATTACAAGCAAAATCCGACAAGGAACTAGATATTATTGTATCTAAGAGAATCGAAGAAGAATTGCAAGCGGCGACTAAGAATAAATCCAACCTACTAAATTTTTTTTCTAAGGTGAGTGACGAAATCATTTTATGTACCTATGAGTACTAAAAATATTAGAAATCGCCAAAAAGTTTCTCTTTACTGATTAGAAAATATTATGGCCTATCTCAAAGTATAGAGGTAAGATTCATTACCTATATTAGGTATAGATTTATCTCTTATGATTGATTCCGTCAATTGGTCACAAAGTACGGGATGTTAGTTTTATACATATATACAGAAAACTAACATCCTGTATTTTGTGACCGGAACAAATTGCTCGTTTAAACATATTACATTTAAAGCCATAGGGTTTTGTATTTACCATATATATATTGCCATAATTTGTATTTATGTAGCTTAATCAGAGAATCTTTAGCAGAAGCCATAGAAAGTTTTTATTTTTAGGCATCCTGTAAACCACCTGCAGAAAAAACACAAATTATACAGTCAGCTTCAAATATTAAAAAAGAGGAAGAAGATAAAATAGAACCCGGTAATGAATCACAACAGCAATGCGAAATTAATGAAAATACAGATAAACAGAGAGCAAAACCTTCTCAGCAAGCTATGAAAAATAAGATTGCTATTCTCGAAAAAAGATCTGAATGCTTTGTATTCTGCCAGAGATACTATGCCAAGCCGTGCTGAAGTTGATAAACAGATCATTAAGTTGCGCGAAGAAATAAAAACAGTCTTTAAACAGGAAGGTTCAAAACGCAGTTGCCCAGAAGAAACACAGGGATGGTATGAAAAGAAAGTTAGAAGATATTTGTCATGAAAATCCAGAAATAAAAAAATACTATCTCTGAGGGATTCAGTGGGACGTCCTAATCTTGAAAGCAATCAACATTCACTATTGAAAACAATCGCGGATATAGCTTTATTTGGGAGCGCATCAGATGATAGAAGACTAACGGAATCAATTCGCAGCGTAAAAACTTTTGATGAACTCACACAAGAATTACGTAAAATAGGATTTGACATTAGTCGCAGTGGGACATATCTTCGTTTGATTCCCAGAAAATCTAATTCTGCAGAGGGATGAAGACATGTATCGACAGTCTCTGTTAAGCTCATTCGGGCTCAAACTGATCACCACAAGAGCCACTTAGATAGCAAATTCGCTGAAACATCAATCCATTATTTAGAGAACATAGTATCCATACTTGGACCAGATCAAGTATTTTTCATATCTCAAGATGATAAAGCTCGAGTCCCTATTGGCGTAACTGCGGCAAATAAGCAAGCTCCTCTTCTAATGCACATGGAATATAGAATCAAATTGCCTGATCACGATTGGGTAATCGCTGAGCGTCATAAATTAATACCATCTGTTTATGCTGGTATCAAAATCACTTCCAATATGCTAGGACAACCGCAAGCCGTTGCATATTCTTGACCAACATACATCGCTATTCGAAGTGGAAAGCACAGTTCATCTACTGCTAATACTCATGCTTAGGATTTCGAGGTGCTTCTCGAACTTGAAGGGTTTCGACCATTAGCTAAAACTGACCATGGACTAGTAAAACCAGTGGTAATCATGACGGTTGATGGAGGGCCAGATGAAAATTCACGTTATCAAAAAGTCATAGGGTTTGCTATACAACACTTTAAGCGAGATGATCTCGATGCATTGTTTTTAGCTACCAATGCTCCTGAAAGAAGTGCGTATAACAGAGTAGAGCGCAGAATGGCTCCTCTTAGTCGGGAACTGGCAGGTTTAATATTGCCTCATGACCATTTTGGGTCTCATTTGGATGAACGTGGCGTTACAATTGATGAACATTTAGAAAGATCTAATTTCGAATTTGCAGGAAATGTATTAGCTGAAGTATGGAGTTCAATCGAAATTGATGGCTATAATGCTAATGCAACATATGTTGGGGCAGGTGAACAAGATCTTCCTGATTTTCCAGACATTAAATGGTATTCAGAACATGTGCGTGAGAGCCAATACTTGCTTCAAATTGTAAAATGTAGAAATACAGAATGCTATCTTCCAAGAAGTGGCGTATTTAGATTACTAGACAATAGGTTTCTTACACCACCTGTAAAAGTAACACAAACAGTTCATGACTTGGTTTTGGATGAAGGAGGGCAATTTCTTAATCTTCCAATCAATTTAGCTCTACGCTTAAGTGCTTCACTCAAAGATTTCCTGCAAATGCTCTACGATTATTTTTATCCGACGGTAAAATTGAGGCTATCAAGTCGAACATGCAAAACGTGTGGTCTTTATCATGCTTCCGTCAGGTCACTAAATCGTCACATCGAAAATATCCATAAAAAAAGTAAACACGCACACTGATAGGAAAGTTAGACCTGTATGAGTCGCTGCTCATCGTGCTAATGAACTGATGTGCATTATTCAAAATTTAGAGCACCATGATGTTGAATGGCTCGATGGGAGCGACGTAGACATTCCAAAATCCGATGAAAGCGAGCAAACTCACAACACTGAGCAGCAAACGAAGCAATCCAATGTCATCGAAAACTTAGAATCATGAATTCGGGTTTCATGGACTGAAGACTTAATTTGAATTTAATATATGTACCAAAAATTTAAAATAAGTTTATTATGTTAGTAAGATATAATATTTTTGTCCTTTATGATGAATACCGTATCAGTAAAATATAATCTCTATCCTAAATCTATTTTCTTATTTTTTTAATTATAATTATAACGTTATAATTATAATATTAAAAAAAAATAATACATTAGTTGACAAATGTTTACGTCAGCATGGGGGGAGGGGGTAAGAGCTTTGCTTACTTTTGCTGACAAGGGGGATGGGGAGGTAAATATTTGTAATAAATCTGCCTACGTAATACTTGAACGGCCGATTAACTGTCTCTATCAAAATGTTTAATTGTTTTAGATGTACATTTTCTACATAAATAATTACCTAGTCCAACTAAACAGTTAAATGAAAGAAGCAAATTAATTTAATAGTATATTACTTTCAATTAAACTGGTTCCAGAAAATTAAGTTTAAATAAGCCGAACAATTTAGTTACTTAGAATAATTAAAAAACTTATTACGGGTAATGAAAATTTTCCGGAAACAATTGAAGGGTCGGCCGGAACAATGTTGTATGTAACAAAACAGCTCAGTGGCCGAAATTAAGAAAAACAAATTTGAACCATTTTTTTCCAAATGACTGCGTCTATAGTTGACCAGCACAATAAAGGAACAATAGTTATACAAGGTTATTGTTATTTAAAAATGTGATACCTATTTTGCAGCTATGGGAAAACAAGTATTTTCAGCAGTTCTGTTTATTAAGGGAACCAAAGTACACAGCAACATATTTTTAATAACAAAAAAACACGTTCTAAGTTCATCAACCTGTTTCGAAACCAAAACTGAAACTTAAATAAATATTACTGGGTTGCAGTTAATTTCTCATAAAATGTTACATATACTAGGTGACATATAAATCCGAACACCCAGTTTAAATGGTTTTACTTTAATAAAATTTTGTATAAGTACTTAATGAAGCATAATATAGTCAACGCCAAACAAAGTGGCGTGCACGTCATCACGATAAAAATTCCCCGACCTAATGCCTAGGTTTCTATCACCAACAATTGCTCTATTGCAGTTTCATATTAATGTGATATATAAATTGTAAAATGGTCATTACTCTCTTATTATGGTTAATAGTCATATAAACATTGTTATTAAAATATCACATAAGTTGCTTTCTGATAAATTTAGACGCATTATGCGAAATAAAATGTTTTGCAAACGCTCCAATCACTTATCGACATGTAAACGCACTAAACCGATTTCGCAGCGTTGACACATTGTCACCTTGAAACTTATTTAAACTGGGAACTGACATTTGTATTAATTTTGACACTGAATCAATTTGTGGCATTTCAAATCTTTATAAATCCTTTGGCCCCGCATACTGTAAATCAACAACTGTTTGTTTCAAAACAAAATTATTCATTTTACGAGTAGATAAAGGCAATTTTGGTATATAAAGATGCCCAAACAGTTAAATAGTCGGTGTAAGGAACTCGTGGCCTTGTTAATGCACTACTTTGAGCAAGAAAGGGACAACAACGGGCCTTTGTTGCCTTTAAATGCTGTTCAAGAGGTAGGTTACTAATAATTATATGTAATGTATATTAATAATAGTGAAATTTTATTTCATTTTGTGGTAGCGTGTTGCTGCTGCTTTAAAAATTAGTTTAAGGACAGTTAGTCGTATTTCCGAGGGTGTGAAAAGTGATGCAAATTTAGAATCGCCCAAGAAAAAGCGGAGTTATATTAAACGTGTAACCAACACAGCGACATTGGATACAAGTGCCATTCGAGAAGTGATCTATAATATGTATCACAAAAGTAAGATCTTATTATAATAACTTATCAGAAATTTGCATTAATTTGTTAACTAAATTATAATGTCATATTACACATGGTTTCAGAAGAACAAGTTACGATACAAACTTTATGGTCTCGATTAAGAGATAGGGCATTATTTGATGGTAGTGCCACGTCTTTAAGGCGGTTGCTTAGAGATCTTGGATTTAAGTGGCTTAAGGACAATCCTCGACGAGGGCTCATGGAACTACCAAGTATAGCTTTGAAAAGGATGGAATTTCTAAGGCAATACAATCAAGCCAAGGTTGAGGCCTTATACCAGTTTGTCTTCCTCGATGAAACTTGGATATTTCAAAATGGGACCATAGGTCGCTCTTGGCAAAATGGAAACCAAAAAAGCGTGAAAGCTATTAAAACAGACAGTTTATATTTCTTTTGTTTATTCCTATTCTTAAAATAACTGCTTTTTTAGAAACAAACCACCTAAAATATACGTGATTGATGAATTGGCGGAACAACATGGGCACAAAGTTCTTCGTCTGCCTCCTTACCATTGTATATTTAACCCTATTGAGTTAATTTGGGGCATAGCAAAAGGTTACTATAACAGACATATTGGTAGAGATTGTAACAGTGAAAAAGACTGTTTGGATATGTGGAACGAGGCTCTACAAACGGTTACCCCAGACATGTGGAAAAATAGTGTTCGACATACTGAGCAAGAAATTTTTTAATGGTATGAAAGAGAACGAATTTTTGATCGACCAGACATCGAACCTTTAATAATCAACTTTGAGAGTGATGAAGATTCAGATTCAGACAGCGCTGAAGAAAGAAACTCCGACTAACTTTATTGTACAGAAAAAGCTTACACCAGTAGCTTACCTAATTTTAGAATGCATTTTTCTGTATGAATTCTGTAAAATAAATACCATGCATAAAATTTGGAGGACCCCATTTGGATTTTTATTCAGTACCTTTAAGCTATCAATTAAATATGGTAGTTTCATAGTGTCATCTGATCAATAATTGTCATACTTAATGATTATGCAAGTACAGATCTATAATTTTATTATACTATTATTTTTGTTCTCATTTGAGGTTAATATTGCTTATAAACCTAGATATGTAAATAATAAATTTTATTATTTTACAAAAAGATTGGCAACAATGTATATTTTTCAACACACCCACCTTGATGACGTGCACGCCACTTTGTTTGGCGTTGACTATAAGTAAATGATAAAAATTTCAAAATGATTGCACTGCTTTAAAGCCCTTTGACCTTTAATAATGTGTGGATGCACCCTGATGTGCTACGCATTCTCCAATGCGCCTAGGCATGCTTCTGATCAGGTGGTCAATGTCCTCCTGTGGTATCTCATTCCAGGCAACCACCAACTCCTCTCGAAGTGCTTCTAGAGTCTGAGGAGGACGTTGCAAATTGGCCATGGTAACAATGTGACATCAATATGTTGAAAGAAGCCTATTGTGACTCTTGCAACATGTGGTCGGGCATTATCTTGTTGGAAAGTTGGATCTGCCAGGGTGTCAAGATAGGGTAAAAGATGGGGTTCTAGAACTTCGTGGATATAACGCTGCGCGTTCATGTTACCTCTGATGAAGATTAAAGGTGACCTGGAACCATAAGTTATAGCACCCCAAACCATAACTCCAACAGAGTGATGAACATGTCTTTCAACAAAAAACTGTGGATTCCTCCTTTCACCACGTCGCCTTCTAACCCTGGCGCGACCATCGTGCATGCCTAAACAAAATCGAGACTCGTCACTAAAGACAATACTGTTCCATTCCTGATCCCAGAGTGACCGTTGTCTGCACCACTCAAGGTGATTACGTCGGTGTTCTCGAGTTAAAGGGAGGACCCAGTGTGGCCGGTATGAAAACAAGCCAAAACTTCTCATTCGTCGGTAAACACTTCGCATGCCAATAGGTATTCCGTGTTCTGCAAACCATTCATTTGCAATGGACCTGGTAGTGGAGAAACGATCCCTTAAGGCCAATAATCTTAGGCGGCGATCTTCACGGTCTGTTGTTCTACGGCGGCGTCCAGTGCCCCTTGCTCTTTGCGTACGGCCTTCTCGAAGCCATGCCTGACAACACCTAACCACAGTGTCTACACTTCTTTGGACTCTAACTGCAATTGCCCGAAAAGAAAGTCCAGCTTCCGGAAGTCCCACTATACGGCCCCTATCAAACTCACTAAGTTGACGAAATCGTACAGGTATCCGTACTATAGGCATCGTAGCCGATCGTAAAGGATGTCAAGAACCAAAATCCGCCAACGTTGATTCTTTACTGCGGCTGAAATATTCACTTTTAGAGCGTTAGTGAATTAAAAAAAAGCAGTATAAAAACCGGAATGTCCAACTGATAAGGCTGAACATTTTTTCACTTGTTATTTACAGTAAGATAAATACATTCACCAACTTTTATTAAAATAAAACCATTTAAACTGGGTGTACGGACTTATATGTCACTTAGTATACTTAAGCGGCATATAATCACTCATATCCTCAAGATTTTTTAATTTTTCATCTTTGATTGGAAGAAGGTTGTGATACATTATAGGTAATTTTTCAGATGATATGATTTCAGTGGCAAAAGTCATTGTGTCTTTTCTTTTACGATTGCTTATGGGAAATGAATTCCAGGGCTGCATAATATTTTGAGATTTTCTCATTCTCAAAGTAGCTGGAGAATCAGCGGTAAGTTGCAGCCAGAATCCTTGTGTAATTTTACATTTGGGGTATTTCCATATACAACATTCCAAAGCTGTGAAATTCTTAAAGAAGGCTTGGTGCATCCAGACAACTTTAAAAGGATTTTTAACTTTGGCTTTAGCGATGACATCGACCCACTGGAATGGTTCATAAACCATAGATATTCTTTTTTGCTTACGTACATACAACGTTTTTACGCGGAAGACTGAAATGGCGCGCTTTACAAATTCGCGTCACAGTGATTGATGCGAGTAAACTGGTGGGTCTATGTTGTCAACGGGTCCCAATAGGCAAATACTACGTTGTTTTACGGAAATCTCATTTTATAGAAAAATGTTATATATAACGTTGTTCCGGCCGACCCTTCAATTGCTGTTGTTGACCACGCTTTCTCAGTGTGATGGCCTACCACCTCCATTGCTGATGGCACTGGTACTGGCAACGCGCCAATTCTTCATCAGCTTTCGGTCAGTCCAGTTTCGCTCAGTTTGCGTCATCCTCGCTGCCTTCCATCATATACCCATAAAGAAATAACACATGTGTGTTCATCAAAGAGATAACATATAATTACTATTATTGCGCTATCAATGTGAAGTAATTCTGTGTCATAATTACGTACTTTGGACAATTTTTGTTAAGCGTATGATATGTTGAATATTTGAATCTTATCTTTATATATTCGTTGGTTTGGCATCAGTATTATATTTGTTGTGTTTTTGTGAATAGTTTTTTGTGAATTCTGGTTGTTTTTTTTAAAAGAAGAATGAAGGTACCAAGGCTCTTCGTGGACGCTTGCTTCTGTTTCAGCAAACACAATGTAAGGAAAACGGTTGCTTCTTTATTTTCTGAACTATCTTTCACATAAGGAATATTCAAATTTTGTACCTCAGATCCAGACTAGGTCGAGTCCAAATTAGTAGTTTTGAGATAATTGAATTTGAAATATTTTTCTTGTATTGTATCGTATGCGACTTGACATCGGTTAAAAAGTAACTTCCTTGCTACCACAGACAGATGGACGCTGCAAGTAGCTCATGAAAATTCACAATATTATCATAAGCTTGATATATTAAACTCAGTTTTGACAAAAATGGACTTAACCTAGTCTGGCTCTGGGGTACAGAATTACTTTTCGCATTATTGAATCACAGCAAACGATTGGGTTTTGAATGTTTTATATAACCTGTAACACTCTATAATGTGCCGTTGAAATAAGAGCTAAAAGCTACTAGCCCCTATTCTCGCTGATATCATATAGAGTAGAGAAACAGAAAAATATCTGCCACTTGTTGTTTGACGATATTATCGTGTGTGGTTTGGTGAAACATTTCTTCAAAGGGCGAAAAATAAAAAATGAAGTCAAACAAATCAGCAAAGCACCTCCTACGCATCGATATGAATTTATTCAATGTTCTTGTAACCGTTAATAAAATAAGTTAGAAATGCGATGCTTGAGCTTAAAATTATTTAATCCTACAAAAATATTTTCATAACGCAAGTGAAAAACGTATTATCAGGTTACAAACGTTAAAAACGAGTTTTTTTTTATAAAGTTGGACCGAACAAAGTTTTTTCAACTATGCCCAAAAATGTTCGATCTGGTGTTTGTCAATTTTCGCTGTCAAGTATGACAACCAAGGAGGCCATAAACGCGCCCTACAATTGTAGAGACGACTGACGATACGGGCCTTAGTCTCCTTTACAAGATGGCGTAGTCAAATCTTCAATTCGATATTTCTTTTTTCGACTTCCGTCACCAACGTTTCTTCATATCGACGCTGTATTGGATCTTGTAGATTTTTAAAAGGACTTTTCAGTCCTAAGTTCAAGAATGTATTGCCTTAGTTGGCCATGAACTTGTTGTTGCATGAAATTTATAATGAAATAAAAAGTACGGTGAAACCTGAATACACAATGGACATTTTATTGATGGTAATAACAATAATAATCATAAATTAGCAGACGTAAATCATAGCAGATGTTCAAAATGTTGTCCGTTATTTTGCACAGAGAAGCATTATTCGCTGCTCGATTTATTTATCTTCTTCCCAGCCGTCCAAACTCTGTTGCTATGTCCAATTTTAGTTCCGCACACAAGTGACATTAAGTCGATTTTTTTTGACATTATGGTGTGTTTTTTTGACATTATGTAGGTTTTTCGCCAAGACGTTAACTTAGCACTTAGTTGTACGTGTTGCCTAAACGTCAAGAGGCTTGTTATCAGTCTTTGCCTCTGATGTGATGTAAAATCTGCTTCTGAGATGGCATTACTGGAGGTCTAAAGTTGTATGTGTTGATGATAATTACATTGGGTTCTTGTCTCAAATACACTTAATTGAGATTCAAAGCTAGAAATTAGTTGCGCATCCACTTTTTCTTATCCATTCTGGAAATTAGACATATAAAAATTTGCTGAATTTCAAAAATTAGAGAGATAAGAAATAATTATATTTACTGTACACTGTCGAAATAGTAGCCATATACCTGTACATGCTAAGAGTAATTACACACAACGCGGGCACGGTGATGATTTCCCGTAATTCTCCTCAGTTTTTCGTAATTTATAACTTTGAACATAACCTCTCTTCAGAAAGCACAACATATAAATAACCCGTCATATTCAGCATATTCAGTAATGATTTTCTCACACAGCAAATATCACTGATTTTATACACATGCAGACCAATACACATAATCATCCAGATGCTATCTTGTTATGCAACCAACTTTCTTCTCAGAGATAAAAACTACAGACACGGATCATCAGCCTCACAAAAATATGTAACCAATAATGCGTGTAGTGAGGTTGAGTGATTCCTTCATAGATGGACGTTCACAACGATCCTAGTGAGCAAACGTGGAATGACTGTTTGCGCCCTAAACACTACCTAGTCTGCAAGTTAACATCTTATAGGTCTTTTTTGACGTTTCGTAGGTTTTTTACATGATACCCATGCTGGTCTGGTATGCGAAACAAATGAATTCTCATATGTAATTTCAAGGCCGCCTAGGAACTTCTGTTTTTCTGCACTAACTAAGGTTTGGCAATGTCAATGTATGACATATTAAACATTTTTGAAAGCAGAATTAAAAACTGCGCAAAAATCTAAGATGGCGTCCAGAAGAAAACATAAAGTTAATGCTGGAGGACAAGAGAAAAAACGTCGTATTGAAATTCTAATTATGCCATCTTGTAGAGTAAAAAAGTGGTAATGCCAAGATGCTATTTATTTTGGAATCCCATCTCAAATGGAGTCAGGAAAAAATAAAAGTGATTTTGAGATAAATCCTCGCCGGTAGGCGTGGAAGTAAGCATTACATATTTTATGTTCATAAAATAAAATAGCGAATTAATATTACTAAACGTTATGCGTTAGAGTCTTAAACACATATGTGTTCTATTGTATCTGAAAACTACACTGTTATTTTCACGCCGAACGCAGAGTTATACCTCATGCTACGCCACTGATCTAGGTGCAGTCGCTGTACGGTGAGCACTGTGCTTACGTACACAAAGACAAACGCGATCCTTTTCAACACTGAATTTTCGAGTTCTGCAGGATCACTACGTAAAAAACTATATTTTGCTGCAGAGTTACGCTCACATTAATAAACTTATTTATTAATTTCTCAACTAAGAACTGAGTTGAGCTGACTCAAATTCAGTTGAACTGTATAAACTAGAGGCTAGAGCTCAGCTGGGTCCAGATAGAATGACATCTGTGGTATTTTAGACTATTTCAATATTCAATTTAGCAATGAAAATCTAGTTGCTCTGGAATATGTCACTGGCCTTTGACAAGTTTCTGTTATTCAAATCTGTTCGCTGTGACATCTTTTTCATTATTTAGTTTTTACAATCTTGTTAATAATGGTGAATTATTTAAATGCAGAAATGGCGGAAATGTATTACGTATATGGCCTTGCCGACGGTAATGGTGAGCAAGCCGGATTTATCACCAGAGATATCCCGATCGTGCTTTGCCAGATAGTCGAACCTTTTCTAATAATCATCGTAGCCTTGTTGAAACTGGTTCTGTCCGAAAAGGAACATCTGAAGTAAGACCTTTAAGTGTGAAAACACCTGAAATTGAGGAAGCAGTGCTGCACGAAGTCGAAGAACATACTGATGTTCCATTTATAGACCAAAATCTTAAATTAGAAATATTACAAAAGCCTAACTTATAAAACTATCTAAGGCGCTCCCGCAAAACACATTTCAGCTCCGAAATAGAACATAAGGATACGTCACAAAACAAAACAAATACTATCTATTATAATTCAAACACATAACCCTTTCAGGTAATTTCCAAATCAAATTTGTGTTAGCGCGACTGCAAAAGAAAGTGACATTAAAAATTGAAACGGATCTTGGCGTTAAAAACTGTAGTTGTGATAACAATTCCGGAGAAACTATAGTTCCATGCAAGAGTTTAAACAAAAAAATAACAGAACTGTGCTTCCTTCTCACATTCAAAGACGTTGTTCTAAATCTAACAGCTAAAAGCTAAACATTATTTTTGCATTGAAAAATATGCAACATTATCAACTTTCCCTACGGACTGAATATCAGTGAAATATCAGAAGCGGTTCTGAACATATTAATTAATTTCCATTTTTTTCTTAAAACGTCAACACCCCGAGTTTTTGTAAGGAAACATTTTTGGACCATAGTTTATAAAGCAAACTAACATTCGCATATCATTAAGGAACACCCTGTATATATTGATAGTAAACTAAAGTTTGGCGATCACTATGAATATATTATTATACACGTATTATTACTTTTATCAAGCTTAATTATTCTACCGCATTTACTATATATTTTAACTATCTTGTCCACTACCAGTGAAGCTGTATTCTCAAAATTGCAAGTCCTACAAAATAAAGATATGAGAATAATACTGAATAAGAATAAGTTCACCCAAACAAGATCTATGTAGCAGTGGTTGAATTAAAAAAAAATGATATCATGTTTAGTCCTTGTTTTCATATTTCAAATAAAAAAATCATCGTATGCCATTTAGCATTACATATAATTGAATAATGCGTACCACAATTATTATACAAGAAGATATACAGGGTGGCGCATCGAAAACGAAACAGACGCATTTACTGGCAGATCAGTTTTTTTTTGGAAAAACGCTCAGTCGATTTTGTTTTCGAAGGGGACACAAGTTTTGTCAAAAATCACGTTAACAGGTGCAGCCCCCTGGGCGAGGGTGACACCAACCCTAAAATCTTAAATGGAAAGGGGGGGTCGAGTGATACCTTACTTTAAAGGCCTTTCAATTCCCTTTATAATGATGTAAAATACATGGGCTTCAGTTCAGCAGTTTTGAAGATTTATTGATTTCAAGCTTAAAGTAGACTTTAATAGGTACATCAGATTAGTTTGTACTACTTTCAGAAGAAATTTGACTAAAAGAATTTACTTAATAAGTAAATGCTTTTCTTCACTATGCCCATGGTTTGTTAATCATTTTGTTGTTGAAAATAGCTATTGGAGCGTTTTTTTTTTGTTGCAAAAAAGTTGTTTCTTGAAGAAAGATAAGGAAATATCTCGTACTTATTTTAAATAGGAATTTAGTACATAGTTTGCGATTGATTTGACCAAACTTTGATGCTAAAATAACTTGTAACGCTTTATTACACAAATTAACCATGGTACATTCCACAGCAGAAAGAGTTGAAATTATCGAAATATTCTTCGGAAATAATCGGTGCGCTAATAGAACGGCAGAAATATTTAATGAGCGACATGACAGTAACGTGCGTCGAAAATATGTTCTAGAACTTGTAGCTAAATTTCGGGAAACTGGGTCAGTCGCCAATAAAAAACGCAACATTGAAAATCCCATAAGGAACGAAGCAATAGAAGTGGGGGTTTTAGGGCAAGTTTATGTAGAGCCTACGTTAAGTACCCGCAAATTGGAGACTGTGTGTGGTGTTAGTCGGCGTACTGTCCAACGGATTCTAAAGGCCCATCGTTTTCAACCGTATAAAATTCACCTGGTACAAGAACTTATGAAGACGATTTTGATCGGCGATTACAATTTTGTGAAGATATGAGTGAACAAATTATAAACGATGATTTTAAAGAAGTTTGAAGCAAAATTATAGGAATATTTCATCGACAGTGGTAATTCTTAGAGGTTCAAGTTTTGTTTTTCTGACTAACTGTATGTTATACAATCGTTGTAGTTTTTCGAAAGATCATAATTATAGTAATTAATCATGCCGAATAAATCTTAAACAAACAAACATACTTCTATTCACCATCACTGCATAAGCAAGTCGTAAGCGCTTGCGGTAAAGCCCTTTGATTTGGGACCAAAACCCGACACTATTGACAGCCTCAGATACTCAGAAATTCCTTGATGGAATAACCGACGGTTAAGCTAATCTTATCCATTTTGAGATCTGACTGAGGAATATCAAAAACTTCTTATTCGTGGATAGTTTGAAACATATTACATTTTGTCTATTTAGATCAGGATACCAACACTTGCATCAACGGCCAACTTTTCACAAAGAAGAGGCATCTACACTTTAGATCCAGTAGATCACCAGGAACCTGCATTTGGTAAGATTTTGATAGCCAACAGAGGAGAAATAGCATGCAGGATCATCAAGACAGCGAAGAGGATGGGGATCAAAACGGTTGCAGTTTATTCAGTGGCTGATTCTCAGTCGGTAATGTATCTTTGGCAAATCGTTCGTAAGGTCGTTTCGCGAACCCTGTATGACATCGCAAAGATGTAAAGACGATATATACTAAGTGACATATAAATCCGAACACCCAGTTTAAATGGTATTATTTTAATAAAATTTTGTACAAGTACTTAATGAAACATAATAAGTAAATGATAAGAATTTCAAAATGATTGTACTGCTTTAAAGCCCTTTGACCTTTAATAATGTTTGGATGCACCCTGATGTGCTACGCATTCTCCAACGCGCCTAGGCATGCTTCTGATCAGGTGGTCAATGTCCTCCTGTGGTATCTCATTCCAGCCAACCACCAACTCCTCTCGAAGTGCTTCTAGAGTCTGAGGAGGACGTTGCAAATTGAGCAATCTGCTACCCATCATATCCCACACGTGCTCAATTGGGGACAAGTCGGGAGATCTTGGTGGCCATGGTAACAATGTGACATCATTATGTTGAATGAAGTCTATTGTGACTCTTGCAACATGTGGTCGGGCATTATCTTGTTGGAAAGTTGGATCTGCCAGGGTGTCAAGATAGGGTAAAAGATGGGGTTCTAGAACTTTGTGGATATAACGCTGCGCGTTCATGTTACCTCTGATGAAGATTAAAGGTGACCTGGAACCATAAGCTATAGCACCCCAAACCATAACTCCAACAGTGTGATGAACATGTCTTTCAACAAAAAACTGACGATTCCTCCTTTCACCACGTCGCCTTCTAACCCTGGCATGACCATCGTGCATGCCTAAACAAAATCGAGACTCGTCACTAAAGACAATACTGTTCCATTCTTGATCCCAGAGTGACCGTTGTCTGCACCACTCAAGGCGATTACGTCGGTGTTCTCGAGTTAAAGGTAGGACCCAGTGTGGCCGGTATGAAAACAAGCCAAAACTTCTCATTCGTCGGTAAACACTTCGAATGCCAATAGGTCTTCCGTGTTCTGCAAACCATTCATTTGCAATGGACCTGGTAGTGGAGAAACGATCCCTTAAGGCCAATAATCTTAGGCGGTGATCTTCACGGTCTGTTGTTCTTCGGCGGCGTCCAGTGCCCCTTGCTCTTTACGTACGGCCTTCTCGAAGCCATGCCTGACAACACCTAACCACATTGTCTACACTTCTTTGCACTCTAACTGCAATTGCCCGAAAAGAAAGTCCAGCTTCCCGAAGTCCCACTATACGGCCCCTATCAAACTCACTAAGTTGACGAAATCGTACAGGTCTCCGTACTCTAGGCATCGTAACCGATCGTAAAGGATGTCAAGAACCAAAATCCGCCAACGTTGATTCTTTACTGCGGCTGAAATATTCATTTTTAGAGCGTTAGTGAATTAAAAAAAAGCAGTATAAAAACCGGAATGTCTAACTGATAAGGCTGAAAATATTTTCACTTGTTATTTACAGTAAGATAAATATATTCACCAACTTTTATTAAAATAAAACCATTTAAACTTTGTGTATATGTTAGAAATATGTGTTTAGAATACGTTTGTAAGGTTTTTAGTGCGGCATTAAAAGGACAATAAGAAACCGGCGAACATTTATTTGAAAGTATGTATTAAACACAAGTTAATAATAAATAAAATGGTAGGTACAGGTTGTTACATAAACTTTTTCAATATTGTAAACCAAACTTTGTTTGCTACGTTGCTTTTATACTATTCAGTATGACGTCTCGTTCAAAACAAATCATTTCAAATGATTAAGGAATAAGTATAAACCTCAGCTGACCTTTCACCAGTATACGGTTTCAGTTGAGGCTATACTCCATATTGGCACACTTACCTTTAAAGACAGAGAACACTTTTTTCTAATATCTAATACATGTATTAACAAACGCACGGGGGATAAAACTGTAGAGCACTTGCAGAACTAAATATAAGGACGCGCTACCTTTAAACGACGCATCGTTACCTGGTGGCCAATTAATGAGTTAAAATAAAATGTTCAGGATAAATCTTTATGTGGTTTCAGAAAAAGACAACGTTTAAAAAATACAGATATCTGAAAACTTTAACGACTCGTTCTTTTGCACAGCTTGAAATAATGAATTTCCATTAAAAATATATGAATCTCTAAAAACTGTTAAAAATAAATTGGATATTTTAAATTGTGGCTGGTTAAACACGAAAATACGTTTTGCTTCAATGTTTGGTTAAATGTTCAGCATTCGAATTTCTCACTAATATTTTCAAAAAGCTGAACTCTAAAACCTGTAGAAGAAAACGACCGAAAGATATTTATATCGTATCGGGATGTTCATAAAACGCCGCACTTAAGTTATCTTAAAAACGTTTTATCAATTTCTCAGGCAATCAGACTATTAGTGCATAAAATGGACGTCGTTAAGACCTATTGTGTTACCTGGGTAGACGTACATGCTATATTAGACATATTTGCAAACTGGAAAAATGAATAGAAACATTTCAGATATAAAATTATTAATCTCTCGTATAGATATACCAACGGACAGTAAACGAACTGTTATTTGATCGATAAATTACGCTCATTGTTATCTATGTGATGAAATATGAAGTGGTCGTAAATAGCATCAAAGAAAACATGTCATTCAAATCGGATAGTTACGAAAACAAGAAGTCGTCTGATTAAAAACAGGTAGAATAAGTGGCGTCAAGTAGGTTGACTTGTATATGTACGAGCCCCTTCCCACTTCAGTTGGCCCACTTCAAGATTTGTACCGAAATATGCCTTTATAAACTAAACACGAAACTATTTACTTCTAAAAAAATTTATTTTCTCAAAAACATTTTGGATACACTAGTCGTAAAAAATAGATATTTGAAATCACTTAGACCTGTAACTAATAGAACATGTGAACAAATAAACAATGAGCGAATAAATGCGCGAAGATAACAAAGCAACAATTGAAAGATTACCATTGGGTAACATCACCTTTATTTTTTATTACGGCTGAAATTCTTTGGGGCATAGTGTTAACCAAGTTTTGGCAAAAATTTGATGTAAAACAATCCCATATTTCTTGAAGCTTTTGTCTCAGTTCGGTGATTGTACGAGCAGGATGTTGACGTAGAACCTTTTTCATCTCGTGCCACAAAGTTTCAATAGGTGACAGATCTGGATTGCTAGAAACCAATTTCAAAAGTGGTACATTATTTTCTTCCATCCATTTTATAGCCTTTTTTGAGGTATGGCACGCTGCACCATCTTGCTGAAACACAAAATCTTGGCCGGATGTCAAACATTCTTCCATCACTGGTAAAAGCGATTCTTCTAAAATTGCCAAATATTTGTTTGTATCCACATTTCCATCAATAGAATGAAGTTTTCCTACTCTTTTGATGACATACTGCCCCAGACCATAATGGATGCTGGAAATTTCACTTTGCTCTTCAGACAGTCAACATGAAATGCTTCATTTTTTTTTGCGAATAACTCTACTGCGACTGTCACCAACACAAACTTAAAATCGGGCCTCATCACTCCATTGTATTGCACACCATTGTTCAGGTGTCCATTGTCTATGATCTTTAGCTCATCTAAGCCGATTTTTCTTTTGCAGTGGAGTTAATAGTGGCTTTTCTTTGGCCTATAAAAAAGTTATGCAACTTTAGGGTTTTTACTTCACTTTTTTTATAAGAAAACTTACCTTGCAAGTGCTAAATCCCAGTTTGTGGACTTCTCTATGAGTTGTGGGCCTCGAAATTCTCCTTCCAACAGCGTCACTCCACAGAGCACTTGATTGTAAATAATTGGCACGCTTGTTTTTCACGATTATTCTTCTTAATGCTCTTCGGTCCGCATTTGTGATATTACTTTTTTCACATATCGTGGCATAATATTAACTGAACCAGTTACGTTACATCTTCTAACAATATTTCTCACACTGTACCGCAAAAGGTCTAACAAAGTTGCAATTTCTGAGTTTGATTTCCCAAAATTAAAAAAATTAATTATCTGTAACCGGATTTTCTCACTAATAACCTTTCCTCTACCCATTTTGAAAACATTAACTACCCAAAACTATTTTAAACGTATTCTGACAGCTGTGATTAATAAAAACAATTGTCATGGCTCTTATTTTTAAAGTAGGTTGATATGCTGTAATTGCAACATGTGTTATTTTTGTGCTGCATATTTGATTAGGGAGTGATAAAGTTGGTGTTTTCTACTATATATTTTCAAAATATTCATTGTTAATATTTTAAACCTATAATACCCTGCTATATATTTGTGTTTGATAAGAAAAAGACTAAGATTTCAATAGTTGGGCCAACTGAAGTGGGAAGGGGCTAGTACAAACTGCAAAAAACCAAAATTTCGCCAATTTTGGCCTAACAGACAAGGTTCAAAATCTTTAAAAAATATATGAATCTTAAAATACTCTCCGGGCCCTGGTAAAGCAAGGCTTATAGTTTAATTTAGCTATATTTCTTAACCGGTCTTTTAGGCCCTTATCGTCAGTCGTCCCTACAATTGCAGGGTGCGTTTATGGCCTCCTTGATTGTCACACTCTTTTCTCTCCTTCAAAAATTTCTAGATTACACTCGTCCCGTGACAGCGGCAGCGCTCTCCTATTGTTAAGATAATAATAATAATAATATTTATTTACTCTAAAATACAGGGAACATGAAACGAGTAAATAAATATAATATATCCATAGGAGGACAACGCCTGTGCATGGATCATATGTATGTTGAATTGTAAAATATAATAAAATAGAGAGAAGAAAGAAATTATTGGTAAGAATGGTAGAGCATTTATTGTGTAATATTTGAGATTATTTTATTAATTTGATTTCTCCCAATCGTGTTAATAATCTTTTTAATTTTTTTTTGAAGCCTAATGTATTGCGTAATTGTTTTAAATTATTTGGTAAATGTTCGTACAACTTTGGAGCTATATACAGGTGACATCGTTTCATTAGGGATTTGTTTGGTTTAGGAACATTTTTTGCGCGTAATTTATATCTGGTTTTATGATTATGTTTAATTATGTCGCGTTCACTAATAGTTTTGTGATAATGAGTGATGGTATGTAAGAAGTAAAGTTGTTTAGTATCATATACTTGTGCATCATTATATAAGTCATTAGTTGGGTATAATTTTGATTTGCCTAACATTGATTTTAAAATTCTTCTTTGAAGTACATCTAAATCGTTAAAGTATGCCGTGCATGCAGCACTCCACACTACTATACCATATGTTATGTGTGGCTCGACTAAAGCTTGATATATTATTCGTAGATAATATTCAGTTAATATACCGGTTAGAAATTTTATTTTATATGCTATGAATCTAATTTTCTTTAGTATGTGAGAAATATGTACATCCCATCTCAAGTGGGGATCTAGATAAATTCCTAAATATTTTGTATCATTAACTCTATTGATTTTTATATTTTTATCATTAACCTTAAACCGAAGGTGGTTATATTTTGGTAGATGATTAGACAGTGATGAAAATGGTAAAAAATGAGTTTTAGTAAAGTTAATTGTTAATTTTCGGTTATTAAACCACTGAATAATTTTGCAAAAGTCATTTTGGATAATATCTTTTAAGTCGTTCCAATCCTTACCTTTATAGAGTATAGCAGTATCGTCTGCAAAACTGACTATTTTACCAGTACTGTTAATTTTGAATACATCGTTTAAATAAATATTGAATAACATTTTAAATTGTAGGAAATTTGAGGCTGATAAAACATAACTCAAAAGCAAGCACAATTTGATGCAAATAGATGTTTGTGACATAACCTCAAAATACAGCTCTGACACGGAGAAGTAGAAAACTATGACAATCAAGGAGGTCATAAACGTGCCCTACAATTGTAGGCTTATAACTCAGAAATGGTCAGCCTTAGAGAAAAGTTAATGAAAATCTTTGTAATTTGTTATATTTTTTATGAACAAGTTTGATCTTAGTTTCTGTGCGTATATATTCAATGCTTAATAGCTCGGTTGAAATTTATAATGTTCGGGTAGCCAGGTATCTAGATTAAAGCTAAAACCTTGCTCTCCACGACCATGAAGAGTATTTCCAGTTTAGTTTATGTTGAAGCGATTTCGAAGTTGCTTTTCAGGCTAAAACTGGCAAATATTTGGTTTTCGCAGACTGTATGTGTACACACATCGAATATCGGAACTTCGCGCGACTTTAAGTGAAGTGATTACGCACCCTTTAAGGGGCCGTCTCTGAATGGTCTTTTTCACGAGTAGCCATTACTTTTTGACGTCAATTTATTTGAACAGCTGATCAACAAGTGGTAACTTTGTATTGTATCTGTAATGATGGCAATAATTATACAGGGTTTGTCCGGAAAGTAATACGACTCATTTTCTTCCGCCATGACTGTACTTCGGAGCATGCGCGCACCGACTGGATTCGGTAGAGGGCGTTCCTAGCTAACGAATGAGCGGCTGGTCAGTTGTCTCCGAGCACTTGGAGAGTTTGATATGATCAAGCAGGATTACCCAGGTGTTGCTTTAGCAAGAAGTGGTGTGTTTTGGTGGCAGCAGGCCTTTTTGGAGTGCCGGGAAGAGGTCGCTGATGAAGACAGTGCTGGAAGATCTTCGACTTCGACAAACACCGATAATGTGACTAGTGTGCGCAATGTTTTGAATTCAGACCGTCGACGTATTCGTTTAATTGCCCAGAAGTTAAATTTGCCAAAATCTGTGGTTCATGACATTGTGACACAGCATTTGAACATGCGCAAGGTGTGCGCGAAGATGATCCCAAAAGTGCTCACTGACGACCAGAAGTTGCGGCGAGTGGAAGTGTGCCAAGAAAATTTGAACATGTGTGAAAGTGACCCCAATTTTTGAATAACGTAATCACAGGTGACGAGTCGTGGATTTTTGAGTATGATCCCGAGACAAAGAGGCAATCTTCCGAGTGGCACACGACGGCGTCTCCTCGCCCAAAAAAGGGAAGAATGAGCAAATCCAAAATGAAAACGGTGCTGATTGTCTTTTTTGACATCAAAGGCATCGTCCACCATGCAGTTGTTCCTCCTGGACAAAACGTCAACGCCAAGTTTTACGTGGAAGTGCTCAGGAGACTCAAACGAAGGGTCAGTCGCGTCCGACAAGACATCGCAGCCGACTGGAAGTTGCACCACGACAACGCCCAGGCTCACACCGCCTTTCTTGTGAACAGCTACCTGACCAAGGCCAGCATCCCAACGATACAGCCCAGATGTGCCCCCCCCGGACTTTTTTTTGTTTCCTCGCCTGAAAAGGCTGATGAAAGGCAAGCATTTTGAGACGACAGAGGGGATCCAAGCAGCATGCACCGCGGCTCTCAAGGCTCTAAAGAATTGTAACGATTGGCTCAATAAATTTTTTTAAATCGACACAGTCCTATTACTTTCCGGACAAACCCTGCATGGTCTATACTTGGTCAATCGTCTCTGGATAACGAACGGAAGCATAGACACTATCCTCTATCTGTGGACGAAATAAGACAGTGCAAGGCGCCATCTATTAGCAGAAACAACAAACAGTGTTTAGCAACTTCCGATTGGAACTGTGAAGATTTCAGTCCGCGATAGTAGTGCACTCAACCAGTGTGATGGCTAAAGATTCTGGCCGACCAAACACAGCCAATCACGGAACCGTTTTGTGCTTTTTGGCTACTGATCAGCATTGTCTAGGTTTGGCCAATCGTCTCTACCTCCTGGATAGTGTATAGCTGCTATGTTTTCCAAACTATACCAAACCTAGTGGAAAAACTGTCTATCTTGTGTTATTTCTACCTGACTTGAAAGTTAGTCACGATAATTAGCAGCCATTCTGCTTTTAGCGTTTTTTCTTCTATGGGAAGGAACTTTTGTATAAAGCACAACAAAATACGAGCCTGTCCACAGATCTAACTTCCACAGATTCGTCAGACTTGTGTGTTACTTGTCTGGTATTTTGAAATATTGTAATGGATACTCGGGAAAAAGACCACACACGTATACATGAATAGTCACACAGGACCCTCATCCAAAATTTTTAATCCAACGAACAAAAGAAGTTATTCATGTATGTGGTACTGTCATCCCCAGAGCTTAGATAATAATCAAATTCAAGCGGATAACCAAATGGAAATGGTATTTACCATTTTGGATTGGAATTTACCGATCCGTTCAAGCGAGTGTGGTTATCAGTTTGGTTATAAGATCCGTGACGTCATGAATCAGCTGTTATATGTCATAGTTATCACCGCAAAATTGTGGTATTTACCCAACTCCGGAGTAGTTTTATATTTCTGGTTATTATTTGACATGTGACAAGTTAGAATTTTGCCGGGTATTGGATATTTTTATTGTACTTCAGCTTCATTTTTGGGAAACTTGATACAGGCTGACTTCAGTTTTAGCATAAGAGAGCATTTTATTATTTATAATCATCACTGTTGTTGGGGACACTTTAAATCTAGTTCCTACACTTAAAAAAGTATCCTGTATAGCCATATATGACAAGAATATTAAAATATGGCCGTATAAAGTTAGTGTATGATGTCCACCTGTATACGCTTTTGTTAATATCTTGTTTTCATCGCTTTTTCATCATTTCTGCTAAATCAATAAATATTTTCTATGACATGCGGAAAAGTTTAGAGAATTGAAAGTTATCATAGCTACAAAGCCATGGTTCCATCAGTAAAAATTTTTTTCGGAAAAAAAAGCATTCCTCCCATTAATATTATGAAAGTTTTCTTTTTTTCAACTTTCCATACACCGTTGTAGACGAAAAAGCACCGATTATTAAGTGATAATAAAAATAATCAGAAATTATATACGCGCTTTTCTAAAATAAACAACTTGCAACAAACCGCGGTTAAAACCAACGCGTTCAAGCGATTCGAGTAACTGACGTCACCATCCCGTGTGTCATCTTGAACCATATTATAACCGCGGTACATAATACGGAAATTTTGGTTATCCGCTTGGATTTGATTAAAGATTGAATTATTGTCACCTTATTTTGTTAATATCTGTATGTTAGAAAAAGTCAACGTCATCGAATGATGAAGCTTAGTGTTTTCACTCAAGAGCTTGAAATATCGAAAAAGCTTTTACAGGTATACCGTTCAACGTATAAAATGACATCTTTACTACAGTGTTTCCAAAAATCGTAATAATTACACTTAATTGTTGTTGTTGACAATACATTTTTTCAGTTGCATGTGAAAATGGCAGACGAAAGCGTATTCATTGGTCCATCACCAGCTTCAGAATCATATCTGATTAAGGAGAAAATACTGGACGCTATTGCAAGAACTGGTGCCGAAGCTGTTCATCCAGGGTATGGATTTCTGTCAGAAAATGCTGCCTTTGTAGAACAGTTGGTGAGAAACTTTATTTATTGCTACGGCCGAGTACCTTATTCGACCGGTTGTCATTTCACAAGAAAATTCAATCATCCGTAGTTAATTGAATTTAATCTGCGGAAGTCCAAGTGTATTTGCTACAAGACTTGCAACAAATGACGCTCATCTTTCTTTCATCGGGAAATTTTGTTTCGAGGGATGTCTTTTAAGTTTTGCATATAGAAACATAGTAGGCCGCGCGGATCGAACGTCAGCACTGAATCTTAACCTCACTCTTTAGTAAACGTAAATTCAAAGTTTCACAACAATACGTGCAGTGTTCTCACTACAGTGAATTTTTAAGTGTCACTAAGTCATTAGAAAAATGGAACTCGACCGAGAACATTTTCGCGCCATAATTTATTACAACTTTCAGAGACAATTATCGCAACAACAATGCCTTGCTGAGTTACTGTCTGTTTTCGGCAACGACGCGCCACATCAGTCTACAATTTCCCGTTGGTATGGAGAATTCAAACGTGGACGGGTGAGTCTTAGCGACGATCCCAGGGTGGTGCACCAAAAACCGCAGTCACCCAGGAAAATGTCGATGCCTGTGCGCAAACTCATCTTTGAAGATAGACATGTGACATATCGCGAGATTGAGGCGTCCTTGAGTATCTCAAAGACCTCAATTCAAAAAATTTTACATGAAGAATTCGGAGTAAGAAAATTAGTTTCTCGTTGAATACCCCACCTGTTGAGTGAATAGCAGAAAACAATGTGTACAGCATCGTTAGTGGTGATGAATCGTGGATTTACTGTTATGAACCAGAAAATAAACGATAGTCGGCTGTTTTCGTGTTCCAAGATGGAGAAAAGCCAACAAAAGTCATCCGTTCTCGAAGTGTTTCGAAAAAGATGGTCGCGACATTTGTGTCGAAAGCGGGTCATATTGCAACAATTCCTCTTAATGAGCAAAGAACTGTTACTGCGGATTGGTATACCACCATTTGTTTGCCAAAAGTCATCACCGAGCTTCGGAAAAATCAACCCCGAAAGAAGAATCATCCTCCACCAAGACAATGCAAGCTCGCACACAGCCCAGCAGACTGCGTGGTCAAAAGTTCCAGAAGAAGCAGTTGACGCATTCAAAAATGCCGTTTTGGATTTGCCAGCAAACGAGTGGAATGAGTGCTTCGAAAATTGGTTACCATGCAGATGTGTATTAATTTTCCTGGATAATACTTCGAAAAACAATAAAGTCATTTAAAACAACCTACCCTGTTGTTTTATTTCCATATGCAAAACATAAAAGACATCCTCGTATGCACAATTTTTTCTGACATATAGCTTTAAAAACATTCTTAGTGACAGCCTTTATCATTGCATTGTCAGTTTTATGTTACAATGCCAGTCATGGCACTATAAAGTAGCAGGTGCACGAGAATTTGTGGATCTGAAATGCCGTGACTAGTGTTTGCCATCAAAGCGAGGACGGAATATGACTTGTAAACAGAAACTTTTAAACTATTTATGAGGTTTATTCATAGTATGTGGATCACGTTTACATTTTAACTAATCACTGATTAACAGCCAAAAAATATCCTAAATAAAATCAACAAAATATTACTATTTTGCTAAAACCGGAATGAAACTGATTTTTTCAATATTGGTTCAAGTTTTAGAGATACGGTAATTATATATGTTCCTGCTGTGACAGTGTTAATATACTGTAATTCATAAGAATGCACGTGCTACATTTTTATATTCGGCAAGGAAAGATGATGTAATCGGCATGATTGTGTTACGTTATACATACGTGTACATTATATTGTTTTATATTAGCCATTTTTTCCTCAGTTGGCTGACAGCGTTCATGCAAGATGTCTCGAAAGTGTGTAAACAATCCAGTTTTGTTACGTGTGTGGTGATGTGACTTTTGCGTTTTAGAGACGGTCTATTACTCCACTAATAACAAAGGCATATCAGCTTTATTTCGGTTGTAAACTAGGTGATCAAGACAAACAGTGGGCACCCCACATCTGCTGTAATACATATGCTTCAAGTCTGAGGAGCTGGTTAAATGGCAAAAAACGGTCTATGCGCTTTGTTGTCCCAATGGTTTGGAGAGAGCCTACAAATCATATTAATGATTGTTACTTTTGCATGGTACCTTGTGTTGGACAAGCCACAGGTATGTCCAAGAAAAAAAAATCGGTTATTAACTACCCAAACATACCATCTGCGATGAGACCTTTGCCTCACAGTGACGAAAATCCTATTCCAAAACCCCCAGAATCCTACACTTGCGAATCAGGAAACGAATCATGGCGATCGAGTGACTCGTCAGGAAGAAGATATGCCATCAACGTCAAGAGATCCTGATTTTATACCGAGCACGTCATGCCACCAACCGCACAAAATAACACAGTCAGAATTAAATGATCTTGTAAGAGATTTAGAACTTCCAAAATATAAGGCAGAGTTACTTGGATCAAGACTGCAGCAGTGGAACTTGTTAGAAGACGATGTTTCGGTATGTGTTTTTCGTAAACGCCACAAAGACTTAGAACCATTTTTCAATATGGAGAATAACTTGGTTTTCTGCAGTAATATTAACGGTTTACTGGCGGCTTTAAATATAAACTATAACCCAGAAGAATGGAGATTGTTTATAGACAGTTCAACATTGAGTTTAAAGGCAGCGTTATTGCATATTGGAAATATTTTACCATTTCTTCCTGTAGGGTATGCAGTTCACATGAAAGAATCATATGACAATATGAAGTACCTATTGACATGCATAAAATACGATGAGCACCAATGGCATATTTGTGGCGATTTGAAAGTTGTTGCACTTTTACTTGGGCTGAAGCTAGGCTACACAAAGTTTTGCTGTTTTTTGTGTGAATGGGACAGTCGGGCAAAGGCACTTCATTACACCAGACAAAACTGGCCTGTTCGTCAATTCCTAGAGTCAGGTCAAAAAAATGTACAGCATATGCCATTAGTAGATTCGAAAAAAAATGTATTACCACCACTGCATATCAAGTTGGGCCTAATGAAAAACTTTGTCAAGGCATTAGATAGAGATGGGTCAGCTTTTCAATACCTGCGTCAGAAATTTCCAAGACTAAGTGAGGCAGAGGTTAAAGAAGGTATTTTTGTTGCGCCACAGATTCGGAATATTTTGAAAGATACACAGTTTGAAAACACTTTAACAGGTATTGAAAAAACTGCTTGGAATGATTTCCGTCTGGTGGTCACTAATTTCTTGGGAAATAGAAAAGCTGACAACTACAAAACCCTTGTCAAAAATATGCTGTCATCTTATCAAAAGATGGGCTGTAATATGTCTCTTAAGATACATTTCCTACACTCACACCTGGACGTTTTTCCTGACAATTGCGGAGCCCTAAGTGATGAGCACGGCGAACGTTTTCATCAGGATATTTCAACAATGGAAAAAAGGTACCAGGGAAAGTGGAATCCTTCCATGCTTGCAGACTACTATTGGACTCTTGGTAGAGATGCTCCAGAAACGATCCATAAAAACAGCAAAAAGACAGCGCATATACTGATTCTTATAAGAATATGAATCTTGTTACTTTTTTAATGTACCCTTAAAAATAAAAAGTTTTTTTCTAAATCGCAACTAATTTTTTTATTTCATTGTCATTTTTGGAATCAGCGCCCCAAAATTAACAAAGAAGTGCACTTTTCCCACAAGATACAATTAAAAAACTAAAATTTGTTGTCCAGTGTAATTAGTGAAAGTATACTGGTTTAATTTAAGTGACGACGAGTGTGTTTCCTCCTTTCAGGAATCAGACAACATATCGTTCATAGGCCCTTCGGCATCCTCAATCACAGGCATGGGTGATAAGCTGGAATCAAAAAGATTGGCCGCCGCTGCAGGTGTCAGCACAATTCCAGGTTTCGATGGGGTTGTTAAGGATGCAGAACATTGTGTGCAAATATCCAGAAGTATCGGTTATCCAGTCATGATCAAGGCAAGTGCAGGAGGGGGAGGTAAAGGAATGAGAATCGCTCGGAATGATGATGATGCTCGGTAAGTTCGAAATATACAGGGTGAGTCATTTATTTTGACAGCTTGTAGAACTCATCAAAAAAAGTTGATATGCCATAAATTACCTAACGGGTGATTTTTTAAGAGGTATAGGATTTGATTTTCAAAAAAAAAACACAAAAAATTTGAAAAAACGATTAAATCTTTATTTGAGTCGATAGAACGGTCGATATAATTTAATGTTTAAAGATTGTTTCATGTAAATGGTGGCCGCGGCTCCGCTTTAGATGGCCCATGCGCAAGGTCCAATTTTGGCACACTCTCTCCAACATATCGGCCGGTATCTCACGAATAAATGATTCAATGTTGGCTTCCAGTGCGTCAATCGTTGCTGGTTTATCCCGGTAAACATTAGCCTTAACACGGCCTCACAAGAAATAGTCCAACGGCGTTAAATCACACGATCTAGGCGGCCAATTGACGGGCCCCAAACGTGAGATAAACTGTTCACCGAACACGCCTCTCAATAGGGCCATTGTTACGTGTGCGGTGTGGCATGTGGCACCGTCTTGTTGAAACCACATGTCAGCCAAGTCCAGCTCTTTCGTTTTGGGCAAAAAAAAGTTTGTTATCATCGCACGGTAGCGCTCGCCATTCACAGTTACGTTCCGGCCATTGTCGTCTTTGAAGAAGTACGGCCCGATGATGCCACCTGCCCATAATCCACACCAAACACTGATTTTTTCGGGATGCACTGGTAGCACTTGCAATGCTTTTGGCTGGTCTTCACTCCAGATGCGGCAATTTTGCTTGTTAACGTACCCATTCAACCAGAAATGAGCTTCGTCGCTGAACACAATTTTTCGATAAAAATGTGGATCTTCCTCCAACTTTGCCAGCGCCCATTCACTAAATTGGCAACGTTGTGGGAGGTCGTGTGGCTTCAATTCTTGCACCAGCTGTATCTTATAAGGTTTTACACCCAAATCTTGTCGCAAAATTTTCCACGTAGTGGAGTAACAGAGGCCCAATTGCTGCGAACGGCGGCGAATCGGTCATCACTAACACTGGCGGATACAGCCGCAACATTTTCTTCAGTCCTCACTCTACGTCTGCGTGTTGGTGGTTTAATGTCCAATAATGTAAACTGGGTTCGAAATTTAGTCACAAGCTTCCGAATAGCTCCCTCAGTAGGCCGACCAAGTTGCCCATAAATTGGAAGCAATGCTCGATGCACTCTCTTATCCGAGCATGAACTTTGATAGTAAAATTCAATAATTTGCATGCGTTGTTCGTTCGTAAGTCGATTCATGATTAAACTATAGACCAAACTGAATAAGTTTGAGAATGACACAAGACACGATTCACGCGTCATCTGTCAAAAACAGTGTTGCCAAAAAGATACTAGCAAAAAAATCACCCATTGTATAAAAGTTGCATAACAAGAGAGTTAATTTAAATAATCAAAAATTATTTAAAAAAATCTTTATCAAGTTAAATGGATACCGTTTTTACAAAAACCGCTCAAAATTGTCCCCATTTCATTTCAACGACTCTTTACAAACTTCAAAAATAAAATCCACGCCCATGTCGACGAATTAAATCACAAGCATTTTCAATGCGCTGGTGATCTTCTCCCAGAGTATTTACTGCTCCGTCATGATATAGCCCCACAGAAAAAAATCGCAAGGCGTTAGATCCGGTTAGCGAGCAGGCCAAGAAATGGGTCCATTGCGCACTATCCATCTATTTAGATGTTCATTCACGTCTCGTCTAAAATGTGGTGTAGCCTCATATTCTATCTCATATTTAGAAGAACAGCTTCTAATCATTGTGGGAGATTTTCCCGAAAAAAAATCTAAATAAATTTCACCAGTCACTCGAGGAGGAAAAACTGGGGTCCAATAAGCATGCCATTTACTATGCCAGCCCGAACATTTAATGAAAATCTATGTTGAAAATTACAATTCATACTCCCCACTTTTGGAATATGAAGTGAAATAGTTATTAGGCTGGCTCATTCGTTTAAGATCATACGCATAAAATCAAAACAGTTATTTGGCAAAAACCAGTGACGTACAATTTTTCGTTTATATCATCGAAATCAGCTTTTTAGACATACCGTATCTGCTCTTATTTTTTCCTGTGAATATTCTGTAATACAGACAGTTTAGTAAACTGAATATAGGAGCCCCTTCCCACTTCAGTTGGCCCAGTTTAAGATTTGTACCAAAATATGCCTTTATAAACTAAAAATGACGAAACTATTTGCTTCTAAAACGGTTTAGATACACTCTAGTCGTAAAAAATACATATTTGAAATCACTTAGACCTATAACTAATAGAACATCTGAACAAATAAACAATGTGCGAATAAATGCGCGAAGTTAACAAAGCAACAATTGAAAGATTACCATTGGGTAACATCACCTTTATTTTTTATTACGGCTGAAATTCTTTGGGGCATAGTGTTAACCAAGTTTTGGCAAAAGTTTGGTGTAAAACAATCCCATATTTCATGAAGCTTTTGTCTCAGTTCGGTGATTGTACGAGCAGGATGTTGTCGTCCAACCTTTTTCATCTCGTGCCACAAAGTTTCAATAGGTGACAGATCTGGACTGCTAGAAACCCATTTCAAAAGTGGCACATTATTTTCTTCCATCCATTTTATAGCCTTTTTGAGTTATGGCACGCTGCACCATCTTGCTGAAACACAAAATCTTGGCCGGATGTCAAACATTCTTACATCACTGGTAAAAGCGAATCTTCTAAAATTGCCAAATACTTGTTTGTATCCACATTTCCATCAATAAAATGAAGTTTTCCTACTCCTTTTGATGACATACTGCCCCAAACCATAATGGATGCTGGAAATTTCACTTTTCTCTTCAGACAGTCAGCATGGGATGCTTCACACATCGTGGCTTAATATTAACTGAACCAGTTAAGTTATATCTTCTAACAATATTTCTCACACTGTACCGCGATAAGTCTAACAAAGTTGCAATTTCTGAGTTTGATTTTCCAGAATTACAAAATTTAATTATCAGTAACCGAATTTTCTCACTAATAACCTTTTCTCTATCCATTTTGAAAACCATAACTACCCAAAACTGTTTTAAACGTATTCTGACAGCTGTGATTAATAAAAACAATTGTCATGGCTTTTATTTTTCACAGCCACCTATGCGTTATAGACTTATTTACATTGAAATGAAAATAGGTTGATATGCTGTAATTGCAACATGTGTTATTTTTATGCTGCAAATTTGATTAGGGAGTGATAAAGTTGGTGTTTTCTACTATATATTATCAAAATATTCATTGTTAATATTTTAAACCTGCTACATTTTTATTATTTGTGTTTGATAAGAAAAAAACTAAGATTTCAATAGTTGGGCCAACTGAAGTGGGAAGGGCCTCGTAATACAATTGGTTCGACTATATTTAGGCTCGATAAAGGTTTTTGTCTCTGTGTCTATCAAAAATACATTTTTTCAGGGATGGTTTCAAGCTCTCTACTCAAGAAGCCTTATCTAGCTTTGGAGATAGTCGGATGTTAGTGGAAAAGTTCATAGATAATCCTAGGCATATAGAAATACAAGTATTAGGAGACAAGCACGGTAATGTTATCTACTTAAATGAAAGAGAATGCAGTATACAAAGAAGAAACCAAAAAGTTATAGAGGAGGCTCCAAGGTATGTATGTAGGTCTCGGTTATTACTAGCATCTTAGTATAGCAAACTACTAAATATTAAATTGTTTATTTAATTGAAGATGACTTACTGTCTGTTAGCTTGTTGATCATCAATTACCGCAGGAATAGCGAAAAAGATAAACACTTTAGATACACAGAAGTTTAAGCTATTGGTTATGTATGGTCATATACAGGGTATCTCAGGATAACGTGTCAATATGAGGCATTCCACCGAAAAAAGTGAGGCCTCTCTGTACATCTTGTAGGTATGACACAAAAAACACGTTTATCATTTCGTGGGATAAAAATTTGGTTGGGAAATTGGGATTCTTTTGAATAATTTATTTGAATTTGGAAGCATCGCATTGGGGTAGCAAACATGACGTCTCATATAGGAAATTTCGTGTAAAGGTGCAAAACCAGGAAGTAAGCGTTTTAAACCAAAATTTTAATAACTTCGGCTGATACTATTTTCGATTTGTTCACGTCACAATATACCCTCAAGTGTAATGAAAGTTTTAAAATGGGATGCGCATTATTTAAAGAGATAGGTTTGTACATACATGTTGCACTGATGTTTTCTAATGTCAGGGTAGCCCTGTAGCCGTCCTATCGTCCAGTAGAGAGCGCGACATCTTCCTGTTAACAATAAGCAAGGAAAATGATTATGTACTAAACGTTTGTTGAGCAATGTGCATTCTGTAATTTTATTTATGTCCTCAAGCAGACTTTTGTACGACAATTACTTATAATATTATTCTCAATAAAATGCAAGTTCACTTACATCAATGTAGATATACAGGGTGTCCCGAAAAAAGTGTGCAAGATTCTACCAGCGGTTTCTAGAGCTTAAAATAGGAAGAAAAGTTTATATAAACATGAGTCGACAAACGTCCTCAGGGCAAATTCGCAGTACATTTCCTATCATGTGACAAATTTTTTAGTTTGATTTTATTCAAAAATGGCACAATTTATCGATATTCAATAAGAGAAAACCCTAAATTTCCAAATTCTAAAATTGAATTTCAAAAATAGAATCACACAAAAATTTTGGGGCTAAAATAACCTGAGTCCGTCACTATTCCAAACAAAACTGTCTAAAATTACACTGGACAACAAATTTTAGTTTTTTAATTGTATCTTGTGGGAAAAGTGCACTTCTTTGTTAATTTTGGGGCGCTGAATCCAAAAATGACAATGAAATAAAAAAATTAGTTGCTGTTTAGAAAAAAAACTTATTTTTAAGGATATATCAAAAAAAGTAACAAGATTCATATAGTTATAAGAATCACTATATGCGCTGTCTTTTTGCTGTTCTTTTATGGATCGTTTCTGGAGCATCTCTACCAAGAGTCCAACAGTAGTCTGCAAGCATGGAAGGATTCCACTTTCCCTGGTACCTTTTTTCCATTGTTGAAATATCCTGATGAAAACGTTCACCGTGCTCATCACTTACGGCTCCGCAATTGTCAGGAAAAAAGTCCAGGTGTGAGCGTAGGAAATGTATCTTAAGAGACATATTACAGCCCATCTTTTGATACGATCACAGCATATTTTTGACAAGGGTTTTATAGTTGTCAGCTTTTCTATTTCCCAAAGAATTAGTGACCACCAGACGGAAATCATTCCAAGCAGTTTTTTCAATACCTGTTAAAGTGTTTTCCAACTGTATATCTTTCAAAATATTTCGAATCTGTGGCCCAACAAAAATACCTTCTTTAACCTTTGCCTCACTTAGTCTTGGAAATTTCTGACGCAGGTATTGAAAAGCTGACCCATCTCTATCTAATGCCTTGACAAAGTTTTTCATTAGGCCCAACTTGATATGCAGTGGTGGTAATAAATTTTTTTTCGAATCTACTAATGGCACATGTTGTACATTTTTTTGACCTGGCTCTAGGAATTGACGAACAGGCCAGTTTTGTCTGGTGTAATGAAGTGCCTTTGCCCGACTGTCCCATTCATACAAAAAACAGCAAAACTTTGTGTAGCCTAGCTGCAGCCCAAGTAAAAGTGCAACAACTTTCAAATCGCCACAAATATGCCATTGGTGCTCATCGTATTTTATGCATGTCAATAGGTACTTCATATTGTCATATGATTCTTTCATGTGAACTGCATACCCTGCAGGAAGAGATGGTAAAATATTTCCAATATGCAATAACACTGCTTTTAAACTCAATGTTGAACTGTCTATAAACAATCTCCATTCTTCTGGGTTATAGTTTATATTTACAGCCGCCAGTAAGCCGTTAATGTTACTGCAGAAAACCAAGTTATTCCCCATATTGAAAAATGGTTCTAAGTCTTTGTGGCGTTTACGAAAAACACATACCGAAACATCGTCTTCTAACAAGTTGCACTGCTGCAGTCTTGATCCAAGTAACTCTGCCTTACATTTTGGAAGTTCTAAATCTCTTACAAGATCATTTAATTCTGACTGTGTTATTTTGTGCGGTTGGTGGCATGACGTGCTCGTTATAAAATCAGGATCTCTTGACGTTGATGGCATATCTTCTTCCTGACGAATCACTCGATCGCCATGATCTGATTCGTTTTCTGATTCGCAAGTGTAGGATTCTGGGGGTTTTGGAATAGGATTTTCGTCACTGTGAGGCACAGGTCTCATCGCAGATGGTATGTTTGGGTAGTTAATAACCGATTTTTTTTTCTTGGACATACCTGTGGCTTGTCCAACACAAGGTACCATGCAAAAGTAACAATCATTAATATGATTTGTAGGCTCTCTCTAAACCATTGGGACAGCAAAGCGCATAGACCGTTTTTTGCCATTTAACCAGCTCCTCAGACTTGAAGCACATGTATTACAGCAGATGTGGGGTGCCCACTGTTTGTCTTGATCACCTAGTTTACAACCGAAATAAAGCTGATATGCCTTTGTTATTTGTGGAGTAATAGGCCGTCTCTGAGACGCAAAAGTCACATCACCACACACGTAACAAAACTGATCTGGATTGTTTACACACTTTCGAGACATCTTGCATGAACGCTGTCAGCCAACTGAGGAAAAAATGGCTAATATAAAACAATATAATGTACACGTATGTATAACGTAACACAATCATGCCGATTACATCATCTTTCCTTGCCGAATATAAAAATGTAGCACGTGCATTTTTGTGAATTACAGTATATTAACACTGTCACAGCAGGAACACATATAATTACCGTATCTCTAAAACTTCAACTAATATTGAAAAAATAAATTTCATTCCGGTTTTAGCACATTAAAAATAGTAATATTTTGTTGATTTTATTTAGGATATTTTTTGGCTGTTGATCAGTGTTATGAATATTTTTAAATCCAGCATAAAAAGCTAGGCTAGAATAGCAAATTTTATGTCTTTATCTCAACAGTTTCGGAAATATTAAGGAAAAACCATCTTCAGGGAAGCCCCTTTAAAAGACTGTAGCGCCCTTAGGGGACGTTTGTCGACCTATGTTTATACAAACTTTTCATCCTATTTTAAGCTCTAGAAACCGCTGGTAGAATATTGCACACTTTTTTCGGGACACCCTGTATAGGATTTGTGGTCGTTTGGAGTATGACGCAAATGATTATTGTTCATTGGTGCATTATATGATCATGACTGCTAATTTACTGCCCGGTCGCAAATGAAAAAATAGTTCTTGCAGCTAAACCAATTGATCTATGGCGTATTTTTTGATTTAACATGGGAATTAGTGGCCCATCTTACATAAATCGTAACTTTCCTCTAGTTTGAGAGACAAGAATTCGACCATATTCATTAGATCCATTACTACAAAGACGCCTTGTCATTGGTTGAATTTGTGTTCCACTCGATTCTTTGCACCCCAACCGAGTGAAATCGCCGCTAAAAGTAGCATTCGAGATACGGACATGCTACTCTGGGTCACCCTATATATCTTGAAACGCTAGATTTATATAATATCGCTGATCTGTGGAAACCTCATCAATAGTTGTGATAAAGTTTTTATCTAATATTTGTGATATTAACTCATTACAAAATAATTGTGCCATTTTATTGCTGACACTAAACGTAAATATTTTTGATTAACAAAGCTATCTTTAACCTACTAGCGCAGACTTGGTAACCCAGTAGCTACACTCGGGCAAATTGCTAAATACAGTTTTCAAACGCCGTCGCAGCGGTACATCGGCGCGTACTCCGTACAGGGTCGGACATTGGTTCGATTTTTTGTAAGCACGAATATATATTAAGTAAAAAACCTATATAATGTGAAGGACCGATAAAATGTCCACCAGTTGACTAGTTAGGCTACTGTGTACACAGTTCACTCCGCGCTTGCTACAAGTGAGAATGAAGTGAACGACAGCTAATTCCAAGTTAACGTCTTGTAGGAAAAGCTAAAGTCATATAAAATCTACATAATATCAAAAAACAAAACGACATAGTCTCGTAATACCCCTGCCGAAACGGGTTGATCAACAACTGATGTAGGAAAAATGTATGCGACTTATTATGTTTAACACGTGCCAAATATCACTGAGATCAGCAAGTTACAACCATTTACCTCATACATCTCCCAATCTAAAATTTGTATCCCCCCAAACAATGCCAGGAAATGAGCAGGAATATCTGAAACGTTGTAAGACCAGTAATTTTATTTTTGCCGCCTCTGAATCAATTTTCAAAATCTACGACTACCTAAACGATGGCAGTATCAAACTCGTCTTAGTATTCGATCTTCGGTTTACAAGCTTTCTGATGCTTGAGGATACCTGCTTCACACAAGTTCGTGTTACTCATTTATGTCGGTGTGTCATTCCGTGTCTGTTGTATATCAATGCGTAATAAGTACTGAGTCACTCTACTTGACGAAACATTCAGAGAACTATTAACATAAATTAAGGGTTATGCGGAATAGGTGGGTACATGTAAAGATCGTCAAATTCAGAAAAAGATATGTATAGATATTAAAACATAAGCCATCATTTACAAAAGCATCGCAGAACCCTAAAATGGCATACTGCTAATATCCATATATCCCTAAAATATACAGGGTGTCCGCAAAGTTGGGGTTTTCCTTTTCAGAAACAAATACCCTTGAAATAACAAAGGTAATGTGTAGTGAAACGAGGGCGACCAAGTAAACAAAAAATAAAGGAAAAAGTACTCACTCTCCAGTTGATGAGAAGGGCTAAGTACGTCTCTGCCCGAAATCATACCGCTCCAACAGAAAATGAAATCAGCTGATGCGCTACCGAGCAGACGCCGGCGGTGGTGCAGACCACGAACAGAGGTAGCAAATATGACGGCGTTGCCGCGTTTTCAGTTTTTAGGTAAACGTAGTTTATAGGTATTGTTCGAAGTTATCGCCATTTGATTCAAAAACACAGGTGCGTGCACGACGTAGCCAAGCATCGGTGCAGGCTTTGAGAATGGAGTCCCTCCCCCGAATGAAAGCACCAGCTTGTTCAATTCTGAGACGAAGTTCGTCAACCGTATGCACTTCAGTTTTGTACACTAAACGTTTCATTTCTCCCCAAAGAAAAAAATCACATGGTGTTAAGTCTGGAGATCGCGGAGGTCACGCTACGGGTCCATTACGTCCGATCCAACTATTCGGAAATAATTCATTCACAAACTCACGCACTTCGCGTCTAAAATGAGGCGGTGCACCATCGTGCAGAAACCACATTGATTGTCTTACACTTAATGGCACATCTTCTAACAAGGAAGGCAAAATGTTGTGTAAAAAGTCTAGGTATTGCATCCCGTCCAATCGATTTGGGAGAATAAATGGTCCAATGAGCATACCGTTCACCATGCCAGCCCAAACATTCACCGAAAATGTTTGTTGAAAATGTGCCCGACGGACAGCGTGCGGATTTTCTACTTACCAAACATGAGTGTTGCGAAAGTTATTCACCCCATTACGCGTGAACGTAGATTCGTCTGTCACCAATATGCACTTCAAAAAGTCCGGATTATTGTCATGTTGATGCAACAACCACTCACAAAACCGCACTCTTGCTGGAAAATCGTCAGGTTGAAGGGCTTGTACACGTTGGACGTGAAACGGATACAGCCCCTCGTCACGCAGCGTTTGCCACACTTTAGTTTTTGATACTTGCACTTCTCTAGCCACGTCTCTAGTGCTTGTTGAGGGATTCTCGTCTACGCGATTACCTCTACACGCGTGACCGTAACCATCGGTTGAAGTTTGCATACTGACCTGACACACTGACCCCGACCCAGTTCTGTCGTCGGGTTGAGCCAGTGACCTTGTACCAGTCGGTGATGTCGCGGCTACAGGACGGTATTCATTTTGATGTTGCAGAGCCCTTTATTTCGGTTCCCTTAAGACATTGGTGTATATGGTACTAAGAAAAATTGCTTATGTTTTCAAGATCTACACGCCGTGTAAAGGAAAACCCCAACTTTGCGGACACCCTGTATAAATATTCCCCTATAGCGCTGTAGCGGTGTGTACGTGTCATAATTGAGTTCGAGTTAGTTACCTATTGCGCTTGCTACAGTCAGCAGTGGCCTCCAGGACGATGCAACGCCAACGATTCATACATCATACGTCATTTAATTCTCCTGCCGTAACCGGGATCAAAAGTTTCCTGATGATAGAACGTCCTTCACTGATCCTAAGACGTAACATTTACAACCCCCTACCCCCTGAAATCGCCAATCCTCAGTTAGCAACCTCTACAAGATTTTTTTGAAAAGTGATCAGGAGCCTCTGAGTGGTCAGATAACGACGTTTTAGCGGTTTTTACTTTTGTTATTCTGTCGCCCTCCTACTCCGCCGCTGTGTATGTATCGAAGAAAGAGACTAAACCAACACAGAACACACTGTGATCATCGCGTAATTATTGCGTGATCAGTATCTACAGTATATTCAGATAAGAGATAGACCGGACATAAACAAGACCACGTGATCATCGAACGCTGTAACATTCGGCAGGGACGTATTAAGAGTCACGCAGTACATATTTTAGATAGTAGATGCTGCTTTGCGTAACTTTGTAGTAAATTAGCACAATTCGATGTGTATACGATTGGTGATGGATATAGGATCATGTGGGGGTGGGGTAAGAAATATATAATGATGTAAATATACATAAGGGTTTCAAAATTTTCGCTTCGATTTCCAGCTTCGGATGCCGGCTGATGTTTGGTGAAATACAGTCGAATATAATCTCAAAATGGCGTTTAAATTAGCCTGAATTAAAAATAATCGTATATCTCTTAAAATTGCTTTTAGAATATTGATTAGTATATTTTTTGATTTCTAGGTAAATATGTAACCAAATTAAAACGTTCAAAACGTAAAAAAATGTGCATGGTTGAACATTGTCAGAAAGTAGATTCTTGAATAGGTTTTGCCAAAATGGGTTCAAAAATGTCAATAATTAATTAAAAAATACAGTAGCTTTATAATTACTTATAACTTACCGAATTTGATGAACGACATCTTTTATTGGAAAGATGAGCTTGATGAGCTTTCATCATCGCTACTGCCTGAAGCACCAACGTCAATAATGAATGGCTCGACTTGTTCCTCTAAAATATTGTCCAGTTCCCACATTCTCTTTTCAACTTTGTCTTTCACGTGCTTAATACAGTTTTCCCATTTTCGCGCTGTTATTAATTCTAGTGCTTCTTTGAAAAGTCCTTTGAGGTCACAAAATTTAAAAGTTGTATTGTGCTTAGCTATTTAATTTTTAACCTCTGCCCATATGAGCTCAATGGGATTGAGCTCGCAATGGTATGGAGGTAAACGGAGCACAGTTTTATTTTGACTTGCTGCCATTTCGTCAATGGCGTATTTTTGATATTCCGCCTTGTGATCCTTGACAATTCTTAATAATTGTACTTTCAGCATTGCTTCTTCAAAGTTGATATTTTTCGACCGGAGCTAATTTTGAACATCAACTTTCCTTGAAGCCGTTGTTGGGACCTTCTCCATTCTTCGAGAATGATAAGGCGCATTATCCAACACAATTACTGCGTTTTCCTCTAAGTTCGGTAAATTTTTTGAAAACCACTGTTCAAACGATTCGCCATTCATTTCCTCGTGGTAATTTCCAGTTTTCTTAGACTCAAAGCACCACAGACCGTCAACAACAAATCCATCCTCACTGCCAATATGGCAGATAATGAGCCTTTTCCCTTTACCTGGAAATCGAAGTACTAACTGGTGTAGATTTATTTCAATAAGCGAACCTTTTTCAAATGTTTTCATCACATTCAGCGAAAAAACATTGAGACATGAGTATCAGATTGCTATAATTGGGATTATTTAGTCATATTGAAAGAAAGAATATTGAACGTCGTATGATTACTCAGCGCTTCACAATTTAATTTAAAGTTATAAACCTTTAAAAAATGAATGATCAGGAACCTGAAATACGCGCAAATATTAATATTAACAAATTATAACTTTATAAAGCTTAAAGTATGAATTAAAATGATTAGAAATATTAGGAACGGTACACAATATAAAACTTAGTAACTTTTTTTAAGTTTATAATATTCGACATATTTTAAGATTATATTAAAAAATTATTGAAATATCGAAAACACATAAAAACATGGCTTAAAAAAGTTCTAACAAATGAAAATGACAATAAAACATCCACGCATTTTATCGAAAGTTATAAAAGTTTTGTTACTTGTAATATGTTTTATCTGCCCCCTGGAATTAATGTTTAGAACCTTGTTCCCAAGGTTTGAAAAACATCCGATTGTTGTCTATTACTCGTGTTTACCTGCTGGATTTTTTAATCCGGTGGACAGTCCATCTAGAAAGGCCCTCCTGGATGAAGTTACAGAATCATCAACCCATACTTTACTTGTAGTGTGTCCTGCGTTTACCCACGTTTCATCAAGGTAATGAATCTTCCTGTTTTGATTTCTATATTTCCCAATTTTTGTTAAATAATCCCTCCTCCATAGCACAATTTCTTCTCTATCCAGTAGTAAACTATTACGACCCCGTTTTTTCCATTTGAAATTTAAATGCTTCAGTAACGCATGGAAAGTTGATCGTTTGAAATTTGGCAACGTTGTATCTCCATTTACCTCCTGCAGTACTTTATCTATAGTAGGTATTTCATTCCTAAAGAAGAATTCATGCACTTTCCTCCTAATCGCATGCTTATCAGCTTCATCCAATGATTTAACAATACTTTTGCGATGTTTACCGGTCATTGTCTCAGAAAAGGTGTAATTTTTTTTGTATTGTCTTAACACATTAAACACTGATGCGCGACACACTTTGTGAGAAACCTTCACAACAATTGCTTTGATGGTTGATGCCTCCTTCTCCTCGCGCTCGATCTTATATATGTTCAAAATGACCTCTTTCATTTCTGCACTCAGGTGTCTTTTTTTAGAGCGTTTCCTAGGTGGACTACAGGAGTTTACAACTTCATCGGCAGTATCTGTACTACTGGGCATTTTGCGCAAGCAGTTGATAACAGTAACAATCAGTAACAAGGTATAACAATAACAACGACAAACTCAACAACTTAATAAGATAACAAACGAAAACGTCCAAAAAAATATCAAATTGCAATGATGCACACGACATACGTAACACGTCTGAACCTGAATGTGACTCTGCCTTGATACGACTGCTCTGCCGCTCGGCATAGGCATTTAATTGCGAATTGACCAATGAGGGCTTCTGTTTTACGTCGAGACGGCGGCGTTAGCGTGAAAATCACCCGAACCTTTTGTTTACATCCGGTCTATCTCTTATCTGAATATACTGTACGCTGATATATTTCAAGATAGAGGGATCATAACAAACTGTTATTGGACAGAATAGGTCGAACCCTTACACAAAACCAATGACAAACCAGAGGGTGGAGTGGGAGACGATACGACCGTGCATTCCGGCTGTCCCGGTGGCTGGCCGTACAGTACAGAGTTGGCATCAGATTTAAACTGGTATTACTGTGTGCTTATTAGATTTGTCAGTTTAATTTCGTAGATCTTAAAATGTCTGATACGGTTGTTGGTATAAGCTGCACACCGCCTAAAAAAAGAGCTAAAAGACTTAATTTTAGCGTTAGCGAAAAACAAATAATTATCAACATTCATAAAGACGAAATGCAAGGAAGGAGTGACCCAAGTGTCCAGGACACCGTTTGCAAAGCTGACACCTACATATTTTTCAATACTTGTAAGACGAGGAATTTACACTAAAATTATATTTTATTTTTGTTTTTGCACATGCTTAAACTACATCGAGATAAGAAATCAAGCAATCATTTTGTTGGGTTTTTCATGCTTTCATTAGGAGCGGTTTTAAAGTGTCCAAAATGAATTATTTTTAGGAAAATGTAAGCGATGGATAATTTGCCACATCCGTAATGAAGATGGATGTGTGTCCGATGTTTTACGGGCATTTGAATCCAAAGAAACGGGAGACCACCATGAAGAAATGGATGGAGCTTCGTTCGAAAATTGGTCCTTAAATACTCTAGCGAAGCTTGAAGATAATTCGGTTACAGTATTAGATAATAGCTACATTCCACACGAGAAAATTAGAAAAAATTCCAACAGCGTCAACAAAAAAATCAGATATTCAAGGATGGCTTAAAAATAAAAAGATTGGTTATGATGATACAACGGTTAAGGCAGAATTGTTACAAATTGTCAAGACGCATCAAAATAAATATAACCTGAACGTAATTGATGAAATGGCCAAAATACAAAATAAAACTGTTTTACGACTGCTTCCTTACCATTGTGAGCTCAAACCGATTGATCTCATTTGGGCAGACATAAAAAATATGTTGCTGCAGAAAATAAATGTTTTAAATTTTCTGACCTTAAAAATATTTTTCCATGATGCTATACAAAGAATAACACCGAATAAGTGGGAAAATGTATCAGCATGTAAAAGAAAATGTCGAACCTAAAATGTGGGAATTAGACGGTATCATTGACACTCACGTTGCCCCTTCAATCATGAATATAGATGACAATGAGAGTTCCACGGCCTCAGATCTAGAATGATTTTCATTTTCAAATATATGTATTTCCGGCTTTAGAGGTAAAATGTCTGTGCAATAAATTTTAGTATATATTATTATGTATTCAAATCATTTTTCTTTCAACTCCACCTAACTATTCATTTTTTAGTCTAATATTGAAACTAACTGTTTGCACACTGACGTCCCTGTCAAGCGGTGGTTAGGTATACTTGTATGCATATAGTCAACGCCAAACAAAGTGGCGTGCACGTCATCAAGGTGGGTGTGTTGAAAAATTTACATTGTTGCCAAACTTTTTGTAAAATAATAAAATTTATTATTTACATATCTAGGTTTATAAGCAATATTAACCTCAAATGAGAACAAAAATAATAGTATAATAAAATTATAGATCTGTACTTGCATAATCATTAAGTATGACAACTATTGATCAGATGACACTATGAAACTACCATATTTAATTGATAGCTTAAAGGTACTGAATAAAAATCCAAATGGGGTCCTCCAAATTTTATGCATGGTATTTATTTTACAGAATTCATACAGAAAAATGCATTCTAAAATTAGGTAAGCTACTGGTGTAAGCTTTTTCTGTAAAATAAAGTTAGTCGGAGTTTCTTTCTTCAGCGCTGTCTGAATCTGAATCTTCATCACTCTCAAAGTTGATTATTAAAGGTTCGATGTCTGGTCGATCAAAATCTCGTTCTCTTTCATACCATTTAAAAATTTCTTGCTCAGTATGTCGAACACTATTTTTCCACATGTCTGGGGTAACCGTTTGTAGAGCCTCGTTCCACATATCCAAACAGTCTTTTTCACTGTTACCATCTCTACGAATATGTCTGTTATAGTAACCTTTTGCTATGCCCCAAATTAACTCAATAGGGTTAAATATACAATGGTAAGGAGGCAGACGAAGAACTTTGTGCCCATGTTGTTCCGCCAATTCATCAATCACGTATATTTTAGGTGGTTTGTTTCTAAAAAAGCAGTTATTTTAAGAATAGGAATAAACAAAAGAAATATAAACTGTCGACCAAAATATATATAATTAAGAAGCATTATGTACCGAGCAACAATACTCAATAGCTCTGTCTTAAACATTGTGTTTAAAAATGGTATGCTTTGATTTGTCAACCAGTCTTGGATATTTTTTTTGTCCATGCATTGTTGGGCACTTTGTTCAATATCATGCTGTGATAAGGGGCGTAATCCAGTATAATCATAGATGGACTCTCCAACTTTTCTAATAACTGATGTTGAAACCGTTTCAAAAAATTGTCCTGGTTCATCTCTCCATGGTAATCGCTCAATTTTGTTTTCGAAGAAAATATCGCTTCACTACCCTCAATAAACCCATTTTCATTTCCAGCATATAATATAATGTATCTAAAATATATTAGTTTTAAATTTTATAGTGCAAATTGTGTAAAAGTACATACCTTTTACCATCTGTTTTAATAGCTTTCACGCTTTTTTGGTTTCCATTTTGCCAAGAGCGACCTATGGTCCCATTTTGAAATATCCAAGTTTCATCGAGGAAGACAAACTGGTATAACGCCTCAACCTTGGCTTAATTGTATTGCCTTAGAAATTCCACCCTTTTCAAAGCTATACTTGGTAGTTCCATGAGCCCTCGTCGCGGATTGTCCTTAAGCCACTTAAATCCAAGATCTCTAAGCAACCGCCTTAAAGACGTGGCACTACCATCAAATAATGCCAAATCTCTTAATCGAGACCATAAAGTTTGTATCGTAACTTGTTCTTCTGAAATCATGGGTAATATGACATTATAATTTAGTTAACAAATTAATGCATATTTCTGATAAGTTATTATAATAAGATCTTACTTTTGTGATACATATTATAGATCACTTCTCGAATGGCACTTGTATCCAATGTCGCTGTGTTGGTTACACGTTTAATATAACTCCGCTTTTTCTTGGGCGATTCTAAATTTGCATCACTTTTCACACCCTCGGAAATACGACTAACTGTCCTTAAACTAATTTTTAAAGCAGCAGCAACACGCTACAAAAAATGAAATAAAGTTTCACTATTATTAATATACATTACATATAATTATTAGTAACCTACCTCTTGAACAGCATTTAAAGGCAACAAAGGCCCGTTGTTGTCCCTTTCTTGCTCAAAGTAGTGCATTAACGAGGCCACGAGTTCCTTACACCGACTATTTAACTGTTTGGGCATCTTTATATACCAAAATTGCCTTTATCTACTCGTAAAATGAATAATTTTGTTTTGAAACAAACAGTTGTTGATTTACAGTATGCGGGGCCAAAGGATTTATAAAGATTTGAAATGCCACAAATTTATTCAGTGTTAAAATTAATACAAATGTCAGTTCCCAGTTTAAATAAGTTTCAAGGTGACAATGTGTCAACGCTGCGAAATCGGTTTAGTGCGTTTACATGTCGATAAGTGATTGGAGTGTTTGCAAAACATTTTATTTCGCATAATGCGTCTAAATTTATCAGAAAGCAACTTATGTGATATTTTAATAACAATAACCATAATAAGAGAGTAATGACCATTTTACAATTTATATATCACATTAATATGAAACTGCAATAGAGCAATTGTTTGTGATAGAAACCTAGGCATTAGGTTGGGGGATTTTTATCATGATGACGTGCACGCCACTTTGTTTGGCGTTGACTATATGCAATTATAGTTTTAATGTGTCAAGAACTTTTTTAAAAGCCTGCTTTGTAAATGCGCCTGACGACACATTTCGAGCATAATTTCTTGATAAAACACTTCTACTAAAAACAACAATAGACAGTTGTTTTCTTTTTGGTCATGACAGTTAAATTAAAAAATACATTAATTCCAAGGTTCACGTTTGGACCCTATACAAATCATTTATTCTTAGTACGGCACTGTAACGTGCTCGGCGTTCTGGAGCGCGGTCACTTGGAGTATACGTGAATGTGTTTAGGTTTGGTCTCTTTCTTCGATGAATACATAATAGATCGATTTGAAAGATCTGCAAGGTTTTTTCGTGCTTGGAACAGTACTAACGCTGTGTGAAAACTTTATCAAAGTACGACCAGTACTTCCAAGTTATAGACAAACAGACCGAAGGAAATGGGTGACATCGTTTTTCGTGATGTACATGTATAGTATAACATCAAAAAAACAAAATATCTCATTTTTGAAGTTTTTCGCAATCAGGTACAACACTTCCTCGCCCAGCGGATTAGGAAGTAAAGTGTTACCGAATCTTATATGTACGATATGTCATAGGATACAGGGTTCGTCCGGAAAGTAATAGGACTGAGTCGATTTAAAAAAATTTATTGAGCCAATCGTTACAATTCTTTAAAAACTTTCAAAATTGGCTCCTTCTGCGTCGATGCAGCGCTGCCAGCGCGATTTCCAAGCATTGAAGGCGTCACGGAAGGCATTTTCCGGAATAGCCTTGAGAGCCGCGGTGCATGCTGCTTGGATCCCCTCTGTCGTCTCAAAATGCTTGCCTTTCATCGACCTTTTCATGCGAGGAAACAAAAAAAGTCCGGGGGGGGCACATCTGGGCTGTAGGGCAGCTGCAGAAGCGTTGGGATGCCGGCCTTGGTCAGGTAGCTGTTCACAAGAAAGACGGTGTGAGCCGGGGCGTTGTCGTGGTGCGATGTCTTGTCGGACCCGACTGACCTTTCGTTTAAGTCTCCTGAGCACTTCCACGTAAAACTTGGCGTTGACGGTTTGTCCAGGAGGAAAAAATTCATGGTGGACGATGCCTTTGATGTCAAAAAAGACAATGAGCATTGTTTTCACTTTGGATTTGCTCATTCTTCCCTTTTTTGGGCGAGGAGACGCCGTCGTGTGCCACTCGGAAGATTGCCTCTTTGTCTCGGGATAATACTCAATAATCCACGACTCGTCACCTGTGATTACGTTATTAAAAAATTGGGGGTTACTTTCACACATGTTCAAATTTTCTTGGCACACTTCCACTCGTCGCAATTTCTGTGAGTGAGCACATTTGGGACCATCTTCGCGCACACCTTGCGCATGTTCAATTGCTGTGTTACAATGTCATGAACCACAGATTTTGGTAAATTTAACATCTGGGCAATTAAGCGAATACTTAGTCGACGGTCTGAGTTTAAAACTTTGCGCACACGAGTCACATTATCGGTGTTTGTCGAAGTCGAAGGTCTTCCTTCGACCCCTTCCCGGACATTCAAAAAGGCCTGGTTCCACCGAAACACACCACTTCTAGCTAAAGCAACACCTGGGTAAGCCTGCTTGATCATATCAAACGTCTCTGTCGCAGATTTACCGAGTTTCACACAGAATTTAATCGCGTACCTCTGCTCTAACGAACGCTGCATTTTTAGTCCTATTACTTTCCGGACAAACCCTGTATGTGGGAAATATTGTATAATCAGCTCATGGAATGACCGGATTGCAAGTTTCAACCCGCTCAATAAATATTCCCGAAAATGATTCCTTGAGATGTTAGAAAACTAGTATAACCAACTTTTGTTTTTCCGTTTGTATGCTATTTTTACGTATACAATAAATTTTTTGAATTTGGACTTCACCTACATCTCCTTTCTAGCGTTTTTTTGGACGAAGCAACAAGGAAAGCCATGGGCGAACAAGCAGTATCGTTATGTAAGAAATTAGGCTACTACTCAGCAGGAACAGTAGAATTCTTAGTAGATCAAAACAGAAACTTCTATTTTCTGGAAATGAATACTAGGCTTCAAGTAGAACATCCCATTACAGAATGTATTACCGGAGTCGATCTAGTACAACAAATGTTAAGAGTCGCTAAAGGCCACAAACTTAATATTTCTCAAAATGACATAAAGATAAATGGTTGGGCTATGGAAAGCAGAGTGTACGCCGAAGATCCCTACAAGAGTTTCGGTCTACCTAGCATTGGTATGTTTTTGAATTTGTCATCCACCTAGGTATCGGTATCTAAGACGGAAGAAAAAATTATATAGTTTAACGTAGAAACATCATAATCCCCATGCTTGTCTAGCCAATAAAACTACATGTTTGTATTGACAGAATCTTCTTTACTTTTCGGTACTTCTTTACGTTGAAAAGAGAAAGGAAGGAAGGACGGAGAGTAAAGAGGAGGAAGCGCGTCAGTTTGAGAAGGGTCTAGGCTGCGTTTTCGAATGATTAATTTTTATCAGTCACCGACCCGCTCATTCCAATACCTCGGCCACCACACTTTACAGCGTATTGAGGATCATATCCCCAAAACACGACTGGGCTACCAGAACAGCGTCAAGCGAATGAAGGATTGATCCAAGAACCGAACCGAACGGCTCTGATGGGCCGTGTTGGTGACATAATATTATTTTGATCCGTAACTTCCTACCTTTAAGGACGGACTTTTACTCCTTGTCAAAAGCCTTCGAGACTTCCAGAAGCAAGATGCCAGTGCTTTAGTTAAAGGTGAAGCCCCTGGTTAGTCGCTCCACAAGCCTAGTCGTCTGGAACTTCCTACTATGCTCAGACCGAAAGACAAATTGTACGTCAGGAAAAGTGATCCTCTTCTGTGCAATGACAACATCAAACCATGAGAAAAAACCTGAACAAAAACTTCACGATTCATTAGCTATGCTGAAGAATATCAATTAGATATTTCCTTCAAAGACTTTCAACCAAATTGGGTTACAGTCTACACGAGAACTAGAAAAACAATTGTTGTTTGATTTTATAGTCTGATTCCTCTATCTTCCTTTTGTGATAAATTTTTATCCTCTATATATAGTATTTACACTTCCATTTTATCCTTATGTCTTGTTCCTCGTCAGCTTGTCAAATGCTGAGACTTCGAGAAGCAAGATGCCAGTGCTTTAGTTAAGGGTGAAGCCCCTGGTTAGTCGCTCCACAAGCCTAGTCGTCTGTAACTTCCTACTATGCTCAGACCGAAAGACAAATCGCACGTCAGGAAAAGTGATCCTCTTCTGTACAAGGACAACATCAAACCATGAGAAAAAACCTGGACAAAAACTTCACGATCCATTAGCTGTGCTGGAGAATATCAATTAGATATTTCGTTCAAGGATGTTCAACTAAATTGGGTTACAGTCCACACGAGAACTAGAAAAACAATTGTTGTTTGATTTTATAGTCTAATTCCTCTATCATCTTTTTGTGATAAATTTTTATCCTCTTTATGTAGTATTAAGACTCCCTCCCATTTTATCCTTATGTCTTGTTTCTCGTACAGGTTCGTTTAGAGTAGATTTTGAGTCTTATCCCTTTATTACATAACCTCTTGTGCTCTTTCACTCTACATTTAACCGGTCTTGATGTCCTATGGATGTAGCATTTACCGCAGTCACCGTCTGTCATATCATTCTTTGTGTCTATACTTTCTTTTGTAGCCTCATGCTCGCTCGTCGTTTTGGAGGACTGGACGTCCCTTTTTGGAAAAAATATACAGGGTGTCCCAGAAGTCGACGTCAAGCCGAAACCGGGTGATAGGCAAAGTCATAACAGCGATCAGAAAAATATTTAAAAAAATTTTATGTATGTGTTTTGAAAATTATAGGTCTCTGAATAAAATATAGAAATTTCACACCCTACGGCAGTCTGTCAACTCCTGTTACTACAAATATTAACTTTTTTGGATTTTATTTTTACAATGTAATGATGAATAATGCATCTTCAAACTGGTGTCTCAACCTTACTGCCAACTTTTCTCCTTCAGGAAAAATTGCCACTTATTTCCCAACCAAGTATTCCAAAGTAAAACTTTGCTCAACTTTAACTGGCTGTACTGGAAAAAAATATACTACGAGAGTTTGGCAAGTAACCTTAAAAGTTGGCGCATTTAATAACGATTCCAAAGAAGATTACTCGTTAACTTATGCACAATTTTTAATTGAAAAAAAAACTGATGAAATTTTTTCAAAATTTCCTAATTAAACAGCGATTATGAAAACGCACAAGGACCCTTAAGGTTAACTGTTTGCACAACAGTGGGCGTCGAAATGCTGGTGATGATGATTTACCTTTAGAGCAAATGATCAGCCGCAATACACGCTCGACATCTTCTTAAAAAAGATCGGGTTATTAAACGAGCGAATCCACGGTTATTAACAAACTCAGCTGCTTGCAATAGTCTTTGCCGTAGCTCAGCTACATTTTGAATCGGCTTGAAATACACTTTTTCTTTTACAGTTCCCCAGTAAAAAAATCTAAAGGATTCAAATCAGGTGATCGGGCTGGCCACGGTATTGTACCAGGCCTTATCCATCTGCCTGGAAAATTTTGATCGAGATACTCTCTCACTGAGAGTGCATAGTGCGCTGGGCAGCCATCATGCTGAAGCCACATGTCCCTGTAAATACTCAGTGACACATCCACCAATAAATTTTGTACATCATTTTTCAAAAAATCTAAATAAACTTCAGCAGTCAAAGTCTCTGGGAACTCAAACGGACCGATTATTTTACCATTTAAAATTCCTGTCCAATGGTTTATCTTGAAGCGATATTGAGATTTATCTTCTCTCATCAAATGTGGGTTTGCTACGTGCCACTCGTGTAAGTTATGCAGGTTCATGTATCCATCTTTCTTAAATGTGGTCGCATCCGACCATAAATTTTTTTCAAAGAACTGTGGATCTTTCCTATATCTTTCTAACATTGTGCGACAAAAAGCAACTCGGGGCTCATAATCCCGGGGCAGGAGAGGTTGAACACGCTGTATGTGGTATGGATGAAGCACATCACTTACTTGCTATTGCACACTTTGATACGGATCAGTACTCCTTCGTTTACTGCGCATCTTTACATGTTCGTGCTTGTTGATTTCGTACTGTTACTAATTTTGGATTCGTGAACTGGACTGTTGATCGCTTGTGATTTGGGTTTGGACTGTTTAATTGCTCTTCAAAACAACATTTGCTTTCCTTAGACTATCTTTGATAGTGTGATTGTGCAGTGGCGCTATGTCCGTGTACACCGTACAAGAATATGCTAACATGCACCTCATTTATGGGGAATGCAGATGCAACGCTAGGGCTGCAGCGAGACTTTACTGTGAGAGGTACCCGAATGCAGCTCGTCATCCAGATCATCGAGTGTTCACAAATGTGCACCGCTTACTGTTCTCAGAGGGCCAACTACCAAACCAATTACACGGTGAGGGAAGATCTTTCCTTCCTTACGAAGACGTGGTGCTAGGAGCTGTCGAAGAAGACCCGAGTACTTCAGTGCGTGCAATAGAACTAAAAACAGGTGTGCCCAAAAGTACAGCCCATAGAATCTTGCAAAAAAACGTGCTCCATCCATACCACGTACAGCGTGTTCAAGCTCTTCTGCCCCGGGATTATGAGCCGCGAGATGCTTTTTGTCGCACAATGTTAGAAAGACACAGGGAAGATCCACGGTTCTTTGAAAAAATTTTATGGTCAGATGAGACCACATTTAAGAAAGATGGGTACATGAAGCTGCATAACTTACACCAGTGGCACGTAGCAAACCCACATTTGATAAGAGAAGATAAATCTCAATATCGCTTCAAGATAAACCATTGGACAGGAATTTTAAATGGTAAAATAATCGGTGAGTTTGAGTTCCCAGAGACTTTGACTGCTGAGGTTTATTTAGGTTTTTTGAAAAATCATTTAGAAAATTTATTGGAGGACGTGCCACTGAGTATTTACAGGGACATGTGGTTTCAGCATGATGGCTGCCCAGCGCACTATGCACTCTCAGTGAGAGAATATCTCGATCAAAACTCTCCAGGCAGATGGATAGGGCGGTCTGGTACAATACCGTGGCCAGCCCGGTCGCCAGATGTGAATCCGTTAGATTTTTTTTACTGGGGAACTGTAAAAGAAAAAGTGTATTTCAAGCCGATTCAAAATGTAGCTGAGCTACGCCAAAGACTATTGGAAGCAGCTGGGTTTGTTAATAACCGTGGATTCGCTCGTTTAATAACCTGATCTGTTTAATTAGGAAGTTTTGAAAAATTTTCATCAGTTTTTCTTCAAATAAAAATTGTGCGTAAGTTAACGAGTAATCTTCTAAGTGCTATACCATTTTGGAATCCTTATTAAATGCGCCAACTTTTAAGGTTACTTCCCAGACTCTCGTAGTACATTTTTTTCCAGTACAGCCAGTTAAAGTTGAGCAAAGTTTTACTTTGGAATACTTGGTTGGGAAATAAGTGGCAATTTTTCCTGAACGAGAAAAGTTGGCAGTAAGTTTGAGACACCAGTTTGAAGATGCATTATTCATCATTACATTGTAAAAATGAAATCCAAAAAAAGTTAATATTTGTAGTAACAAGAGTTGGCGTAGGGTGTGAAATTTCTATATTTTTTTCAAAGACCTATAATTTTCAAAACACATACATACATTTTTTTTAAATATTTTTCTGATAGCTGTTATGACTTTGCCTATCACCCGGTTTCGGCTTGACGTCGACTTCTGGGACACCCTGTATATATATTACGTGAGCAGTAGTCATTGCCAAAGCCAACGACCAGTTGGGTACAAAATACAATTAATTGTTAATTGGGAAATTGGCAAAACTCTTAGGCTTAAGTTGACTCTTTTGACGATATCCCTCAAAGTCCATAATTGTGACTCCTCTTGATTCTCTCTCATTAAACATATTTTCCACCTCGAAACACATCCATGAATGGTCGCTTATTTTTGGAGTATGTAAAACCTTAATACTAAAATTCTGTTCATTGGTTATTATTAAATCGATAGGTAGGTGTGTACCTTTTCTTGTCACTCAGTATATTCCGTTTACTCCCCATTCTCTTGGAATGCAGAATGTTTGAAAATATTGAAGTATGATCCATTTACAGTATTAATGGGTTTTTTTTTCATACACTATTAGTTTTTATTTTGTACAAACCCAAACACAAGTGCAAACTTTTTTTGGGTGCTTTATGTTTATTGTGCACAATATTTGATATTTACTTGTATTTTGTGACAATAAACATTATTATTATTTTTAGGAAGATTATATCGATATATAGAACCGACCCATCTGGCAGGAGTCAGATGCGACAGTGGCATTGAGGAGGGTTCAGAAATTAGTGTTTATTACGATCCTATGATCTGTAAGCTCGTTTGTTATGGAAAAGATAGGAAAGAATCCATTGAGAGAAGTATAAAAGCGCTAGATTACTATGTAATAAGAGGTGTTATCCATAACATTCCTTTACTGAGGGATATCTTAACGGAACAGAAGTTTAATAAGGGTGATATTAGTACTAATTATTTGCCGCAGGTGTATCCAGATGGATTCAAAGGTGAGTAAATGAGTATCTTACGAAGTTTAAATACAAATTTGGGATGTATAGTAACGAGGTTTTGATATTGAAATGAAAAAGTCTAAAATGTTGAAAAAGTGCCAACTTGGGTTTAATTTTCATAGTACAATGAAAGCACTGAACATATATTAAGTGACATATAAATCCGAACACCCAGTTTAAATGGTTTTATTTTAATAAAAGTTGGTGAATGTATTTATCTTACTGTAAATAACAAGTAAAAAAGTTTTCAGCCTTATCAGTTGGACATTCCGGTTTTCATACTGCTTTTTTTTAATTCACTAACGCTCTAAAAATGAATATTTCAGCCGCAGTAAAGAATCAACGTTGGCGGATTTTGGTTCTTGACATCCTTTACGATCGATTACGATGCCTAGAGTACGGAGACCTGTACGATTTCGTCAACTTAGTAAGTTTGATAGGGGCCGTATAGTGGGACTTCGGGAAGCTGGACTTTCTTTTCGGGCAATTGCAGTTAGAGTGAAAAGAAGTGTAGACACTGTGGTTAGGTGTTGTCAGGCATGGCTTCGAGAAGGCCGTACGCAAAGAGCAAGGGGCACTGGACGCCGCCGTAGAACAACAGACCATGAAGATCGCCGCCTAAGATTATTGGCCTTAAGTCCATTGCAAATGAATGGTTTGCAGAACACGGAAGACCTATTGGCATGCGAAGTGTTTACCGACGAATGAGAAGTTTTGGCTTGTTTTCATACCGGCCACACTGGGTCCTCTCTCGAGAATACCGACGTAATCGCCTTGAGTGGTGAAGACAACGGTCACTCTGGGATCAGGAATGGAACAGTATTGTCTTTAGTGACGAGTCTCGATTTTGTTTAGGGATGCATGATGGTCGTGCCAGGGTTAGAAGGCGACGTGGTGAAAGGAGGAATCCACAGTTTTTTGTTGAAAGACATGTTCATCACACTGTTGGAGTTATGGTTTGGGGTGCTTATGGTTCCAGGTCACTTTTAATCTTCATCAGAGGTAACATGAACGCGCAGCGTTATATCCACGAAGTTCTAGAACCCCATCTTTTACCGTATCTTGACACCCTGGCAGATCCAACTTTCCAACGAGATAATGCCCGACCACATGTTGCAAGAGTCACGATAGACTTCTTTCAACACAATGATGTCACATTGTTACCATGGCCACCAAGATCTCCCGACTTATCCCCAATTGAGCACGTGTGGGATATGATGGATAGGAGATTGCTCAATTTGCAACGTCCTCCTCAGACTCTAGAAGCACTTCGAGAGGAGTTGGTGGTTGCCTGGAATGAGATACCACAGGAGGACATTGACCACCTGATCAGAAGCATGCCTAGGCGCGTTGGAGAATGCGTAGCACATCAGGGTGCATCCATACATTATTAAAGCTCAAAGGGCTTTAAAGCAGTGCAATCATTTTGAAATTTTATCATTTACTTATTATGCTTCATTAAGTACTTATACAAAATTTTATTAAAATAAAACTATTTAAACTGGGTGTTCGGATTTATATGTCATACTGCAACATTTCGTCGAAAACAATCCAGTCCAGCTGGAAGCAGATTGGCAATTGCCAGACAGTGTTTCTACTTTCACCCTGATCTTAAAAATTGTTGAATGCGTATTACTCACGCTAGTAAGAAGAAAGTATCAATAGAGGAATTTTAGGCTAATATACAGGGTGTGCCTTAATGATATGCGAATATTTAAGGGTTGAATCTACGTAAAAAATTAATGTTAGTTTGATTTATAAAATATGGTCCAAAAATGTTTCTTTGCAAGAACTCGGGGTGTTGAGGTTTTAGGAGAAACGTGGAAATTAATATTTTCAAAACGGCTTCAGATATTTCACTGATATTCAGCACGTAGTGAAAGGTGTCAAAGTTGCATATTTTTCAATGCAAAAATAATTTTTAGCTTAAAAAGTGGCGTGCGTGCGGGTATTGGCTTCGATATTTTTTAAGAAAAAAATAATACGCCAATGGTTTTTGTCAAAAATATTTGTTTGAATAAGCATTTTTCAAATCAGTTTGGGGTTCGATATTGAAATTAATATTAATGTCAATTGTGTGTTTGTCTTCAGGAAAACAGTTGGACGTAAAAGATAAGCAAAAACTTCTAGCCATGGCTTGTTCACTCTTCGCAACTAATGATCTCAGAAACAGGCAGTTCCTAAACGTACCACAGGTGAAAATTGATAAAAAACCTGCAGAAGAGTGGAAGTTATACGTAGAACTGAATGAGGAAAAGTACAAGCTCGATGTAACTCAATCCAACGGCGAATTCAAAATCAACGTCAATGATGAAGAATACGTCATCAGGAAAGAAGATATTGATTTGGCGAAACCTTTGTTAGAAGTCAAGGTCAATGATGAAACTGATGTTATTCAGCTCTTGTCAAAAGATGCTAGCGGATATTACCAAATAATGTGCGTACATTTTATTTATTTATTTAAAAAATTATATTGTAATGTTCTTAACACCTCGTTTAAACTCATTAACAGAAGTGGCAAATATTTATAAGCCAGATATACAGGGTGCTTCACAAGTCGTGACTAAAAATGAAATATCATACACAGGACCGCATTTTTTCATCAAAAATTTTAAGAATAGAAAACAATTTTTCACTATTTTCAAAACCGTCAATGAACTGAAATTCGGTTTACGGATTTACCTGAGTATTGTCCACATTCAAAAGTTTTTATTTAAAATTGACGTGCACCAGTGGCGGAGATACAGGGGATTAGTGGCAATATTTTTACAAATAAAAATAGTACGCCACTGTTTTTTTTTGAAACGTGCAATTTCTCTAATTTCAACTTCAACGTGCTACAAATAGATGATCTTGTGTTTTTTCCTAGAGTGCATTGTTTTCGTAAAAATAAAAAAAGCAAATTAGATAATCAAAGCTTTTTTTCAATAAATGTTCGAAAAGACCACCATTCTGACGGATGCAAGTGCGGCATCTTTTCAATAAAGAAAAAAGTGTTTCCTCAAAAGTTGTTGTGGCTTGAATTTGACGAAACGCATTATCTATTGTTTCTTGTAACTGATCAACAGTATTAATTTGTTCAGCATACACTATTTGCTTAAAAGCGCCCCACAAAAGAAAATCCAAGGGGTTCGAATCAGGAGACCTCGCAGGCCAATGTATGGGTCCGTTTCTGCCAGTCCATCGTTGTCTCAAACCAGATGAGAATAAAAGGTTCCGCACCTTGTAAAAAGCGATTCATCTGATCACAAAACCAAATCAACAAAATCCGCATTTTGATTATGCATTTGCAGTAATTACTCGCCAGGTTGCAGACATTGCCCGTTTTGCCGATGGTAAGGATGTAAAACTTCCCGATCTAAAATTCTCCACGCAAGACTTTGTAAATACTAGGATCGTCCAACGCCAGATTAATCACTTCTAGTTCGTCTTGAATGCCCTAGTTTTTTATTTTTAAACTTACATAGAAGACCCCCCTCAAAATGCGGTCCTGTGTATGATATTTCATTTTTGTTCACGACTTAGGAATCACCCTGTATAACTATTACCTAACCTAATAAGACGAGTTATGAGTTCATTCAAACCATAATTTGTTTGATGAAAGAAAACAAAGTAAGTATCAGTATGTCGCGTTCTCTTATTATTCACATTACGTGAAATTTTTTTAATTACAGCTGACATTTTTCTGCACACGCTCTAACCGGTTGATCTGTAAGCCTTAACTTGATGACCAGATGGAGCTGCAACACTAAAGTAACGAACGAACCAAGGAACAATACAAAACTTTAAAACAGTGACAGATCTGCATCTCATATGCCCAGTTGATTGTTTCTTCAATATGTTAAATGATAATTTTGAGTCAAAAACATCTCCCAAGTCCTTGATCTCGTCTGTAGTTTGTGAAGATCTACCGGTGATGCTATAAGAATAAGTTAAAGGAGAACGCGATCGACTAAATATAATCTTGAAAGATTTCGCATAATTTAGAGTAAAACATAAATATGGTCTGAGTCTCTTTGCAGCAATTCAGCATCATGTGTGTCTCCAATAACTCTAAGAATCTTAACATCATTCGCAAATAAAATAATCTCACTCGGTACTAAGATTACAGGAGCATTAATAAATAAATTGAATAACAACGGACCTGTGTCGGAACCCTGAGATACTCTAATGTAATATGATCTTTTTATCATTATCAGAGACTTTGTTAGATCTTGTTATTGTAAATTTCGAATGTGCAGGGATTAAAGCTGTACATACACCTAAAGTTAGCGATCACAGTTGGACAATGCTGCCCTTGGCGGGGCATTTTTCTGATACAAAAATTAAGAAAATCGTAAATACTATTAAGTACGAAAAACTTGAACGAGAACTTGCTGGCTGCTATTGGAATTTTGGTGAGAATATGGAAAAAATATATGACAACATAATAGGAAATATAAAAACTTGTTTAGATCTTGCAACTGATAAAAAAGTGATTTGCTCGACAAAAAATACACCCTGGTATAACAAGAATATTAAGGCAGCTCAAAATTTGAGAGACAAACAATACAATAAATGTTTATTCACAAAATCAAATGATGATTGGGGGGTATATAAAACTCTTAGGAATAAATGTGTATATGTAATTAAAGAAGAAAAAAGAAAATTCTACGATAAACAAATCGATAATAACAAGTGCGACAGTGTAAAGATGTGGAAGACTTTAAAAAGACTGATCAATTCGAAGCCGCATGATTGTGTAAGTCAAGTTCAATTCGTAAACGGTACCGAAACAAATTCTTTGGTGATTGCAAACAAACTAAATGTATATTTTGTGGAAAGTATTGTTGATATTGTGGGTACTGCCAATACTGCACCTGACTATATGAAAATCAGTTTCCAGGGGGAAATGTTGCATACACTTTCAAAATTTCACAGCGTATCATTGAATTATCTAAGAAAAAAAGTAAACAGTTTAAAATCAAATAACAACTGTGCCGAAATCACTACTAAAAACGTGCTGAAAAACTGTTTCGAAATTTTGGGATATCCTGTATTAAATTGGATCAATTGTTCACTGAGAAACAGTTCTTTTCCTGATAATTTGAAATGCTCTACAATACCACCAGTTCCCAAAATAAAAAATTCTAAAAGATGCAGATACAAAAGTTAATGACACTATTTCATCAAAAATTGAAAATACGTTGCTTGTTCCACAGGGCAGTATCCTGGGACCACTTCTTTTTATTTTGTACATAAATGATTTACCTGCCATAGACAAAAAGTGCATAATTCAGATTTTCGCCGATGACACTATGATTTATGAAAGTACTAAAAATATTCAGTCTGGTATCTCTTATATAAATGAAGACTTGAAGCTTGTCTCAAAATGGTTAGCATCTAACAGACAAAAATTAAATGCAAGTAAAACGAAAGCCTTGTTAATCAGGAAAAAACAATGTACAAATGTTCAACTGAATATTGATGGTGAAGATATTGAATTCGTAGAAAATTTTAAATACCTGGGGGTTTTTGTTAACTCTCGATTAATTTTTGATATTCATTATGAAAAAGTTATAAATAAGATTAGTAGTAAAGTGGGATATTTATCGAGAGTTTCTGGATGTCTGAGTTCATATAGCAGAAAAATTATCTATAATACCATCATTCTTCCAAATTTCTTGTACTGTTCGACTATTCTATATTTAGCAAATAATTCCATTTTTGAAAGACTGCTAATTTTACAAAATAAGTGCATGAGAATAATACTAAATAAAGATAAATATACTCCGATTAGGCAAATGCTTAGCAAATTAAAATGGCTCAGTGTAAAAATTTTTATCAAATATCTTGTAATGATATTCATTTATAAAGTAAAAAATAATATATTTCCATCAAGCCTAACTAATTTAACATCATCAAATGTCGACCATCATTTATTGACCAAAAAGTATAACATATGCTACAAATATGTATTCCATCAAGGGTTGATTGAATATAATAAATTATACTCGGAGATAAAAGACCAGAAAACTTTGACAAAGTTTAAAGTAAAATTGAGAAATCACTTGTTAAATTTACAATTATAGGTTGCCCAGCCTTTACATCATACACCATATGGCTTGAATTTACTAGTTCTAAGTTGTTTACAATTATTCTGTTTATGTAGCCAAATGTGCTAAATAAATCTCTCTACCACTACTACTACTTTATTTTAACATATCAGATTTATTCAACTACTAGCTCTCAACATTTGAATATCCTGTTCTAAATTACTTGATTCACAACAAGCTAGTTCATTATAGTACCGCCCAGTGCTAACTTGGCCGATGACCTGCCTTTCCTTTTTTGCAGATACCAAGGTACCACTTACAAACTCTTCATATTGACGCAAAGATCAGCGGAATATTTGCATTTGATGCCTGAAAAAATTAAGTTTGATGTATCGAAGCAGATTCGCTCTCCCATGCCTGGGCTTGTCAAGAGTGTCAACTGCAATGTTGGTGATGAAGTCGTAGAAGGGCAAGAGCTATGCGTTATAGGTAGGTCCAGATGATACGCTGATGGTCGTATCGAGTTTAAAAAAACGTCATGTTTTAAGATGTTTTAGCAAAAAATAGCATAAGACAAAAATGCAGGTTTATCTCTTTTTTCATATTTGTGGACTTATTTCAAATAAGCCATGGTATGGACCAGATAGCTTGTTTATTGAGCGCCAATTTGCTGTTTTTAAAATCTCGGTGAGACCTTTTTCTACCTAAGACGTGCCAAAATCACCTTTTTTCACTATTTTGATCATTTACTAATAATTTGAATTTATCTTTATCAATGGTAGAGTGCCCATTCCTAGGCCATACCCTTTTCAGTGATTTTCTTTTTGCAAATTTAATTTTTTATTGATTGTGTAATTTCACATGTATTGTATCTTTCTTTCTCAGTGATTCAGTATTGTGTTGAAAGAAAGTGTCTCGTTTTTCTCCGTTATTCGGTTTCCTATCGAACATATCCATATTCTGGGATATTAGGTGGTGAACACCAGTTTCATATTGTACCTTACGTTTAGTTTTAAAGGTAAATGTACGGATAGTTAATCCACGACTATTAGACGAAAAGAAGGCCAATGTGTTGAAAAAATCCCACTTCTTTACCAGAGCTTCTTTTCAACATTATAAGTCATTCCTCAAAAGTCCCCATGATCCAAGTGGAGCTTTTTTTTATGGGGTGTCAAAGGTAACAAAGAACACTATTTTCCATATATCTTCGAAAATATCAACTCTGCGATAAAATGAAATATTACCTTTTTTGTTCAGTATGAAATTCTCCACAAAAAAGGTTTTATGCATTTTTTTCGTAGAGACTGTCAATTTACAGAAAATTGCGTGAAAGTGTTATAATTGACAAAAATAAAAACTTTCACGACAAACCGTACTTTGAAGTCATTTTCTTTTTGAATATTTGTGGTAGGGGGCTCTATAAGTGTCCCCTCTAGTGACCTAGAGCACAGTTGGCCCTTCTTTTCTTTGTTAGAACGTACGTGACTGTATACCTGACTGTGGGGCATTGACGTCATTTGACCAAATTACATGTTTGCGGAGTGTTGAATCGATCAGGCTGCAGGTGGTGTGTCGTAAAGAATATACTCGTGCAAGTAGCATTGCTGCTGCTAAAAGGGAGCGAGATGCTGAACCGAGCACCTCGACCGCTAGCCCTCCTCGGCGAAGAATGCGTTCTATCGAGATGTTACATATTCTGATGCTATTTTTGATTGTTGTGCTAACTATTTACGAAATCATTTTGCTTGGAACGTTACGGTTGTTTTCGACGTAATAACACGAAAGCAATGGAACAACAACGATGATCAGCAAAAAACGGTACATGCATAGAAATTATGTTTGATCCATCAATGACTCTGATAACAACTCAAGAGAAATTTCTCGCCAGTGTCAGCAACAAACAGCGATTTATGACAATGTTGTCTGGAAAACTGAAACAGTCATATAAACGTCGTGCAAGCAGATGATGATGCTGATCTTCTCATTATCAATACTGCAATTGAATTGACGAATGAAAATCGAAGTATAATTGTTGGAAACGATGTAGATTTATCGGTCTTATTGACTGTTAGGGATATTTGGTTGGCTATATTTTAAGGCGGGTATGAGTTGTCGCTTGCCTACCCCGCGCGCGTGCTCTGCTAGGACAATAAAAGGAAGCGCGATACAAGCTCACAGAGAGACCACGCAGACACGCCGCAACCCGCATACCGTGAGAATATATATACCCGCAACCGCATACAGTGAGACCACGCGTCTACGCAGCAAACGCATATAGTCAGAAACCGCATATACGCAGCAACCGCATAGAGCCAGAACCGCTCCCACACCCGCAATCTTCACGGCCCTGCATCACCGCTACGCCCAGGAATACGAACCAGAATTAGACACCGGATCGAAGGTAAGCGATACAGTCCACTCGAATACTCTAATATTGACAGCTCTTGTTCCTGAGCATAAAGATATTTATTTTATGAAGCCTGGAAAACCAAACATCGATACAATTATATATTCTCCAAAAAGTTTCGATGCTCACCTCACCGTTAAACCACACACTTTATTTTTGCATGCTTTGACTGGATGTGACACAACATCTGCTCTCTTCAATGAAAGCAAGGCAAAGGCCACTAAAATTTTTCAAAAGAGAGCTTCAGCAAAAGTATTCAATGAGGAAGGATGTTCTCCAGATACTATTTTCACAAATGGTATCAAAACATTATTAGCTCCACCGTGCGAAGAATCTCTTGACCATCATCGATATTCACATCGTCTTTTAGATCTCATACCCTACCCTCATACTGGCTTAGTGCTTCTGTTACCCCTGTATTCAAAAAGGCGACAAATCCTCCGCTAAAAAATTCTCGTTCCTATCGCCGCCAAAATAGCTGAAAGAATCATATTAGATAAGCTCCTGACATTTGCTTTCGAAAATGACCTTATCCCTAAGAATCAGCATGGATTTCTCCCTAGTCGATCAATAATGACCAACCTTCTCCACTCTCTCAACGATTGGACTCTGTATCTGGACACTAAGACTCCTGTTGATATAATCTACTTAGATTTTTCTAGGGCTTTCGATCGCGTACCACATAGAAGGCTTCTGTTTAAGTTGGAATGTATGGGAATAAGAGGCGAGTTGTTGCTGTGGATTAAGGATTTTCTCACCGGGAGGACTTTCTCTGTGCGCGTCAGTGATAGCCAGTCTCACCTTCATCATGTAGCAAGTGGAGTTCCTCAAGGCTCTGTCTTGGGGCCAGTGCTGTTCCTTCTGTATACAAGTGACCTTGCCCGCATTGATTTCCTCCACATGTTCAGCTTATGCCGACGACACCAAGATTTACAATACTGTCGTAAATTCTGCTATGCTTCAACGAGATCCTGATATTATTTGTCAATGGTCAGTCAGTTGGCTTTTATCCTTAAATCTAACTAAGTGTTGTGTCCTTCACCTCGGGAAGACAAATCCGCGATTTACATACAAGATCTCTGACCACAACATCGAAGCAGTTTCCAGCCACACTGATCTGGGCGTTGTAGTCAACGATCGTCTTTCCTGGTCAGAGCATATTCACCACGTTACATCAAAAGCCAAGGAACTTCTATACATGCTGGAGAGGTCTTTCAAAGGATCCGATGTCAACACTTGCGCCTACATTTACAAGGCATTCGTGAGGCCAATTCTTGAATTCGCTGGCCCGGTATGGGACACTGCTTCTGCGCGATAGAAATCTCGTCAAATCAGTACAGCGTCGGGCTACTCGTATCCCTTTTGTAGCACGAAGACCAAGCTATGAAGATCGCCTTGAATTATTCAACCTGACCTCATTCTCTGAGCGAAGACTTCGTGGCGATCTTATAGTTACGTTCGAGATACTTCATGGTTTGATGGGCACCAACCTCATGCATCTCTACCGTCTGTCGCGCAGCAATCTACGCGGACACAGCTTCAAACTGCATAAGGAGCCATTTAAAACAACAGTCCGACAGTGGTTTCTTCCCAACCGCATATTCAACACCTGGAATAGTTTACCTGAAAGTGTGGTTGGTGCTACTTCAGTTAATAGCTTCAAAGTGCAGTATGATAGCTGGAGAAGTGTACAAACTTTATAGCTATGAACTGTCTTTTTTTATTTCTTTCTATTTGATGTATTTGTTACGTGTCCGTACACTATATTTACTGTATGAGCTTATAGTACTGTGTACTCTGCTCATCTCAATTATCATAATAATAATAATAATAATAATAATAACTGCTTCGCGAAATCGACAAGGTATGACAAAGCTGTTAAGCTTCAAATGCTGCCACCGACATCGAGTGCAGCTCAAGCACATTTATGTCGTGTGTATTATCAAGTTCAGAAATGGCTTGGAAAGAATTTGAATCCATTGGATTGGGGATAGACTATGACCGATAAAGATTTACGGCCAATACAAACTGTATTGACACCTGCTACTGATGTCTTATTAAACACAATCTTTTGTAATTGTACTAAAGGTTGTGGAGCTAATTGCGGATGTACGAAACTTGGCCTACACTGTTCCGCCATTTGCGGCTACTGTTATGGACAGTCATGTCTGAATATGATCCCGTACATTGAAGAATCAAATAATGTGGAACTCGATGAGAATATAGACCCAATGAGTTTCCTATGCTCAACACTTGAGGTTGGCGAAGACTTAGATGATGCCGCGTCATGTCACATTGATGACTAAGGAAAAAAGTAACAATAACATCATTTTCCCATTCTATCTTCGAGGATTAGGCCTATTGGGGAATCCAGATGAAAAAAAAAACGCGTCTGGTACTTTACCCCTATGGTGACGTGGAAAAAAGTACGTTATTTTACAATTTTCTCGATGTTCAACATTGAAAGTAAAATTTCTTTGGAAAAACGATCTCTACGAAAAACTACATTAAACCTTTTCCGTGGAAAATTTTATACTAGACAAAAAAGGTAATAGCTCATTTTATTGTAGAAGTGATATTTTCGAAGATATATGGAAAAAAGTGTTTTTGTGACCTTTGACCCCCTCCCCTAAAAAAAAGCTCTACTTGGGTTCATGGCGACTTTCGAGGGATGAATTATAATGCTGAAAAGAAGCTCTGGTAAAAAATTCAGCCAGGTGGGATTTTTTCAGCAGAGAAAGTCTAATACTCCTGGACTATAGTATGATGTTCGAAATGTGGCTAATAGTTGGAAGGGATTACTGGAGCTCGGAGCGTAAAAATATGCTAAGATCAAAAAAGCATCTACCCTTCCCCACTTTCTACAATCCCCAACTTTCAGAATTCAACCCCTACAAATTTTTTTCTGAAAATGACTAAGGAAAAAAGTAACAATAACATCAAAACGATGTTTGAGCATTTTTTTTGTTTTTGGTCGTTTTCTCCGCCATAACTAGACCGATTTTCAAAAACTACAAAGTTTTTTCATCCTTGGCATAGTAGTAACCTTGTGTGATCTGCATCCAAAAAACATATCTCAACTTAGAAACTTTTCGCTATTACAGTACTTCCTCGGCAGTTTTGGAATAATTTATTAAAGGCACGCCAGTTTTTCAACCAAAAGAATAAATTCTGGTAATCTTGAACACCGAGATTTTATTCAAAACAGCCTTTTTGTCACATAGTATTTTCTGTTACAGACCTTACAATACTGTATTTTCAATAGATGAAATCTGTTATTAAAAAATGTTTAGCGACTTCCCTTACCTTTGTGTTTGATGTACCTACCCCCGAGAAATCATTTCTGCAAAATACAATATTCTAATGGATGTTTATTCTTTTCCAGAGGCCATGAAGATGCAAAATTCTATGGTAGCAACCTCGAGTGGTAAAGTAAGATGCGTCAACATCCATCCAGGTGACACCGTCGGTGATGATGATATTTTAATTGAGCTTGCTTGAATGTTATTGTTGTTATATTTTGCTATTTACATTTTTCAAAATACACTTTTTTAATTATGTTAAAAATAGTTTCTTCTGATATTTTCCAATACTAACAACCACTGCTACTGAAACTGGAGACAGTACAGTGTCAAAAATATTCATTAAACCAGTCAAAATTTTAATTGTCAATTAAAAAACTTAATTAACTAGTGACAGCTAACAAGATCAATTAGCTTAATTTAAAAAACAGTTTACTTAACCCTATGACACTAGTTTAATTAAACCAAAACACAACCGTTTAACTAAATGTATTAAACCGTTTACTTAGATTGATTACACCAATTTATTTAAAATAGTTGAACTATTAAAATGAGCTTGTCTGCTGTAGAAAATGTGATGTCGGCCTTCACGTGAAATGTTTTGTTCAATATCACACTCTATAAAATTTGCAATATTGATGTGTTTCAAAATATTTGCTACCTTTATTCCTAATGTACTAGTACATCCTAAAAAACTAACAGTTTGTGTATTTTTTTTAGAATAAATTGAAAATACCTCCAAAGTGTCGTCTTTTAATAAGGTTTTTTAAAAAATAATAAAAAAAAACTTTTTTTGCGACTTTTTAGGCATAAATGGGTTTAAAAATAGAACCCGGCGAATTTCCGAATATGTTGATAGTAATAAATACATTCTTTTCATTAAGTTATTATTTTTTTCTTAAATCAAAAAGTGAACTTTCGTAGTGGACACCCTGTTTCTTTTTAATATGCATTTTGCTAAAAAAAAAACACTTGTTTCGTTATACTATGACCGTGCTATTTACGGTTTGTGGATACCCACGGGAGCGTTAAGCGTGAACACCCCTTTATTGCTGGATTACCCTAGCAACGGAAATGTACACAAACAGACAATTTACAAGCTTTCAACACGTTCCCAGCCTGGCAGTTTGATTGAAAGTATTCGCAGCAGAGAGGAAGATGAGGTTTAAATTGTCGCTAGCTGAAAAACCATCTCACAAGGCCCCAGTAACCTGCGTTGGATGGAGTAGTACTGAGGAATTCTTCTCCGCAGGGTAAGTCCACACGTATGTCGTATCAAGTGAGCTCTGCAGACTTATGCACGGCTGATGTATCATAAATTGACGGACTGGATACATTTATACAAAATATACAAGGTGTCGTCAGAAGTTGGACTTCCCTTTACAGAGCGTTTCGATCAGGCAACAATAAGCATGTTTTTTTAGGAACACATACCTATACCATAGGATAACCGAGATATTAGGTTCCAAAAAGCCATAAATTAGTATGACCCCGCGTACCTCCCCTCTCACAATCTCCTCCTATGTCAAAACGTAAAGGGTTGTCCAATAGGGACGCAGGAAAGTAAACGTCAATTTGACTTGGACGCCATCTTTGTTTTCTCTCACCGACATGTCATTTTGTTAGTTGAATGTTTACCATTGATCGCTATGGAGTCGTATTCGATTGAAGACCGCATTAAAGTTATTCAAGAGCACTACAAAAATGGTACAAAAATAAAAAACACGTTTCGCGCTCTTCGTGAACATTTCGGTCGCAACAACCGCCCAAACGAAACAACCATCGGTCGTCTGGTGCATAAATTCGAGGCAACAGGTTCTGTGGCAAATCTGCCAGGCTCTGGCCGGCCAAGGAGCGTTCGCACACCGGAAAATATTGCTGTTGTGAAGGAGAGTGTGAGAGACGATCCGAAACAATCAACAACGCGTCGATCCCAAGAATTGGGCATTTCGAGAACCAGTTTGCTCCGCATTCTCCACAAGGATTTGAATGTACACGCCTACAAGATCCAATTGACGCAAGAGCTGCGTCGGGCCGACCATTTTTCGCGCCGAACGTTCTCAGATTGGCTCCTTGAACACCGCCAAATTGATGCCAATTTCTCATCAAAAATCATGTTCAGCGACGAAGCGCATTTCACTTTGAATGGGACGGTAAATAAGCAAAACTGCCGCATCTGGGCGAACGAAAATCCCCGTGAGTATCAAGAGCAGCCGATGCATCCTCAAAAAGTGACTGTGTGGTGTGCATTGTGGTCAAAAGGCATCATCGGACCTTACTTTTTCGAAAATGCGGCCGGGGACGCCGTACCGTCAATTCTGAGCGATATCACGTGATGATAGAGGACTATTTTTTGCCGCAACTTGAAGGACTGGATATGGACGATGTTTATTTCCAACAACACGGTCCAACATGCCACACAACCAACGTCAATATCCATCGATTGCAGTCCTTCTTCGGTGATCGCGTGATTTCGCGCAGAGGAAATGTGCCATGGCCACCAAGATCGTGCGATTTGACTCCCTTGGACTTATTTTTATGGGGATATTTGAAAATCAAAGTCTACGTCAACAAACCAGCCACCCTCCAAGAACTCAAAAACAACATCTTTGCCGAGATAAATGCCATAGAACCGACCATGTTGCAAAATGTCATTGAAAATTTCGACCGTCGCGTGCACGTCTGTAAATCCAGTAGTGGTGAACATTTGAGCGATATTATTTTTCATACATAAATGGTATAAATAAACCTTCAAAATAAAGTACCCAACTTGATTTGAATATCAATCTTTCTTGTTTTAATATGCGCTTACTTTCCTGCGTCGGTTTTGGACAACCCCCAACAAACTGCATTTGAGAAGCAGAGATTTGCACATGCCCAGAGCACTAAGGTATTATAGATTTGAAATGAGAATCTTCAAGATCTTATTGATGCTCGTACGTCACCGTCGTCCTCGATGTTTCTTTCCATCAGAACTGCAGATGCTTGTTTATATCATGCTGATTGAACACAGATGGAGACCTAGACAGCCCCAAATGTTGCAAATTGAGGAAGAGGTAAACAAATTCGTGTTTTTGAATCGAACATCGACAAATTCAGTGTTTACAAACAGAAGTGAGTATTTATCTTTAAATTCTTTCCTTGTTCTGCCACAAATTGGCTTTGGTATTGTAAACGTAGTTGACTTTGAAAAAAACAACACCCTATATTATCACAAAATGTATTGTGTCACAAAATGTAGTAGGTATACTGTCAACAAAAAAAAAACGTTTTTATATATATAGGGTGACTTTGAAGTTGAGTCATTAATTTTCAGATAATGATTGTAGAAGGAAGATAAACCAAAATATGTGTGTAAAAAAAAATAAAAAAAAAGTTTTTACCTTGTTTTATAAAGTATTCTCCCGACAAGTATTTCAGTGCGGACCTGTATTTGATCGTGAGGTCCCCTGTGAGTCACCTGATTCACGAGCCCGTTGTACTACATTAACAAAGGCACGAGGGGTTGGTTGCACTCGATTGGGAAACCGATCCGCATAAACATGTGCCATTTTTTATTTCGTTTGAGCCACGCAACAGACACCACTATTCACACGCGTTACCGACTGACACTGACTGTATGCATACAACTGAATAAAATAATTGTAAAAACATCGTTCCAAATTCTTTCGCTTTTTTGTTTCCGATGCGATGAACCGCTAAGGCGGATTATATCCGTTGTTGCCAAACACGAGCACATGATATTATTATTGAGACAGGGCGGTACTCAAACTTCCAAAGGGCTATAACTTTGTTACTTTAATTTTACCAGAAAAATGGTAAAGGAAAAAAACATTTCTTTTGATCAGATCTACTCACTGTTAAAATAAATGACTCAACTTCGAAGTCACCCTGTATATATATATATTGGTTTAAGTTGAAAAACGCTTTTTAGCAACACTTCGCCTTTTTATACTTTGTATAAATAAAGCCGGATTATTTTTATTATGATTATATTAATCTTAGCATTTGGGCAACTTTCAGAAGAAGTGCATTCTACTCAAAGTGTTCCTCGACCTTACTTCGGAACAAGAGTATTGTTGGTTTTTCAAATCCTCTGTGACAAATGTCTAAACGGTATTACTTGGAAGATCATTTCTATAAATTGCGAGAGATTAAATCCATTCGTCGCTAGATTATTCTCATTTTAAACACTTCTTATCCAGGGATGATGGTCTTATTCTGTCTTGGTCTGCATCAACTCTAGCCGCCACCAAAGTTGCACAGCTTCCAGAATCATGCTACCCTACTGATATGCAATTCCTGACAAATCGAGCAGGCATGGCGGGAAAACATCAGGTACGTTTCAGAAACTGAAACAAATTGTTTATTAACCAATGAAAGGGAAATGCTTGCATGGTTAAGTTTAGTAGCACCAGGCTGCTGCCAGCTAACGTTGCGTGAAATATGGCTTACCCTAGTCTGCTAAATGTCATTTGAATGGACCGCGTTCCTGAGGCAAATTAAGCTGTGCTAATAGGTATTTCGTGTAAAGAAGCTTAACAGATATCTGAACGTTTTAAATGAATGACAAATACACAAATAAATAAACAATGGGAACATCTCAATATTGTAACACCCTGTATAGTGGTAGTACTACTACTATTCGAAAACAAATATAGTTAACGCCAAACAAAGTGGCGTGCACGTCATCAAGGTGGGTGTGTTGAAAAATTTACATTGTTGCCAAACTTTTTGTAAAATAATAAAATTTATTATTTACATATCTAGGTTTATAAGCAATATTAACCTCAAATGAGAACAAAAATAATAGTATAATAAACTTATAGATCTGTACTTGCATAATCATTAAGTATGACAATTATTGATCAGATGACACTATGAAACTACCATATTTAATTGATAGCTTAAAGGTACTGAATAAAAATCCAAATGGGGTCCTCCAAATTTTATGCATGGTATTTATTTTACAGAATTCATACAGAAAAATGCATTCTAAAATTAGGTAAGCTACTGGTGTAAGCTTTTTCTGTACAATAAAGTTAGTCGGAGTTTCTTGCTTCAGCGCTGTCTGAATCTGAATCTTCATCACTCTCAAAGTTGATTATTAAAGGTTCGATGTCTGGTCGATCAAAAATTCGTTCTCTTTCATACCATTTAAAAATTTCTTGCTCAGTATGTCGAACACTATTTTTCCACATGTCTGGGGTAACCGTTTGTAGAGCCTCGTTCCACATATCCAAACAGTCTTTTTCACTGTTACCATCTCTACCAATATGTCTGTTATAGTAACCTTTTGCTATGCCCCAAATTAACTCAATAGGGTTAAATATACAATGGTAAGGAGGCAGACGAAGAACTTTGTGCCCATGTTGTTCCGCCAATTCATCAATCACGTATATTTTAGGTGGTTTGTTTCTAAAAAAGCAGTTTATTTTAAGAATAGGAATAAACAAAATAAATATAAGCTGTCGACCAAAATATATATAATTAAGAAGCATTATGTACCGAGCAACAATACTCAATAGCTCTGTTTTAAACATTGTGTTTAAAAATGGTATGTTTTGATTTGTCAACCAGTCTTGGATATTTTTTTTTGTCCATGCATTGTTGGGCACTTTGTTCAATATCATGCTGTGATAAGGGGCGTTATCCAGTATAATCATAGATGGACTCTCCAATTTTTCTAATAACTGATGTTGAAACCATTTCAAAAAATTGTCCTGGTTCATCTCTCCATGGTAATCGCTCAATTTTGTTTTCGAAGAAAATATCGCTTCACTACCCTCAATAAACCCATTTTCATTTCCAGCATGTAATATAATGTATCTAAAATATATTAGTTTTAAATTTTATAGTGCAAATTGTGTAAAAGTACATACCTTTTACCATCTGTTTTAATAGCTTTCACGCTTTTTTGGTTTCCATTTTGCCAAGAGCGACCTATGGTCCCATTTTGAAATATCCAAGTTTCATCGAGGAAGACAAACTGGTATAAGGCCTCAACCTTGGCTCGATTGTATTGCCTTAGAAATTCCACCCTTTTCAAAGCTATACTTGGTAGTTCCTTGAGCCCTCGTCGCGGATTGTCCTTAAGCCACTTAAATCCAAGATCTCTAAGCAACCGCCTTAAAGACGTGGCACTACCATCAAATAATGCCCTATCTCTTAATCGAGACCATAAAGTTTGTATCGTAACTTGTTCTTCTGAAACCATGTGTAATATGACATTATAATTTAGTTAACAAATTAATGCAAATTTCTGATAAGTTATTATAATAAGATCTTACTTTTGTGATACAGATTATAGATCACTTCTCGAATGGCACTTGTATCCAATGTCGCTGTGTTGGTTACACGTTTAATATAACTCCGCTTTTTCTTGGGCGATTCTAAATTTGCATCACTTTTCACACCCTCGGAAATACGACTAACTGTCCTTAAACTAATTTTTAAAGCAGCAGCAACACGCTACAAAAAATGAAATAAAATTTCACTATTATTAATATACATTACATATAATTATTAGTAACCTACCTCTTGAAAACAGCATTTAAAGGCAACAAAGGCCCGTTGTTGTCCCTTTCTTGCTCAAAGTAGTGCATTAACGAGGCCACGAGTTCCTTACACCGACTATTTAACTGTTTGGGCATCTTTATATACCAAAATTGCCTTTATCTACTCGTAAAATGAATAATTTTGTTTTGAAACAAACAGTTGTTGATTTACAGTATGCGGGGCCAAAGGATTTATAAAGATTTGAAATGCCACAAATTGATTCAGTGTCAAAATTAATACAAATGTCAGTTCCCAGTTTAAATAAGTTTCAAGGTGACAATGTGTCAACGCTGCGAAATCGGTTTAGTGCGTTTACATGTCGATAAGTGATTGGAGCGTTTGCAAAACATTTTATTTCGCATAATGCGTCTAAATTTATCAGAAAGCAACTTATGTGATATTTTAATAACAATGTTTACATGACTATTAACCATAATAAGAGAGTAATGACCATTTTACAATTTATATATCACATTAATATGAAACTGCAATAGAGCAATTGTTTGTGATAGAAACCTAGGCATTAGGTCGGGGAATTTTTATCGTGATGACGTGCACGCCACTTTGTTTGGCGTTGACTATAATGACAACAGCTTAGATAACAGTCAGTCCCAAAAACAGCCGCCATTTCAGCGGAGAAAATCGCGATTTACGATTGCAAATTAATAATAGCTGCGGCCGCAGGCCGCGCACCTGGCAACACCGGCTGCTGCTGAGCACTAAAGCCCCTTTCATATTTATACTGGGGGAATTTACATTCGACTTTCTCCTCCCAAATGGCGGCCGTTTTTGACAGTGGTAGGAGAGTTTTATAGTTGATTGTTATCTAAGGCCCATATCGTCAGTCGTCCCTACAATTGTAGGGCGCGTTTATGGCCTCCTTGATTGTCATACTCTTTTCTCTCCTTCAAAAATTTCTAGATTACACTCGTCCCGTGTCAGCGTCAGCGCTCTCCTATTCTTAAGATATGTTTTCCTTTTAAATTGTGGGAAATTTCAGGCTGATAGAACATGATATAACTCAAAAGCAGGCACAATTTGATGCAAATAGGTGTTTGTGACATAACCTCAAAATAGAGCTCTGACACGGAGAAGTAGAAAACTATGACAATCAAGGAGGCCATAAACGCGTCCTACAATTGTAGGGACGACTGACGATACGGGCCTAAGCTATGTAACGACAGAACTCAAACTGTGACCTACCACTCTATACAGGGTGTTACAATATTATTATATTACTTATTGTCCAATATTTCAATTAATCATTTAAACCAGTACTGTGTGAGTTCAGTCTTTATTTCTTATCATTACATATTAAACACAACAAAAAATTAATGCTACATCCTTTACATGCGTCCTTTTCTATCTTACAGAAAACGAGACTTCGACGTCTTTGTCGCAAGTTTCCAATCGCATCAAAATGTCACTCTTAAAAACTTGCCAACCATCATTTTGCAGTCATACCTATATCATTGCGTTCGAAAAGTTGCCTATTTTGATATAGGATTTATTTATTAAACAAATAACTATAGTATCAGTTTATGCCTGCCAATCCAGTAGTCAAGCCATGAAAATAATAGACAACCAAACGCTTACATATTCTATAGGCAACATACTTTAGGTTGGTATTAAATTTATTTGTTAAACTTAGTAGTGCAACTGTTAATTAAAAATCGTTTGTCAATTTTTAATTAATCATAGTCTCGCCAGGAATTTTTCAGCTATTAAGAAGATGAGTGAAGTTCGCTTATAACTCTGATATTTGACTAGAAACTATAACATTATTTGATGTTCATGTAAAAATATCCACTCAACAGAATGCACGTTGATTCCTCAAAATATTATAGCTGACTAATGAAAATTTGTTGCAATGTAATGCGTTTTCAATGATAAATCCACTCAAGATTGATTCAAATTCCTAATCTGATATTGAGCAAGTACTGTCAAGATTATTGCGGTTTGCGAGATAATTATACCTACCCTTAAATTTAGGAACTAATTTTGCTTGCAACTGCTGATGGCAAGTTCCACATACTGAACAAAAGCGGGCGTATAGAAAGATCCGTCGATGCTCACCAAGGTGCAATATTATCCTCAAAATGGGCTAATGACGCATCCGGACTACTTACAGGTATGGTTATTTGCTGTAATTATTTAAGTTATAATATATACAAGTACATACTACAAAATACGTGTCGCTTGTTTCTATCAGTTTACATGCGCCGAAAATAAAAAATACTGACATAACTGTTTGTTCCGAATATCGACGGAGCTGTCATTTTTCTAGCTGGAGAAGATGGGCTTATCAAGACCTGGTCAAGAAGCGGAATGCTCCGCAGCACAGTTGTGACAAGTGACAGTTCAATATACAGTGCATGCTGGTCACCGGACAGTCAAGCAGTTGCCTATACTCATGGAAAATGTATAGTGATCAAGCATTTGACACCAAATACCAAGCCGCAAAGGGTTAGTAGGCACATTAAAAAACAGATTACTGAATATCGGTACACACAGGGTGTCCCAGAAGTCGACGTCAAGCCGGAAAATAGTTAAAAAGAAATACAGGGTGTCCGCAAAGTTGGGGTTTTCCTTTTCAGAAACAACTACCCTTGAAATAACAAAGGTAATGTGTAGTGAAACGAGGGCGACCAAGTAAAAAAAAATAAAGGAAAAACTACTCACTCTCCAGTTGACGAGAAGGGCTAAGTACGTCTCTGCCCGAAATCATACCGCTCCAACAGAAAATGAAATCAGCCGATGCGCTACCGAGCAGACGCAGAAACCACATTGATTGTCTTACACTTAATGGCACATCTTCTAACAAGGAAGGCAAAATGTTGCGTAAAAAGTCTAGGTATTGCATCCCGTCCAATCGATTTGGGAGAATAAATGGTCCAATGAGCATACCGTTCACCATGCCAGCCCAAACATTCACCGAAAATATTTGTTGAAAATGTGCCCGACGGACAGCGTGCGGATTTTCTACTGACCAAACATGAGTGTTGCGAAAGTTATTCACCCCATTACGCGTGAACGTAGATTCGTCTGTCACCAATATGCACTTCAAAAGGTCCGGATTATTGTCATGTTGATGCAACAACCACTCACAAAACCGCACTCTTGCTGGAAAATCGTCAGGTTGAAGGGCTTGTACACGTTGGACGTGGAACGGATACAGCCTCTCTTCACGCAGCGTTTGCCACACTTTAGTTTTTGAGACTTGCACTTCTCTAGACACGTCTCTAGTGCTTGTTGAGGGATTCTCGTCTACGCGATTACCTCTACACGCGTGACCGTAACCGTCGGGTGGAGTCAGTGACCTTGTACCAGTCGGTGATGTCGCGGCTACAGGACGGTATTCAGATATTTTTGATGTTGCAGATCCTTTTATCTCGGTTCCCTTAAGTCATTGGTGTATATGGTACTAGGAAAAATTGCTTATGTTTTCAAGACCTACACGTCGTGTAAAGGAAAACCCCAACTTTCTGGACACCCTGTATATGAAAAAATCTAAGTAGCAACACTCTATTATGATCTTTTACTTCTCATTACTAAAAATTTAATATTTTTCTTAGACTGAGTGAAGGACAGTGTGATTCTGCGTAGTGACAGAAAGTCAGATAGAAACGCCGCTTTTCTTATCTAATGATTTTGTAGTGCCACCATGTCAATTATGGGGAATGCTGCTCGTCATCCCGATCACCAAGTTTTTGTGAAACTGCACCGTTTTCTCTCAGATTGACGATTCCCAAACCAAGCAGACGGTGAAGGAAGAATTTCCTTTCCTTACGAGCACGTCGTACTACAAGCAGTCGAAGAAGAACGGAGTACGACAAATTGGTTAAGGCTTTCGCGGCCAGTTGATAAACTGCTGTCTTGATTCGGGTCTAAAGGGCGTCGTCGGTTGGAATTTCTCCCTAACGTTTCGCTAGCACGAGTGGCAAGCTTCTTCAGAGGTCGTTCCATTTCCGATGCTGGATGCAGACTGAGGAAGTGCCTCTGCAGAAGCTTGCCACTCGTGCTAGCGAAACGTTAGGAAGAAATTCCAACCGACGACGGCCTTTAGATCCGTATCAAGACAGCAGTTTAGAGCCGAGTACTTCAGTACGTCAAATGGAAGCAAGCACGGGAGTATTACCCACTGAATCTTGCCAAAGAACGAGGACCATTTGTGCCACGTACAGCGAGTACAATCTCTACAACCCCGAAACTATCTTCTAAGAGTTGAATCTTGTCAAACAATGTTACAGCAACACCGTGGAGGTTCGCGATTCTTAGAGAAAATTTTATGGATTGAGTCGAGATTTGAAAAAGATGGCTACGTGAATCTACACAACTTACACGAACGCCATTTAGAAAATCCACATTTGATGAGACAAGATATACTAAGTGACATATAAATCCGAACACCCAGTTTAATTGGTTTTATTTTAATAAAATTTTGTATAAGTACTTAATGAAGCATAATAAGTAAACGATAAACATTTCAAAATGATTGCACTGCTTTAAAGCCCTTTCATCTTTAATAATGTGTGGATGCACCCTGATATGCTACGCATTCTCCAACGCGCCTAGGCATGCTTCTGATCAGTTGGTCAATGTCCTCCTGTGGTATCTCATTCCAGGCAACCACCAACTCCTCTCGAAGTGCTTCTAGAGTCTGAGCAGGACGTTGCAAATTGAGCAATCTCCTACCCATCATATCCCACACGTGCTCAATTGGGGATAAGTCGGGAGATCTTGGTGGCCATGGTAACAATGTGATATCATTATGTTGAAAGAAGTCTATTGTGACTCTTGCAACATGTGGTCGGGCATTATCTTGTTGGAAAGTTGGATCTGCGAGGGTGTCAAGATAGGGTAAAAGATGGGGTTCTAGAACTTCGTGGATATAACGCTGCGCGTTCATGTTACCTCTGATGAAGATTAAAGGTGACCTGGAACCATAAGCTATAGCACCCCAAACCATAACTCCAACAGTGTGATGAACATGTCTTTCAACAAAAAACTGTGGATTCCTCCTTTCACCACGTCGCCTTCTAACCCTGGCACGACCATCGTGCATGCCTAAACAAAATTGAGACTCGTCACTAAAGACAATACTGTTCCATTCCTGATCCCAGAGTGACCGTTGTCTGCACCACTCAAGGCGATTACGTCGGTGTTCTCGAGTTAAAGGGAGGACCCAGTGTGGCCGGTGTGAAAACAAGCCAAAACTTCTCATTCGTCGGTAAACACTTCGCATGCCAATAGGTCTTCCGTGTTCTGCAAACCATTCATTTGCAATGGACCTGGTAGTGGAGAAACGGTCCCTTAAGGCCAATAATCTTAGGCGGCAATCTTCACGGTCTGTTGTTCTACGGCGGCGTCCAGTGCCCCTTGCTCTTTGCGTACGGCCTTCTCGAAGCCATGCCTGACAACACCTAACCACAGTGTCTACACTTCTTTGCACTCTAACTGCAATTGCCCGAAAAGAAAGTCCAGCTTCCCGAAGTCCCACTATACGGCCCCTATAAAACTCACTAAGTTGACGAAATCGTACAGGTCTCCGTACTCTAGGCATCGTAACCGATCGTAAAGGATGTCAAGAACCAAAATCCGCCAACGTTGATTCTTTACTGCGGCTGAAATATTCATTTTTAGAGCGTTAGTGAATTAAAAAAAAGCAGTATAAAAACCGGAATGTCCAACTGATAAGGCTGAAAATTTTTTCACTTGTTATTTACAGTAAGATAAATACATTCATCAACTTTTATTAAAATAAAACCATTTAAACCGGGTGTTCGGATTTATATGTCACTTAGTATAGATCACAGTATCGGTTTAAAGTAAATTGTACCCTTCACACAAAAAAGAATGATCTTGGTTCAAGAACTATCTTCAATTCAGGAACCGTGACTTCGATATATTTCTAGGACATATATTATCATTGAATGAAGGTCAATTTCTCAATTGTAAGTGCAACGTTTCTTTAAAACAACGAAATTACCTCATTTGAAGTATCTTTGATCTCGAACCAATATCATAATTTCATAAAATCAATAGCACTCTTTTTTGTGAGTTTGAGCTTCCAGAGTTCTTGAACGACGAAATTTATTTAGACTCTTTACGAAATTATTTACGAAATTTATTGAACGACGTGCGACTAAGCATTTACAGAGGCATGTGGTACCAGCAAGAGGGCGTCCTATGATAGTTCAGTTAGATAATGAGTCGTATTCATAAAAGAGAAGCATATCCTCAGAAGCATAAGGTAAAAGTATAAGGTAGAAGTATAAGCATATCCTTGTTTTCATATTTTTATAATGATTACCTTATACCCGCGAGGATATCCTCCAAGAAGAAGTAAAAGGTTGACTGGTATTTGTATCTTGAGCAACATGTCCTGACTTGTTCCCGCTTGTAGTTGACGTGGGAGTTCGTTCACTCAGCATCATAGACAGTTGTACTCCAGAGATAACACAGACCGTTCCGTATTTTTACTGGATACAGTTTTTTATCAAATTAATAAGCATGTCATCCTCAAGTGATGAGGAAACTATAGAAAATAATGGCAACGACCTGCAGTTCATCGCAGATGAAATTGCCATTCCTCCCATTATTTTGCAAAAACCACAAGTTCTAAAAATAAAAATGAGAAAGAAAGATGCCTTGAAGAAGATGTTGAAAAAATACGAATCAACATTCGGTAAACTTCTAAAGGCTTATTGAAAAAAATCAACAACATGAAATCAAGATTGAAGAAAAAACAGATCTAAATAAAAACTGGTAATATAGCAATTAAATTGTTAGATTGGGAAAGAAAGTTGCTGAAAGCTATGGAAGGTGACTGTAATCCTTTGTTTCATGAATACGGCTCAATATCTTGATGCGGAATATCGGAGCAGATGGATCGGGCGGTCTGGTGCAATTTCGCGGCCAGCCCGTTCACCTGACTTAAATCCACTCGATTGTTTTACTGGGGAGCGGTGAAAGAACAGGATCACTCAGAGCCAATCGAAAACTCAGCTGAGCTACGGAAGCAGCTGAATTTGTTAGTAACGGAAGATTCGCACTTCTGAAGGCAGTTTGAAGATTTTTATTGTGAATTTAATAAGTTCACGAATTAATAAAAGTGGCGATACTATCTGTCGTACTGACACTAGGACTATGTAGATTGACACTGTCTATCACACAGATCACAGATCATCACAGTGTGTAGATTTTCCCATTTATCATGACTTGGTCTATCCTTCGTTTCCAGCTTGCCGTCGACTTATTGTATGTTTTCATGAAGCAGCTTCTGAGTTCTTGAGGCGAAAAGAATCTTACAGAGTTCTGATTAATTGCAGTTCATATCTAGTGTGTAAACGTTATGGTAGTCATTATTGAAATGAGTAATAAATAAAATAAATTAAATATTTAAAACACACATGACAACAGCTTTCATCACTCTTATCGAACAGGCAATAGATCGCAAACGGTAACAGTGGTTAGTTATCGTTTTGCATAGATAAATTACTTTATCGTTTTGTCGAGCAGATCATCGGGCGTGTTGTTTTGTTTTTGTTCACGTACGTCGTCGTGTTTATTTACAATGTCCTCGAATCAAGAGTTCGCCGAAATGCTGTTAGTTTACGGTGAAGCTCTTTAGAATTCAAATCTTGCAGCTCAAATTTAACGCGACAGATTTCGACAACTGGTACACCCAGACAGAAGGACATTAGTGTAAGTGCACCAAAGACTTCGAGATACAGGTAGTGTTCAGCCCACTAATATTCGCACTCGTGAAAGACAGGACACTGTAGAGCAGGAGGAACAAATTTTAAATATCGTGGAAATCAATGCAGATATCAGCACTCGGGAATTAGGCCACCGCGTAGGACTACCGCATACCATAGTTCATAGAATCCTACGGGATATTAAACTTCCATAATACTCACACGTGGACCCAAGAAAATCCTCATACCATTCGTGAAGGTCATTTCCAACAACGTCTACTTCACATATCTGGTGATACAGGTTTATGTTTCTTTTATAGTAGATGTATTAATGTAAGCACTGAATATACATTTAGTAATTGTAATGTGTAAAATAAGTAGGTCTCACTCACCTGTTGTACAAACTTTTTATAGCGGGTTAAGTGGAAGAGCAGCTACAGCTGAACTTCGCCCATATTTGGCTATTTTTTATACCCAGTCTATTTGGAAATAAAGACGTTTACTATTATTATTATTATTATACTCTAATTTATATTTTAGTGGAAAGCACACGAAGGCTTGATTCTTTGCATTGCTTGGAGCTCCGCATCAGAGCTGATAGTTTCTGGAGGAGAAGACTGCAAATATAGAGTGTGGGATAGCCAGGGTAGACAGTTATTCTCTAGTGGATATCACAGCAACCATATTACGTCTGTGGCGTGGTCACCTACTGGCGACCTTTTTGCTGTGGGATCCTTTGACGTCTTGAGATTATGTGATTATGCTGGTGTAAGTTACTGTTTTAAATTTACCCGAAATGGAAATGCTCGTTACATAAATCCTTTTTGCTTATAAAGGAGTTTGAGAATCAGCTTACATAGCTGCATCAGAACCATACTATAATTAGTAATAACATTTAATACACTATGTGTAAATAATTGTCTTTATACCGATAATATCTTCTTTAGTGGTCTATGTCTCTTGATAATCCATCAACTGGTAGTATATACCAATTATCATGGTCACCAGATGGCACTCAAGTGGCTGGCGCATGTGCCAACAGAAAAGTTGTAATTGGTAGAGTAACAGAAAGAGAATCAAGGTAAGTTCGTGAGAGATAAGACAAATGAGACAAATGGTGTTGATGTACTAGATTCACAATAAGTAATAGTTTAAAAAAACACGCTTTTACAGCTAACCGGACTAAAAAGTAGAAAATAATTTTTAATTACAAAGAGCTTATACAGGGTGTTTCAGTTTATTGTTGCATAACTTTAAGATTCGATAGAACTTTTAAAATTAATGCATAAGGTCTATATAAACATGGGTCGAAAAATGCGTGGCTTCCGAAATACAGGGTGTTTAAATTTACTTTTTAAAATAGTTTTTTTTAAATATTTCGAACAATATTTGATGTAAAACAGTGAAAATTGGTATACAAGGGTTTTTTGGTACGACAAAACGAACCATGGGCATAGTTCTACTGTAGCCGCTAGAGGGCGCTCTCTACTGTACCTGTAGTGTATTAAAATGACCGAAAAATTTTTCTTAGTGCAATTTTTTCCTTTTTGAATAGAAAAACTGATTCTTCGCACTTTTCAACATAAAAAAGCTTTCGTTATAGTTAGCAGTTTTGAGATATTTCGATTTTTAAGGTTCGATATGATTATGATAAATTAACGTTAAAATGTCAGTATCTCGATAATTTTTAGAAGCAGGCTGCGCCTGCAAATATTTTTGAAATTGAAAGCAGAATAAGGTTAAACGTCAATTAGTTGACAGTTAGTTTTGTTGTCTGTTGAAACCTGAAACGTTTTTTTGCAATTGTGTATACACGAAGTTTAGCTTCTTTTACCTGTTTTTTTTTTGTAAGTTTTATAATAAAAATGCCATTTTTATTCTCCAATCAAGAGTTAGCGGATATTCATTTTGTGTATGGCTTTTTAAATGGAAACGCAGCAGAAGTAGCCAGAGAATACGCACGAAGATTTCCAAACAGACGACATCCAACTCGCTCAGTATTTGTAAGAGTGCATCGACAAATAATTGAAAATGGTTTTGGAAATCTCCAAAGGGATCAAAACATAAATGTTCGTCAGCACAGATTTACCCGTATGATTCTGCGTGAGTTTGATAGAGATCCGACCACAAGTGTTAGGAAAGTTTCTGGTGCCTTGGGAAATGCAGCAAGCCATGTTCACCGTGTTCTTAGAAATGACCATAGACGTCCTTACCATTTGCAACCTGTGCAAGGACTACAGCCAGGGGACGGAGAACGAAGAATCACATTTTGTCAGTGGATTCTTGATAGAACTGATAATAATAGGGAGTTTTTAAGTAACGTTTTATGGACCGATGAGTCATGCTTCACTAGACGTGGAGTGGTAAATTTTCATAATCAACATATTTGGTCGCATGAAAATCCGCATGCAGTTCGGGAAAGAAATTTACAGCATGAATTTAGTGTGAACGTGTGGATTGGTATCTACCGTAATCGACTATTTGGACCCTACCTTTTGCCTGCAAGGTTAAATGCTGCGACCTTCTTGGAATTTTTAAAGGCTGAACATGCAAATATGTGGGATGATGTTATGTTAGATTTAAGAAGATTGGCCTGGTTCCAGCTTGATGGTTGTCCAGCTCATTATTCGAGAATAGTTAGAAACTGGCTGGACGAAAATTATCCAGAAAGATGGATCGGCCGTGGAGGACCAGTCGCCTAGCCTCCACGATCCCCTGATCTAAATCCATTAGATTTCTTTGTGTGGGGATTTCTAAAAGAAAAAGTGTACCAGACCCCCGTAACCACAAGAGATATGCTAATAGACAGAATCAGGAATGCAGGTGATGAAATAAGGCCTTATTTGAATAATGCTATACCACGTTCGATCATTCGTAGATGTGAATTGTGTATTGAACAATTGGGTTTACGTTTCGAGCAACTACTTTAGGTTTTGTATGTTTGTCCTAACTATCCAATAGCATTTTAGTTGTAAATAATTAATTTAACTTGTTAAAAATAATATTGGAAAATTAAACAAGTTCATATTGTTTTTTGTGTTTATTTGGAGTTAGGAATTATTGCTGTATTTAAAAACACAATCTAAACGATCATCTTAATTACTTGTAATGCCCAAATCGAAAATGTAAAAAAAATATTATTTTCCCATAAATAATTAAAAATGCATCGAACCTTAAAAATCGAAATATCTCAAAAACGGCTAACTATAACGAAAACTCACAGGAGAGCTTTTTTATGTTGAAAAGTGCGAAGAATCAGGTTTTTTATTCAAAAAGCAAAAAATTGCACTAAGAAAAAATTTTCGGTCATTTTAATACACTACAGGTACAGTAGAGAGCGCCCTCTAGCGGCTACAGTAAAACTATGCCCATGGTTCGTTTTGTCGTACCAAAAAAACCTTGTATAACAAATATTATACATCAAATATGGTTCGAAATATTAAAAAAAAACTATTTTAGAAAGTAAATTTAAACACCCTGTATTTCGGAAGCCACGCTTTTTTCGACCAATGTTTATATAGACTTCATGCATTAATTTCAGAAGTTCTATCGGATCTTAAAGTTATGCAACAATAAACTGAAACACCCTGCATAACAGTTTCCTGTTAACTTAGAGCAATCAAGTTCTTCAACCCGAATACCGTCTAGAGATCTTACACGACTAAGTGCTACATAACTCGTATTGACTGTAAGTTCAAAGCTTTGCTGTTCGTCACATCTTGTTCCGAAAAATGCATAGATTGAAATTTATGTTCCGATCATTTTGTTGTGGATAAGGAGCCTTTTGTGAATATATTATATGAATATGATAAACAGTAATCCGCGTGTAGTAGACTCATTAGTACCTACGCATGTATAAGAAATGAACAAGGTGATAATGCACTACCTTGAAAAAGTATCTGCCTGCGTTGTGCCGTACCGAGTGCCCGAATCAACAAAGAGTAAGTCCAAAGCTTACTCTTACTCAATCTCATCAATTCTGGCAGTCCTAATAAGGATAATGGAGAACTGTTATCAAATTATTGCATGGTCGTCGGTCCTTAATACGTGTGCGCAGTTTAGAATTAATCAAACTTCTGGAAATTGGTGAAAATTATGCTCAAAGTATCCGTTAGGATAACAATGGAAGTTATTAATAAATATGGCGCTTCATACATAAGATAAGGTGTTGTGGTTTAAATTAAGAATGACGCTTTTGTTCGAGTCATCTTTTTTTAGTCAGATTGACATTTTTGAACCATTAGCATTTACGATGATTAATTTTTTTTGCATATCGATAAAGTAAGATTTGTTCAAGATATTTCCAAACTTCAAACTTTACAGGTATGAGAGATATCTGGCTTATGTAACTGGTGAAAGGACTGTTGTTGTCAAAGATATGGGCCCTGAACCTACAGAGGAAGTGTTAGAAGTCGGAGAGAGAATTGTACAGATAGAAATGAGGTAAGCAATACTTATGCCTTTAGTATGAACGAATATGATCGCAGTTTATTTTCCAAGAATGCCTCATAGTATCATTATGAATGGGCAGTGAAGCTTGTCGCGATATTTAGTTGCTGCTTTTAGTATATAAAAAGTTGGATCTTCACTACAGCCTGGACCAATTCTACTGATGATGCCTAGGTTACGGTATCATTTCATTTCGTTTTATGTTCGTTGCAATAAAAATATCATTCTAAAATGTACGGCACACTACACGGCTTCCAAATTCCAGATATAATAATTTGGTACTTACGACACCTGGACAGTGTTATATTTATGGTACCAACAACTGGAACACACCAGCAATATTTGATTTGAAGGATGGATCTGTAATTCTAATGTTATTATGTGAAAAGTGAGTATTTTTTGAAATTTAACGCTATTCAAGCAAAAGATGTCGTTACTGAAACATTTTTTGAGTTAACTCCTCCAAAAGTAAAAATCATTTTAGTTGATAGCTTCCCACCTTATGATGTTGATATTGATCGTGCAACAAGTTGTAGCTTTTCTAATTTGTTATCCTTGGTAATGTAGACAAATCATGTGGTGTTTTTGGTGACAGAAAGGGGGAAAATAACCCTTAAAAGCTGATAGTGGTGGATTGTTTTCGAAGAAGAAGCTGATATCTTTTTATATAATTCAATGCTAACACCATATGTCTAATTATGTTCCGTCCTCGTCGAAGTAAATATTTAGAATACATGTCGTAGTACCCTCGTAGTAGTATCCAACCGCCACGCAGAGACGGAAAGCGCCACCCCTACCTTTCTTCCCTCTGGCCGCCTATAAACCTTAATTTACTTCAAAGCCAAGTTGTTGCAACAATTGGGTGATACATAGGGAGAGAGGGAGCTATTTATTTCGACGAGGACTGCGCATAATTAAGATCGAACTTACAGGTAAGTTCGTTTGATCATGTAATTATCGTAGGCACATGTTGATAGTAGAGAAAAGTACAGTGGGCATTTATAACTACCAGGGCCGACTAATTGCTTCGCCAAAATGGCCCAAAATGAGGCTAGACACGTTAAGGAAATCCCAAATATCACTTTCACCGGATACACTAGGTGTGAGAGACTCTATTGATGCCAAAAGTGAGTTATAGCGTTTAGTACAAAGTTTTTCATATGCTGCCTTATTTGTATCACAGAAAAGTGCTATTTAATTAAGTTATACTTCCTTAAATGGAACATTTTAGTGACTGAGATGCAGAATTTTTTTTATTACAGTTCTATTAGATAACATTTTCTGGGCAACCTTGTATATACAACAAACATTGCATGAATAAAAACCTATTGCTTGATACCTTTTCAAGCTGTCATACAAAATGGAGAAACGTGATTGTAATGTATCATTATTTTAGCTGTACATCTGACAGATTTGTCTAGTAACAGAACATCAAGCGATTTTACTTCGATCCAGCATTCCATCCCGATTATTGAAGTCAGTTTGGATCAAAGTGGTGATCCATCTGATAGGACCTTGGCTATTCTAGATCGAACCAGAGATCTGCATCTGGTTCAGTTCAGAAGTTCAAACAAACAGTTCACCAAATTGGGTAAGTGTAATCATCTGACAGAAACTACAAGGTAAAAAGATGGTCTTGCAGATTATGTTCAATGTTTCTCCTAGGTAAGGCCTCTCTTTGATCTATGATTCGCCTTTTAGATTTGACGACTACTATGTACGAGGGGATATTGATTTATTCCTAGCCTACTACAGAAACACTGAAAATTTTGCACTGAAAATATTTCATTATTCAACATTCAAATCAATACACTTTTTACATCAATCTTATGGCCCCTAAAAAATGTTTTCTCTTGGTCTGCAAACCAGCAGCTTCTAACACCTTGTCGTTAGAAGAAAATTTTCGGCCTTTTTTTAGCTTCGGAAACAGGTAATAATCAGAAGATGCCAAGTCACGTGAACAAGGGGAGCGTTTCATCATCTCGATATCCAAGTCGTGAAGCTTTGTCGTCGAATCGTGCGATTTGTGTGCTGGTGCAAGAACATAACCCCTTTGAAAATCTTTCCGCGTTTTTTTCTCCACAACTTTTTCGCGCAACTTTGACAATAATGCTGCAAAATATTCTTGTTATGCTTTTCCCCTTGTATATGTAATCGGTGAAAGTGACACCACGATGCTCACAAAACACTTTTCCAGCAGACTTTTGCACATGGAAGCACCAGGCAGTTTCCTTAGGGAAAATGGCTTTCAGCTAAATTAGTTGAAATTTTGCATAGAGGTGGTTTTCAACGTGGCGGTCAAAAGTCTCAACGGGGCCAACTCCTTGACGCCCCTCCTTTGTCCCCTAAGGAACCCAGAAGCCCCCAAGGTGGGTTATTAATATACTAAGTGACATATAAGTCCGAACACCCAGTTTAAATGGTTTTATTTTAATAAAAGTTGGTGAATGTATTTATCTTACTGTAAATAACAAGTGAAAAAATTTTCAGCCTTATCAGTTGGACATTCCAGTTTTTATACCGCTTTTTTTTAATTCACTAACGCTCTAAAAATGAATATTTCAGCCGCACTAAAGAATCAACGTTGGCGGATTTTGGTTCTTGACATCCTTTACGATCGGTTACGATGCCTAGAGTACGGAGACCTGTACAATTTCGTCAACTTAGTGAGTTTGATAGGGGCCGTATAGTGGGACTTCGGGAAGCTGGACTTTCTTTTCGGGCAATTGCAGTTAGAGTGCAAAGAAGTGTAGACACTGTGGTTAGGTGTTGTCAGGCATGGCTTCGAGAAGGCCGTACGCAAAGAGCAAGGGGCACTGGACGCCGCCGTAGAACAACAGACCGTGAAGATCGCCGCCTAAGATTATTGGCCTTAAGGGACCGTTTCTCCACTACCAGGTCCATTGCAAATGAATGGTTTGCAGAACACGGAAGACCTATTGCCATGCGAAGTGTTTACCGACGAATGAGATGTTTTGGCTTGTTTTTATACCGGCCACACTGGGTCCTCCCTTTAACTCGAGAACACGGACGTAATCGCCTTGAGTGGTGCAGACAACGGTCACTCTGGAATCAGGAATGGAACAGTATTGTCTTTAGTGACAAGTCTCGATTTTGTTTAGGCATGCACGATGGTCGTGCCAGGGTTAGAAGGCGACGTGGTCAAAGGAGGAATCCACAGTGTTTTGTTGAAAGACATGTTCATCACACTGTTGGAGTTATGGTTTGGGGTGCTATAGCTTATGGTTCCAGGTCACCTTTAATCTTCATCAGAGGTAACATGAAGGCGCAGCGTTATATCCACGAAGTTTTAGAACCCCATCTTTTACCCTATCTTGACACCCTGGCAGATCCAACTTTCCAACAAGATAATGTCCGACCACATGTTGCAAGAGTCACAATAGACTTTTTTCAACATAATGATCACATTGTTACAATGGCCACCAAGATCTCCCGACTTATCCTTAATTGAGCACGTGTGGGATATGATGGGTAGGAGATTTGCAACGTCCTCCTTAGACTCTAGAAGCACTTCGAGAGGAGTTGGTGGTTACCTGGAATGAGATACCTTAGGAGGACATTGACCACCTGATCAGAAGCATGCCTAGGCGCGTTGGAGAATGCGTAGCACATCAGGGTGCATCCACACATTATTAAAGGTCAAAGTGCTTTAAAGCAGTGCAATCATTTTGAAATTTTTATCATTTACTTATTATGCTTCAATTAGTACTTATACAAAATTTTATTAAAATAAAACCATTTAAACTTGGTGTTCGGATTTACGAGTATATGTCACTTAGTATAGATATCGAAGATCGACGTCAGTCCTAAAATGATATTATTAGAGAAGAAGTGAAACATACTGTAGAAAGGAGACTGGCCAGTAGTGATAATGGATTTAACATTGATAGTGACCTTGAAGATTATGGTCAAGGTCAGGCTAATTTTTAAGAGTCGTATATCCTACTTTTCACCAGGAAAATGAACAAAGCGGAACATTTTCACGTAGTACTTGAGCATTTCGAAAACGAAACATTTGAAGGTCATGATCAAGAAACCCCTCCCCTACCTCCTATAGTACCCAGATGAGAGCGCATTGATAAGGTGATTACCGTAACGCATTACATATTGACAGAGAAGGCTTAGCTCGAACTGTTTTCAAGATTTATTCTAGACTGGCCAATGGTGAACATGCATTTGACCGTGTCCGTGACCTTGATTCTTATGGTGAAGGTCAAGTCAATTTTTTGAGTGATACATCCTATATGGAAGTGACGTGGCTTATCTTGACTGACTGGGCGGTAATGAGCCTTGCATTAACTGATCAGACAGGCCTTTTAGTCCCCGAATATGTCACAGGCAGAAGAGCAGAAGTCCTATCATATTGATAACACTTCCCCATATCCTACATTCCCAGGATCTTAGAAACCCTCAGCACCCTACCTCTCAGCCCATATTTCAACAATATTCCATTTCCAAACACTTTTATTACTCCACAATGCAACGACACTTATAATAAATTGTTGCTAAGGTAACGTGCTTTTGGTTTGTGCATGGTTAGGGCCAATTACATATCAGTACCTCGTCGTAGAGTGTCATCAAGCTTCAATATTATTTTCACTGTCTCTTTTGGTGTAGTGTAGCGCGATAATTTCAGGAAGGAAGATTGAATCTTTCCAATGGTCTGCTACTCACAGTATGATAGCTGCTATACAAGATACTCAACTGGTAGTTTGGTATTGCCCTAGTGCTGCTTTCAACTCAAAGCTTCTGAAACTCTGTTCGCTGCAATATGAATCGGTGGAACTAGGTCGTGACCCAAGGATTAACGACTTTGTTGGTAAGTATTGTAAGCAATGATTGTAATACATTGTGGCGCATCGAAAACGAAACAGATGCTTTACTGGTAGCTCAGTGTTTTTTTTTTGAAAAACGCTCAGTCCCGTCGATTTTGTATTCGAGGGGGACACAAGTTTGGCAAAAAATCACGCTAACACGTGCAGCCCCCTGGGCGGGGGTGACACCAACCCTAAAATCTTAAATGGAAAGGGGGGTCGAGTGAGACCTTATTTTAAAGGTCTTTCAATTCCCTTTATAATGATGTAATATAAATGAGCTTCAGTTCAATAGTTTTGAAGATTTATTGATTTAAAGCTTAAAGTAGACTTTAGTAGGTACATCAGATTAGTTTGTACCACTTTCAGAAGCAATTTGACTAAAATAATTTACCATTTTAAAACAAAGCGGATGTTTCTATCATCTTTTATTGTAAATTACTCATTTCAGATCTCTTAAATAAAAACACCAACCTTTTCATGGCTGGTGACTTCAATCTACGTGACATTAGCTGGCCTATGTCAACCATTCCTGAATGCAATTCTTCTTCTGCTGCTTACATCGACTTGCTACGCAACTCTAGCATATATCAACTTGTTGATCGTCCAACGAGATTCAGGGAAGGACAGACGCCTAGGGCTCTGGATTTGATATTCGTTAACGACGCCGACTTTGTTTCTAATTTAGATTATTTGCCACCTCTGACCACTGTTCACTTTTATCTTCTCTCCAGTTCAATGTAAATTGTCGTTCTACAACCGATACGTTTAAAACCACCAAAATTGTAAACCACGATGCTCTTAACCAAGCCCTGTCTGAAGTCAACTGGCCTACTTTGCTTAACAACCGTAGCACCCAAGATATGTGGGACACTTTCGCTCAACGAGTCCTAAGCGAAACGGCTGACAATACTGTTGAAAAGAAGGTATACTGTGACCCCTCAAAGCCCTCAACTCTAACATATCGAGGATGCTTCGTCACAAGATATCTTTGTGGCAACGGCTTAGGAGGAGTGGCCATTCACAAGATTACGTGTCTCATCGATCCTTTTCTAACCTCCTATCTAGAACGTTACATAATGCCAAACATGCTTATGAACGAAAACTCGTTACCTCCAAAAATAAGAAGAAGCTGTTTCGGTATCTAAGAACAAACCTGAATTCCAAAGTTTCATCACCTCAGATCCGCGACGCTGACGGTCATCTCCACATGGATGCCACCGAATCTGCCAACTTACTAGAGTCCTTTAGTGATGACTTCGTCGATAAGCCTAATGGAGACCTTCTACCGACCACTATCTGCCATAGGTGTCCCAACAGCCTTTGCGAAGTTGAGTTCCTGCCTGAAGATGTACTAATGCACCTGCGAAATCAGAAGACCTCTTCCTCCCCTGGTAAAGATGGGATGACGGCTGCTGTATTTAAAAACTGCGCTTCAGCACTGGCCCTACTATTAAGCTTGATATTCACATCGTCTTTTAGATCTCATACCCTACTCTCATCCTGGCTTAGTGCTTCTGTTACCCCTGTATTCAAAAAGGGCGATACATCCTCCGCTAAAAATTATCGACCAATAATTCTCGTTCCTATCGCCGCCAAAATAGCTGAAAGAATCATATTAGATAAGCTCCTGTCATTTGCTTCCGAAAATAACCTTATCCCTAAGAATCAGCATGGATTTCTCCCTGGTCGATCAATAATGACCAACCTTCTCTACTCTCTCAACGATTGGACTCAGTATCTGGACACAAAGACTCCTGTTGATATAATCTACTTAGATTTTTCTAGGGCTTTCGATCGCGTACCACATAGAAGGCTTCTGTTTAAGTTGGAATGTATGGGAATAAGAGGCGAGTTGTTACTGTGGATTAAGGCTTTTCTCACAGGGAGGACTTTCTCTGTGCGCGTCAGTGATAGCCAGTCTCACCTTCATTATGTAGCAAGTGGAGTTCCTCAAGGCTCGGTCTTGGGGCCAGTGCTGTTCCTTCTGTATACAAGTGACCTGCCCGCATTGATTTCCTCCACATATTCAGCTTATGCCGACGACACCAAGATTTACAATACTGTCGTAAATTCTGCTATGCTTCAACGAGATCTTGATATTGTTTGTCAATGGTCAGTCAGTTGGCTTTTACCCTTAAATCTAACTGAGTGTTGTGTCCTTCACCTCGGGAAGACAAATCCGCGATTTACATACAAGATCTCTGACCACAACATCGAAGCAGTTTTCAGCCACACTGATCTGGGCGTTGTAGTCAACGATAGTCTTTCCTGGTCAGAGCATATTCACCACGTTACATCAAAAGCCAAGAAACTTCCATACATGCTGGAGAGGTCTTTCAAAGGATCCGATGTCAACACTTGCGCCTACATTTACAAGGCATTCGTGAGGTCAATTCTTGAATTCGCTGGCCCGGTATGGGACACTGTGCTTCTGCGCGATAGAAATCTCGTCGAATCAGTACAGCGTCGGGCTACTCGTATCCTTTTTGGAGCACGAAGACCAAGCTATGAAGATCGCCTTGAATTATTCAACCTGACCTCATTCTCTGAGCGAAGACTTCGTGGCGATCTTATAGTTACGTTCAGGATACTTCATGGTTTGATGGGCACCAACCTCATGCATCTATACCGTCTGTCGCGCAGCAATCTACGCGGACACAGCTTCAAACTGCATAAGGAGCCATTTAAAACAACAGTCCGACAGTGGTTTATTCCCAACCGCATATTCAACACCTGGAATAGTTTACCTGAAAGTGTGGTTGGTGCTACTTCAGTTAATAGCTTCAAAGTGCAGTATGATAGCTGGAGGAGTGTACAAACTTTATAGCTATGACCTGTATTTTTATTTTTTTCTATTTGATGTATTTGTGTTACGCGTCCGTACACTATATTTACTGCATGAGCTTATAGTACAGTGTACTCTGCTCATCTCAATTATCATAATAATAATAATAATAATAATAATAAATACGGTATGTTTGAATTTGTTTAGAAGAAAAAACGTAACCCATCCTTTTGTGCATAAAAATAACATTCATCTTCCGGAATGGTTTGCTATTCATATCAGCAAAGTAAGCTAGTGTATTTTGCTATAAACTGCCCTTTGAACTAACCATGTATACTGTTCAATAAACTAGTAGTGATGGCCAGAAAATAGGTGTTTTGGGACAAGAAATTAGAAATTCTCAAAAACTACTTCACCAATCTACTCCAATTTTGTTGTGGTTATTAAGGAGTACGAGCCCCACGAATTTGAAGAATTCCAAATATCTACGAGAAACCATCGTCGCATTACCAACCAGTGCCAAGACCTGTAGTTTGCCTCGGTTTTTGGCCATAACTTTTTTGCTATTAGCCGGATCTTTTTATGTGTGGTCTCATTTTGTAGGTCTTATAAATACCTAAAAATCTCCTATGGAGAGTTTCTAAGTTCCTGCTCATTTTTTGTTGTCGAATAAAAAGTTTTCCCACAAAAATTGGTGTGCCCATTTCATGCGTCCATATTTTGGACAACTTGCAGTCTTACCGTGACTCTCCAAACTCGCGAAAATACCTCTAATTGTTAAAAAGCTTATTTGAAGCCTAGCTTAAAAGGACCCATTGCTTCACCTGAACTAAATACACATAGAGCAAGCTGTAAGAAAGATGCCAGGAGCTTTCATCAAACTGAGTTAGTTAAGTGTTGATGCTTTGGATTATTAACTTCTTTTGTCTACTTCCAGGTTAAAAACTGGTACACATTTTATACTAAAGCAATGATATGCATTTCAGATAATTCCGTTTCAGTTAGACGAGCCGATGGTTCTCTGTTGAATATACCGATATCGCCGTTCCCTGGTTTGATCCACCGGTACGTACAAGTTACCATATACCTAATGCTGCCCGCTCACATACGAGTAGTCAAACTCACCATTAACATAAAGTTTTCCGTTTGAGTTCGTATCAACCCAACTAGCAAATTGGTGCTATAAGTTAAGAAATGTTAAACCGTCAAAGCTCTTGTTTGTTGTTGCCGGAGCACCAAAACGCTGGCCTAATATTGTACGACATGCAAATTTGCTTCCTGCAGCATATTTTTTGCTCTTAAATGAGATGTAAAAAATACTTTTGCAGCATTGTTATACAACACCTTAAACGATAATTTTGAACTGTTGCATAAACCTTTGAACAACTATTTTATACGACATATTAGTGCGGTAGTCAAAATAGTTGGGTTGTTGCATCCATGGTAACATTTGTACAAGCCCGAGCCTTGCTGTTTTCGGGTGCAAAATTATTACTTTCATCAACAAGTTGCTCAACTTTTATAGCACAAAGTTGCTGTGCTCGACATACATTTGTTGCATAATATATAGATGTACAACTTCACCATAACCTAACACAATAATATTCGTTGTAAACGCTTTATCAGCTTTTCAAAAGGATACTACAGACCTGGTACACATTCTGAAAAAAGGTAACTATTGAGAGTATTTAATTGAAATTCGCACGAATGTACTGGGATATTGTTAGAATGAACCCACGTATCTGAATCGGATATTTCTGTCAAAGCTTTTTTTAAATTAATCACAACCTTGAATATGAACGTTGCCTAATTTTGGATGAACAAAATGTCTTCAGACTGTATATGCAAAATTAGGAACCCAGTTATATGTGTTTCAAAATATATTTACCTATACATTTCTTCAAGTAAAATCAAACAGCTTCAGCGCTCCAAAGTCGACTCTCGAACTATACGTCAAACGTGGAAAATCATTGGAAAAACAATGCTCGCTGCGGATGGGTCGAAAACCACTTTATCAACTGAAATGGCAGAAAACTTGGTATAGTACTGTTTAGAAATGGACAGAAGATATTATGGTCTAAGGCTTTCAGATATTCGCAGACTGGCATAACAGCTTGCTATAAGAAATAAAGATCCTCATCCCTTCTCAAAATGGCAATGATGGTAAAAAATGGCTCCGAAATTTTTTGAGACGTCATCCCAATCTATCTCTGAGAAAACCACAGGGAATTTCATGAAATAGAATAAAAACTTTTACCCCTGAAAATATACTAAGTGACATATAAATCCGAACACCCAGTTTAAATGGTTTTATTTTAATAAAATTTTGTATAAGTACTTAATGAAGCATAATAAGTAAATGATAAAAATTCCAAAATGACTGCACTGCACTTAATAATGTGTGGATGCACCCTGATGTGCTACGCATTCTCCAACGCGCCTAGGCATGCTTCTGATCAGGTGGTCAATGTCCTCCTGTGGTATCTCATTCCAGGCAACCACCAACTCCTCTCGAAGTGCTTCTAGAGTCTGAGGAGGACGTTGCAAATTGAGCAATCTCCTACCCATCATATCCCACACGTGCTCAATTGGGGATAAGTCGGGAGATCTTGGTGGCCATGGTAACAATGTGACATCGTTATGTTGAAAGAAGTCTATTGTGACTCTTGCAACATGTGGTCGGGCATTATCTTGTTGGAAAGTTGGATCTGCCAGGGTGTCAAGATAGGGTAAAAGATGGGGTTCTAGAACTTCGTGGATATAACGCTGCGCGTTCATGTTACCTCTGATGAAGATTAAAGGTAACCTGGAACCATAAGCTATAGCACCCCAAACCATAACTCCAACAGTGTGATGAACATGTCTTTCAACAAAAAACTGTGGATTCCTCATTTCACCACGTCGCCTTCTAATCCTGGCACGACCTTCGTGCATGCCTAAACAAAATCGAGACTCGTCACTAAAGACAATACTGTTCCATTCCTGATCCCAGAGTGACCATTGTCTGCACCACTCAAGGCGATTACGCCGGTGTTCTCGAGTTAAAGGGAGGACCCAGTGTGGCCGGTATGAAAACAAGCCAAAACTTCTCATTCGTCGGTAAACACTTCGCATGCCAATAGGTCTTCCATGTTATGCAAACCATTCATTTGCAATGGACCTGGTAGTGGAGAAACGGTCCCTTAAGGCCAATAATCTTAGGCGGCGATCTTCACGGTTGTTCTACAGCGGCGTTCAGTGCCCTTTGCTTTTTGCGTACGGCCTTCTCGAAGCCATGCCTGACAACACCTAACCACAGTGTCTACACTTCTTTGCACTCTAACTGCAATTGACCGAAAAGAAAGTCCAGCTTCCCGAAGTCCCACTATACGGCCCCTATCAAACTCACTAAGTTGACGAAATCGTACAGGTCTCCGTACTATAGGCATCGTAACCGATCGTAAAGGATGTCAAGAACAAAAATCCGCCAACGTTGATTCTTTACTGCGGCTGAAATATTCATTTTTAGAGCGTTAGTGAATTAAAAAAAAGCAGTATAAAAACCGGAATGTCCAACTGATAAGGCTGAAAATTTTTTCACTTGTTATTTACAGTAAGATAAATACATTCACCAACTTTTATTAAAATAAAACCATTTAAACTGGGTGTTCGGATTTATATGTCACTTAGTATATCAACATTTTCTTCGGTATCCTGGAACTAACTATGAAGAAGATACATTTTAATCCACTGAGAGCTTCTAATAATTGACGAAACTGGCATCACCACAGTACAATCCAAGATTGCTAGAGTGATCACCCTGAGAGGAAAAAAATAAGTAGGTGCCGTGATTATTTTCATATCTAAAATCTAAATAAAATAGAAGACGAAAGTGAATCTTCTGACTCCTCAGAAGATGTTCCTTATGAAGACGACTCAGATATGGATGTCGATCAAGAGAGTGACGCAGAGTGTATTTTCTGCAGTGCACGTTATTCAGAGGACCAACATGGAGAAAACGGGGCTTAGTGCTCAATTTGCTTCAGATGGTCACATGAAGACTGTGCTGGTAGTGACAAGAAACGCTTACGCGTACAATTTTTGTTCGGAAAAATAGGTTCCTAATATTGGATAGGGTATCCAATTTTATTTGAGAGAGTGCCATTTTTTACTAGTGCCTAAGTTTTATGCCTTTTATGGGTAAAATAAATGTTATAGTACACATCACGTGTTTTTGTTTAAGTAGTAGCACACCTTGAGTGCGAACAAATAATTACAAAAGCTGTTGTTCGTTACAGAAAATTGACTTTCCTCTATTACAGTGAAGAAGCTTATAATAAATCTGTGTACGAATTTCACAATGGCCAGTATGTCAATAAACAAGATGAATGTAATGTGTCCACTGATACAAAGGTTATTAAGTAGATACAAGAGTGTCACTGTTGTTGTATAATTGTTACCTCCAGCCCATATACAAGATCTTAAGTGACTGAAGTGTCCTATTAGATGCGTCCATTTCGGTTATATAGCTGATCTAAGAACGCTTTGCTAAGGCTGTCGCTACTTACAATGTAAAGAATACTGAATAAACGTTTTGTCAGCCCTAACAGCAGCGACGATAGTTGGGAATATCCACGACTAAACAGTAATTATAGAAATCAAGTTACGTAACTGTTAAGCATTGTATTTTCCAGTAACGTTCAAGAAAATAAGTGGTCTGACGCTTTGAACCTCTGTAGAACTGCCAATAGTGAAACTGCTTGGGCTTGCCTAGCGGTTCTAGCAACTCAATCTCGGTCGAATTTGATAGACATCGCCGAAGAAGCTTATGCTAACATAAATCACCATGAAAAAGTACTTTATCTTCAGTTTATTAAGGTACGTCCACCATGTCTGTTTTTGTAACATACGGCAAACAAGGCAGCACCTTTTTTTATACCGAAGCAGCCGCGCAGGCAGAAGCCTAAATGCCGGGACACCGCGGCTGCTGTTTCAATGTGACATTTGAGACAATAATGATGGCTAAATCGTTTAAGCCCGGTTTTATTGTTGAATGGCGGGAAGCAACATTTGCGCCTTTGGCACAAATTAGACCAATAAGAAGGCGTCTTTGAGGTAATGGATCTAATGAACTTGGTCGATTTCTTGTGAAATGTCTGTCAAACTAGAGAAAAATTATACGATTTATGCCTCCTAATTTTTATATTAAATCCAGAAATATACTAAGTGACATATAAATCCGAACACCCAGTTTAAATGGTTTTCTTTTAATAATAATAAGTACTTAATGAAGCATAATAAGTAAATGATAAAAATTTCAAAATGATTGCACTGCTTTAAAGCCCTATGACCTTTAATAATGTGTGGATGCACCCTGATGTGCTACGCATTCTCCAACGCGCCTAGACATGCTTCTGATCAGGTGGTCAATGTCCTCCTGTGGTATCTCATTCCAGGCAACCACCAACTCCTCTCGAAGTTCTTCTAGAGTCTGAGGAGGACGTTGCAAATTGAGCAATCTCCTACCCATCATATCCCCCACGTGCTCAATTGGGGATAAGTCGGGAGATCTTGGTGGCCATGGTAACAATGTGACATCATTATGTTGAAAGAAGTCGATATCTTATCTTGTTGGAAAGTTGGATCTGCCAGCGTGTCAAGATAGGGTAAAGGATGGGGTACTAGAACTTCGTGGATATAACGCAGCGCGTTCATGTTACCTCCGATGAAGATTAAAGTTGACCTGGAACCATAAGCTATAGCACCCCAAACCATAACTCCAACAGCGTGATGAACATGTCTTTCAACAAAAAACTGTGGATTCCTCCTTTCACCACGTCGCCTTCTAACCCTGGCACGACCATCGTGCATGCCTAAACAAAATCGAGACTCGTCACTAAAGACAATACTGTTCCATTCCTGATCCCAGAGTGACCGTTGTCTGTACCACTCAAGGCGATTACGTCGGTGTTCTCGAGTTAAAGGGAGGACTCAGTGTGGCCGGTATGAAAACAAGCCAAAACTTCTCATTCGTCGGTAAACACTTCGCATGCCAATAGGTCTTCCGTGTTCTGCAAACCATTCATTTGCAATGGACCTGATAGTGGAGAAACGGTCCCTTAAGGCCAATAAGCTTAGGCGGCGATCTTCACGGTCTGTTGTTCTACGGCGGCGTCCAGTGCCCCTTGCTCTTTGCGTACGGCCTTCTCGAAGGCATGTCTGACAACACCTAACCACAGTGTCTACACTTCTTTGCACTCTAACTGCAATTGCCCGAAAAGAACGTCCAGCTTCCCGAAGTCCCACTATACGGCCCCTATCAAACTCACTAAGTTGACGAAATCGTACAGGTCTCCGTACTCTAGGCATCGTAACCGATCGTAAAGGAAGTCAAGAACCAAAATCCGCCAACGTTGATTCTTTACTGCGGCTGAAATATTCATTTTTAGAGCGTTAGTGAATTAAAAAAAAGCAGTATAAAAACCGGAATGTCCAACTGATAAGGCTGAAAATTTTTTCACTTGTTATTTCCAGTAAGATAAATTCATTCACCAACTTTTATTAAAATAAAACCATTTAAACTGGGTGTTCGGATTTATATATCACTTAGTATACCTCATTCACGACATAGTTCAGCTAGAAAAATTTTCCATTTGAGTCCGGCCACAAAGGTTGACTTAAATACAATCAATCAAAAAGGATTTGAAACATGGATCAAACTCGATGCAATAGATTGACATGACGCCATTAAGTTTTTGAAGCTAAACCAAGTGATTTATCAACTATTTTTTGATTAAATATGGGAACTGGTGGCTCATCTTACACGAATCGTATAATTTTTCTCTAATTTGAAAGACATTTTACAAGAAATCGACCATGTTCATTAGATCTATTATTTCAAAACACCTTCTCGTTGGTTGAATTAGTAACCCACGTGCTTCTTTGTGGCTCCAGCTTAGTAAAATCGAGTCTTAGAGGTGCTTTCTTCAGAACCATGAAAAACGAAATCAACTGTGTCGGATAATATTTATTATTAAGAAAAAAAAGTGTCCATGACATTTGTTCTTTGAAAATTGCTTACCCATGTTGGCCATCAATATACTTATACGTATATATATACTAAGTGACATATAAATCCGAACACCCAGTTTAAATGGTTTTATTTTAATAAAAATTGGTGAATGTATTTATCTTACAGTAAATAACAAGTGAAAAAATTTTCAGCCTTATCAATTGGACATTCCGGTTTTTATACTGCTTTTTTTTAATTCACTAACGCTCTAAAAATGAATATTTCAGCCGCAGCGTTGGCGGATTTTGGTTCTTGACATCCTTTACGATCGGTTACGATGCCTAGAGTACGAAGACCTGTACGATTTCGTCAACTTAGTGAGTTTGATAGGGGCCGTATAGTGGGACTTCGGGAAGCTGGACTTTCTTTTCGGGCAATTGCAGTTAGAGTGCAAAGAAGTGTAGACACTGTGGTCAGGTGTTGTCAGGCATGGCTTCGAGAAGGCCGTACGCAAAGAGCAAGGGGCACTGGACGCCGCCGTAGAACAACAGACCGTGAAGATCGCCGCCTAAGATTATTGGCCTTAAGGGATCGTTTCTCCACTACCAGGTCCTTTGCAAATGAATGGTTTGCTGGACACGGAAGACCTATTGGCATGCGAAGTGTTTACCGACCAATGAGAAGTTTTGGCTTGTTTTCATACCGGCCACACTGGGTCCTCCCTTTAACTCGAGAACACCGACGTAATCGCCTTGAGTGGTGCAGACAACGGTCACTCTGGGATCAGGAATGGAACAGTATTGTCCTTAGTGACGAGTCTCGATTTTGTTTAGGCATGCACGATGGTCGTGCCTGGGTTAGAAGGCGACGTGGTGAAAGGAGGAATCCACAGTTTTTTGTTGAAAGACATGTTCATCACACTGTTGAAGTTATGGTTTGGGGTGCTATAGCTTATGGTTCCAGGTCACCTTTAATCTTCATCAGAGGTAACATGAACGCGCAGCGTTATATCCACGAAGTTCTAGAACCCCATCTTTTACCCTATCTTGACACCCTGGCAGATCCAACTTTCCAACAAGATAATGCCCGACCACATGTTGCAAGAGTCACAATAGACTTCTTTCATCATAATGATGTCACATTGTTACCATGGCGACCAAGATCTCCCGACTTATCCCAATTGAGCACGTGTGGGATATGATGGGTAGGAGATTGCTCAATTTGCAACGTCCTCCTCAGACTCGAGAAGCACTTCGAGAGGAGGTGGTGGTTGCCTGGAATGAGATACCACAGGAGGACATTGACCACCTGATCAGAAGCATGCCTAGGCGCGTTGGAGAATGCGCACATCAGGGTGCATCCACACATTATTAAAGGTCAAAGGGCTTTAAAGCAGTGCAATCATTTTGAAATTTTTATCATTTACTTATTATGCTTCATTAAGTACTTATACAAAATTTTATTAACCATTTAAACTGGGTGTTCGGATTTATATGTCACTTAGTATATATATATATTTAAGTATTATCATAAGGTCATCTGATTTTTACGAAAATAATTAGATGCCCGAAGGCTATTTCATGAGTAAAAGATTCCTGGTGTCCTAGAAGACCATAATTACTTGTTTACGACGGTATTGTAGTTTTTGGTAACAACAGCTGTCAAGTTCTGCCGCGGGTAAGCTTGCAAAGACTGCTCACAGGTGCTGTCATGCAATTTTACCATCTAGAAACCATTTGTAATTAAAAATTGCGCGTTTGTGATTGATAGAAATTCTTCGACTCAAATTTTTGCACCTGCACGAATGTTTTTTGTTTTTTTTTTAAGAAAATATATTACTTCGCAATGTGTTTTTTTCGATTTTTTTCACAGGAAAAAATTGGATGCCCGAAATATTGCCAAGACTATTTCATGAGTAACAGATTATTCTGCATACTAAAAACAATATTACGAAATTTATTGACAATAAAATCAGAAAAATTGTTTAGCGTTACCTGTTACGAGGGATGTCTTTTAAGTTTTGCATATGGAAATAAAACAACACGTTAGGTAGTTTTAAATGACTTTATTGTTTTTCGAGGTATTCTCCACGAAGATTAATACACATCTGCATGCACTTGAACCAATTTTCGAAGCACTTATTCCACTTGTTTGCTGGCAGATCCAAAATTTTTAAATGCGTCAACTGCTTCTTTTGCTGACTGGAACCTTTGGCCACGCAGTTTGTTTTTAATTTTCGGGAAAGTAAAGAAATCATTAGGACTTATATCGGGACTATATGGAGGATGGTCCAATAATTCCACGTTTTCTTCCGTTAAATACTGCCTTGTTTTTTGGGCTGTGTGCGAGCTTGCATTGTCTTGGTGTAGGATGATTCTTCTTTCGGGGTTGATTTTTCGAAGCTCGGTGATGACTTTTGGCAAACAAATGGTGCTATACCAATCCGCAGTAACAGTTCTTTGCTCATTAAGAGGAATTGCTGCAATATGACCCGCTTTTGACACAAATGTCGCGATCATCCTTTTCGAAACACTTCGAGAACGGATGACTTTTGATGGCGTTTCTTCACCTCGGAGCACTCAAACAGCCGACTGTCGTTTATTTTTTGGTTCATAACAGTAAATCCACGATTCATCACCACTAACAATACAATACACATTTTTTGAGTTACCAGAATTGAAACGGTTTACCGTTTTTTGACACCAATTAACCTTAGCTGCTTTTTGCTCTTCAGTCAACAGGTGGGGTATCCAACGAGTAACTAATTTTCTTACTCCTAATTCTTCATGTCAGATTTTTTGATTTGAGGTCTTTGAGATCTTCAAGGACGCCTCAATCTCGCGATATGTAACATGTCTATCTTCAACGATGCGTTTGCGCACAGCATCGATTGATGTGGCGCTTCGTTGCCGAAAACAGACAGTAACTCAGCAAGGCATTCTTGTTGCGATAATTGTCTCTGAAAGCTGTAATAAATTATGGCGTGAAAATGTTCTCGGTTGAGCTCCATTTTTCTAATGACTTGGTGACAGTTAAAAATTCACTGTAGTATGAACACACTGTAGTATTGTTCTGAAACTTTGAATTTAAGTTTACTAAAGAGTGAGGTTAAGATACAGTAAGGACGTTGGATCCGCGCGGCCTACTATGTTTCTATATGCAAAACTTCAAAGACAGCCCTCGTATCAAAGGTATTGTAATTTTGGGTGACAACAACTGTCAAGTTTTGCCGCGGGTAAGCTCGAAAAAACTGCAGACATGTGCTGTCGTACAATTTTTTCATCTAGAAACCATTTGTAATTCAAAATTGCGCGTTTGTGATTGGCAGAATTTAAGACGAGGGAAATAATCATAAGTAATATCAGAAGGGCATTTAATTTTTCCGAAAAAAATCGCAAAAATACGTTGCTAAGTAATATTTTTACAAGAAGCATGAGTCTATGTCGAGGAATTTGGAACCTGCACGGTTTTTCGATTAGGTTGAATACGTTAGCTTATGGTAATGCCCACAATTAATTTTTAGACTTTGCCATCTCAAGCAGAGCAAAAAGCTCAGCTAGCTCTACTCGGTGGAAGAGTTCAAGATTCAGAATCGATTTTGCTCCATAATGGAATGATTTTTCAAGCAATCTATGTAAACGTATCCTTACATAACTGGACCAGGTAATTCTTTATTATCTTTCCGTGAATAGCTCAGCGATTTCGGGAAACGGTTAATATTCGATGCACAATAACTTTTCATTATTCACTCTCACTACACTGCTTGTTCCATAACGGATGGGTTATTTTTATACATCTTTTGATGTCAAATAATTAGTTTACATTCACAGTATCATCTGTTTGATTACTTACTTCTCGATCGTTCTAGAATATTTCAAAAATAAAATTTCAAATAACATTACTCTTTACCTAGGTGTTTTTTGCCTCCATTATTCTTAGAGACATATCGTCAGTCGTTCCTACAATTGTGGGAATCTATTTGCATCAAACTTTCAAATACTAAGTGACATATAAATCCGAACACCCAGTTTAAATGGTTTTATTTTAATAAAAATTGGTGAATGTATTTATCTTACTGTAAATAATAAGTGAAAAAATTTTCAGCCTTATCAGTTGGACATTCCGGTTTTTATACTGCTTTTTTTTAATTCACTAACGCTCTAAAAATGAATATTTCAGCCGCAGTAAAGAATCAACGTTGGCGGATTTTGGTTCTTGACATCCTTTACGATCGGTTACGATGCCTAGAGTACGGAGACCTGTACGATTTCGTCAACTTAGTGAGTTTGATAGGGCCCATATAGTGTGACTTCGGGAAGCTGGACTTTCTTTTCGGGCAATTGCAGTTAGAGTGCAAAGAAGTGTAGACACTGTGGTTAGGTGTTGTCAGGCATGGCTTCGAGAAGGCCGTACGCAAAGAGCAAGGGGCACTGGACGCCGCCGTAGAACAACAGACCGTGAAGATCGCCGCCTAAGATTATTGGCCTTAAGGGACCGTTTCTCCACTACCAGGTCCATTGCAAATGAATGGTTTGCAGAACACGGAAGACCTATTGGCATGCGAAGTGTTTACCGACGAATGAGAAGTTTTGGCTTGTTTTCATACCGGCCACACTGCGTCCTCCCTTTAACTCGAGAACACCGATGTAATCGCCTTGAGTGGTGCAGACAACGGTCACTCTGGGATCAGGAATGGAACAGTATTGTCTTTAGTGACGAGTCTCGATTTTCTTTAGGCATGCACGATGGTCGTGCCAGGGTTAGAAGGCGACGTGGTGAAAGGAGGAATCCACAGTTTTTCGTTGAAAGACATGTTCATCACACTGTTGGAGTTATGGTTTGAGGTTCTATAGCTTATGGTTCCAGGTCACCTTTAATCTTCATTAGAGGTAACATGAACGCGCAGCGTTATATCCACGAAGTTCTATAACAACATCTTTTACCCTATCTTGACATCCTGGCAGATCCAACTTTTCAACAAGATAATGCCCGACCACATCTTGCAAGAGTCACAATAGACTTCTTTCAACATAATCATGTCACATTTTTACCATGGCCACCAAGATCTCCCGACTTATCCCCAATTGAGCACGTGTGGGATATGATGGGTAGGAGATTGCTCAATTTGCAACGTCCTCCTCAGACTCTAGAAGCACTTCGAGAGGAGTTGGTGGTTGCCTGGAATGAGATACCACAGGAGGACGTTGACCACCTGATCAGAAGCATGCCTAGGCGCATTGGAGAATGCGTAGCACATCAGGGTGCATCCACACATTATTAAAGGTCAAAGGGCTTTAAAGCAGTGCGATCATTTTGAAATTTTTATCATTTACTTATTATGCTTCATTAAGTACTCATACAAAATTTTATTAAAATAAAACCATCTAAACTGGGTGTTCGGATTTATATGTCACTATACAGTATATTTCAAAAATACAATTTCAAATAACATTACTCTTTACCTAGGTGTTTTTTGCCTCCATTATTCTTAAAGACATATCGTCAGTCGTTCCTACAATTGTGGGACTCTATTTGCATCAAACTTCCGCTGACGCTGACACGGAACGGAAGAAATCTAGAAATAACTCAGCCTTTCTGTAGGAAAGAAAAGACTATGGAAATCAAGGAGGCGATAAAAGCGTCCTACAAGAATTGTAGGAAGGACTGACGATACGGCTATAAAACATTTTCCACTGTATGCGATCCTTGAGCATTTGAATTTTTTAGGGCTTTGGATTTAGCAGTAAAGCACAAAACCCACATTGACACAGTTCTATACTTAAGGAAGAAATATCTTGATGGATTGGGAAAAGAGGAGAACAACAATAAGTTTAGCAACTTGAACGACACGGTATGCGTGCAACCATTACTCGTATGATTATTTATAAAATATAAAATTCTTTCAGATACAAATTGACGCGGAAAAGATCGAGCAAAAGGTTACAAACGAGTTAAGGAATGGAAAACCAAGCATCTAGTTGTGTGGTTATTGTTGTTTTTGTGTTTTTAATTTTTCAAATACATATAATGATGTGAGATATGTTAGACGTATTCCCTTGTTAAATACAGGGTGCGGCAGAGAGGATGGACGTTTTTGGGATGGGTAGTACTCTCCGCCTCCGTCTACGAGAGAGGTGGGGAGGGTGCGGTTTGACTCGCGAGATCCTATACTATAACTATCTAAAACTGTAATGACTCATCGATGTTCACGTGAACATCACTTAACTACCAGTAGTCGGCTGTTCATAGGCGGGGTATCAATGTTTAACATGGGTGAACTAGATTTGTCACATGCTTAATAAAGAGTGGTTTGAAACATATTGTAAGTAAAAAATTTGGGAATTACCTTTATTCATCGTCGCTTCCACTTACATCTGACACTAATAAACTGTCGCTGTCGCTTTCCTCGTTGAAATTGACTATAACTGGCTCTATGATGGTGTCGATGTGGTGGTCAAGCTGCCACATTTTTGTTTCTTCCTTCACAACATGACGGATAGCATTCTGCCAAGCTTCGGGAGTTACTAGCTGTATGGAAGTCTCAAGTAAAACCTTAACGTCTGGTAAGTTGAAGGTTGTGTTATGGCGCGCAATATACCCCTTCACATGAGCCCTATTGGGTTCAGTTCACAGTGGTAGGGCGGTAACCGCAGCACAGTGACACCACATTGACGGGCCATCTCATCAGTCACGTAACTAATGTTCGCAGGTTTGTGCTGTTTAATTTTTTCGTACAATTCCGCTTTCACACATGAATCTCAAACGGGATTCCTTTTTCGCGCAACCATTGCTGCATGTCACTTTTTCGAGATCCCATTGTCGGTACACGTTCGGCTCGACGACTATGGTAGGAAGCATTATCCATGACGATCACAGAGTTGGGCTCAACTCGCTGAAGCACCCCTTGAAACCAGCTCTCGAAGCAGCTGGCATTAATTTCGTCATGGTAATCACCTCCTTTCTTAGAGACGAAAATCAAATCACATTCTTCTAAAAAGCCACTATCGCTACCAATATGAGTTACGATCAATCTTTGGCCTTTCCCTGACGATCCACGAAGACCTGTTGACAAACCTTCAGTGCTTGCTTGTCGGTTACTCACTACGTTTTTGTCTATCCAGGGTTTTTTAACTGTGTGACCTGCATTTACCCATGTCTCGTCCAAATAATAGATTTTTCTGCTTTGTCGCCTATATTCAATCATTTCGCGTAGGTATTTTCGACGCCAGGCGACTATTTCAGGTCTCTCTATCAATACTGACTTCCGATTACGCGTTTCGTAACGAAAATTAATTTCGTGCATGGATTTCCTCATTACCTCGACGCTCATTTGGGGTATAATTTCATTTTCCTTGATCGCTGCATGTACAGCCTTGAGGGTTGGTATCTCATTCCTCAAGAAGAATGAATGTACGGTTCGCCTTAACGCCATTTTGCTATCGTCATCCAATTTAACGGCCTTTCGTCCCTTCAAATTAAACTTTGGATCAGTAGTAGCTCCAGTTTTCTTCTTTTCATGCACCACCTTGCGAATGATCCACTCTGGAACGACTGTCATACTTTCACAACGCGCGAGTGCATCTCCCTGCGACATAGTTCTGTTCAGATAATTGAACACGTTGAGCACGATTTCTTTCGCGTCCCTCTTCAGTGCTTTACGAAGCCGTCTACTTGTTCCTTGGCTTTCAGTACTTCCACTCGTGCCATTTGTACTCTCCATTGTTAAGTATAACCAAAACAGTAACCACAGAAACCACAACAATAACAATCACACAACAATTCTTATAAAAACACACAATATGCGATCGCTCAACGAAACACGTCCCAATGCGTTGCCGACGCCTATGTGTCTGCCGGTCGAGGCGCGTCTTTGATTTCATTGGTTCTACCGGCGGAGAACAATCAGCCATTATTTCCATCTCTGTCTGTGATGGTGACCACCGCAAAGCCACAGAAACGACATATGTCGTACGCTATACGGCTGTACTGGAAGGAAGCCGGGATCGATCTCTGATCACGTGTTGATCACGCGTATGAGTCATTACAGTTTTAAATAGTTGTAGTATAGCATTATTTTACCAGTTGTCGTTATGGATCCTTGGACGGTGGAGCACCACGTTTTCGCCTATGATTGTTTCGTCCGAAATAATGAGTCAGTCATCGTCGTACAGCGTGAGTTTCGTCGCCACTCCAACATTCATCGGAATAGAGCTGTTCCCTCTCGAAACACCATCCTTCGTTGGGTTGAATCACTTCGCAGGCGTGGTGAACTGATCAACAGAAGACCAAGAGGAGCGCCGCGAGCTGTTCGAACTCCTGAAAATGTTGGACGCGTTCGACAGGTCTTTCTTCGCAGTCCGACTCGATCTGCCCGGAAACATGCTGCTGCACTTCGCCTTAGTGATAGTTCGGTAAGGCGAATTTTGCATATGGATCTCCGCTTTCACCCCTACAAATTGGCCATTGTGCAGCAGTTACAGCCCGGAGATTATGCACAACGAATGAACTTCGCACGTGAGATGGAAGCACTGATCGATCAAAATGAGAAGCTCATTTTGTTTATGAGTGACGAAGCCCACTTTCACCTAAACCGCATGGTTAACCAGCAGAATTGTCGTTATTGGGCTAATGAAAATCCATTGTAAGCATCATTATAAGTTTTACTAGAAAGCTTTTGTTTAATTGCGCGACTTGTGTCGGTTCCAAAGACTTTATTGTGTTTTCTATATAATTTATTTCAACGTTTGTGATATCTACTGTCTCCTTCACAAATCTTATGCGAATGGCGCGGCAAAATGGTGACGAAGAAGACAACGAGTTTCGCCATATTATCTCACTGCCTTAGCTAGAAGACAACTGTAACGGAACAAATGAACTTTGGAATATATTTGCATCTGAATCGAAGTTATTTTCAAATTTTTGATTAAATGTCGTCTGCTGTGACTCATTACGTCCCCATTTATATGTAAACATTAGCGTGTTTCTTTCTTCACTATTTAAATTCTGGAAAACATCTATCAAATGCAACAAATGCCGCGAAGTAGTACGATTTAATAAATCTTGAAGATTCAGCGCAAGTAGCAGTGAATTTATAAGATTCTTGTACAGGATAACAGTCCTTTTTAGCCTTTTGTAAGATCGTATAGCACGGGTATAGTTTCTTGTTAAAACTTCTAATTGTATCATACTGTCTTCTTGTCAGGCCAGCTTCGACAAACAGAGATTGCATTAGGTCTTTTATCACCTTTGAAGCCCTCAGAACGTAACCTCATATGAGTGGCAAAAGTCAACTCTTCAGAACTTATTTCACCACGGAATGCTTCTGTTTTCCGTCTTTTACTTCGCTCGCTAATATTACTAAAAGATTTCTGTGGGTGCCCTGGTCGTGATTTTGTTCATCGTATTTCAAATGTCATTTGGAACCAACGATCATTTCTTTTAAGGAAAAGATTTCTATGTAATGTGCGGCAATCCATCTATGTTTTATTTCTGATTTTAGATTTGACAATTTGTGTTTAACTTGTTTTCATTGTTTTTCTGAATAATTCTAAGAATTCACAAAAAAGATTCAGCATAGTCCAATTTTTTGGTAATGTCGTTATTGGGATACCCTTGTATAATGTTGTAAATTTTTTTTCGAGTAATGATCTTGACTCTAGAGGGCCCTATAAAGAAAAAAAAAGAAATGACTTGAACAAACGATCATCTTTTATTTGGCGATTATACTGAAATTTGGATGAAGTTGAAAACATTTTCTGTCGATATGATTAGCCAAGTTCCAATTATACAGGGTGTCCGTAAAGTTGGGGTTTTCCTTTACACGACGTATAGATCTTGAAAACATAAGCAATTTTTCGTAGTACCATATACACCAATGTCTTAAGGGAACTGACATAAAGGGCTCTGCAACATCAAAAATATCTGAATACCGTCCTGTAGCCGCGAGTCGCGACATCCCCGAGTGGTACAAGGTCACTGGCTCAACCCGACGACAGAACTGGGTCGGGGTCAGTGTGTCAGGTCAGTATGCAACCTTCAACCGACGGTTACGGTCACGCGTGTAAAGGTAAACGAACCCGTATAATCGATTGCGTTTCAAAAAACAACAAGCACTAGAGACGTGGCTAGAGAAGTGCAAGTATCAAAAACTAAAGTGTTGGAAACGCTGCGTGAAGAGGGGCTGTATCCGTTTCACGTCCAACGTGTACAAGCCCTTCAACCTGACGATTTTCCAGCAAGAGTGCGGTTTTGTGAGTGGTTGTTGCATCAACATAACAATAATCCGGACTTTTTGAAGTGCACATTGGTGACAGACGAATCTACGTTCACGCGTAATGGGGTGAATAACTTTCGCAACACTCATGTTTGGTCAGTAGAAAATCCGCACGCTGTCCGTCGGGCACATTTTCAACAAACATTTTCGGTGAATCTTTGGGCTGGCATGGTGAATGGTATGCTCATTGGACGATTTATTCTCCCAAATCGATTGGACGGGATGCAATACCTAGACTTTTTACGCAACATTTTGCCTTCCTTGTTAGATGTGCTATTAAGTGTAAGACAATCAATGTGGTTTCTGCACGATGGTCATATTTGTTACCTCTGTTCGTGGTCTGCACCACCGCCGGCGTCTGCTCGGTAGCGCATCAGCTAATTTCATTTTCTGTTGGAGCGGTATGATTTCGTCAACTGGAGAGTGAGTACTTTTTCCTTTATGTTTTTTTTACTTGGTCGCCCTCGTTTCACTACACATTACCTTTGTTATTTCAAGGGTAGCTGTTTCTGAAAAGGAAAACCCCAACTTTGCGGACACCCTGTATAATATGAGACCAAAATCATAACCGGGATACATCCCGAAATTCATGAAAATCATTCGAGTTTTATTAATATCAAAGGTAAAAATGATTGGAATAGAGATAGATTTCGCGAAAACGAATAAATCAGCTACTATTACAATTAAAATTGACAAAATTGGTTGAACATACCTGCCTCAGAAACGTCCATGTTGAAAAACTGGTACACGATTCGTGATAACTTGTAAAAACTTTAAAATATTGTCGTCACAATAAATACGCTGACAAGTGATACGTGCGCAATGAAGAGTGATCAAACTCGCACCGAGACTACTGTCGAGAAATAGCAGTGGGTAAACAAAAGTGTCAGGCTTTTTTAGCATTTGTTCCGGCAGAAAAAGATTACGTTTCGGAAATTGTTTCAAAAGGAATTTAAAAAAGTGGCTACATTCTATATCTAGGACTGAAATTCATAAACTCATAAATAGGAAAATCAAGTAAATACATAATCTACTGTAGCTAATTTTTGTCCTTTTTTGTCATTTGCATTCTACAGTTGCAACTTTTGCAAATTATTGGTCCATGTACAGGCAATGCCTTCTATAGGGCCTGTTTTGATTTTATATTTATTTACTCATGTTGTTTGTTCTCTTTGTACATTGAGTGAATAAATATTATTATCATTATTATTACTATTATTATTATCTTAGGCACATACCAGTTTTGAGATACGAGCTATTCTGCAGAATGGTCTTTTAATTCAAATACCCGTAAGTGCGCCGTGTAGTAGCAGTAGTAATATGTGTCTTTATTATTTTCATTCTAAGTTACACATGGACATATGGTGGCATATTCAACATTGCTGCTCTTCCACGCAACCCATGAAGGCTAAGACATGTTTAATAATATACAGGGTGTTTCAGTTTATTGTTGCATAACTTTAAGATTCGATAGAACTTTTAAAATTAATGCATAAAGTCTATATAAAAAATGCGTGGCATCCGAAATACAGGGTGTTTAAATTTACTTTCTAAAATAGTTTTTTTTAAATATTTCGAACAATATTTGTTGTATAACAGTGAAAATTGGTATACAAGGGTTTTTTGATACGGCAAAACGAACCATGGGCATAGTTTTACTGTAGCCGCTAGAGGGCGCTCTCTGCTGTACCTGTAGTGTATTAAAATGACCGAAAAATTTTTCTAAGTGCAATTTTTTGCTTTTTGAATAAAAAAACTGATTCTTCGCACTTTTCAACATAAAAAAGCTTTCTTGTGCATTTTCGTTATAGTTAGCCGTTCTTGAGATATTTCGATTTTTAAGGTTCGATGCATTTTTAATTATTTATGATAAAATAACGTTAAAAAGTCAGTATCTCGATAATTTTTAGAAGTAGGCTGTGCCTGCAAATATTTGTGAAATTGAAAGCAGAATAAGGTCAAACGTCAATTAGTTGACAGTTAGTTTTGTTGTCTTTTGAAACCTGAAACGTCTTTTTGCAATTGTGAATGCACGAAATTTAGTTTCTTTTACCTGTTTTTTTTTGTAAGTTTTATAAAAATGCCATTTTTATTCTCCAATCAAGAGTTAGCGGATATTCATTTTGTGTATGGCTTTGTAAATGGAAACACAGCAGAAGCAGCCAGAGAATACGCACGAAGATTTCCAAACAGACGACATCCAACTCGCTCAGCATTTGTAAGAGTGCATCGCCAAATGATTGAAAATGGTTTTGGAAATCTCCAAAGGGATCAAAACATAAATGTTTGTCAGCGCAGATTTACCCGTATGATTCTGCGTGAGTTTGATAGAGTTCCGACCACAAGTGTTAGGAGAGTTTCTGGTGCCTTGGGAATTTCAGCAAGCCATGTTCACCGTGTTCTTAGAAATGACCATATACGTCCTTACCATTTGCAACCTGTGCAAGGACTACAGCCAGGGGACGGAGAACGAAGAATCACATTTTGTCAGTGGATTCTTGATAGAACTGATAATAATAGGGAGTTTTTAAGTAACGTTTTATGGACCGATGAGTCATGCTTCACTAGATGTGGAGTGGTAAATTTTCATTATCAACATATTTGGTCGTATGAAAATCCGCATGCAGTTCGGAAAGAAATTTTCAGCATGAATTTAGTGTGAACGTGTGGATTGGTATCTACCGTAATCAACTATTTGGACCCTACCTTTCGCCTGCAAGGTTAAATGCTGCGACCTTCTTGGACTTTTTAAAGGCTCATTATTCGAGAATAGTTAGAAACTGGCTGGACGAAAATTATCCAAAAAGATGGATCGGACCAGTCGCCTGGCCGCCACGATCCCCTGACCTAAATCCATTAGATTTCTTTGTGTGGGGATTTCTAAAAGAAAAGTGTAGCAGACTCCCGTAACCACAAGAGATATGCTAATAGACATAATCAGGAATGCATGTGATGAAATAAGGCCTTATTTGAATAATGCTATATCACGTTCGATCATTCGTAGATGTGAATTGTGTATTGAACAATTGGGTTTACATTTCGAGCAACTACTTTAGATTTTGTATGTTTGTCCTAACTATCCAATAGCATTGTAGTTGTAAATAATTAATTTAATTTGTTAAGAATAATAATGGAAAATTAAACAAATTAATATTCTGTTTTTTTGTGTTTATTTGGAGTTAGGAATTATTGCTGTGTTTAAAAACACAATCTAAACGATCATCTTAATTACTTGTAATGCCCAAATCGAAAATGTAAAAAAAATATTATTTTCCAATGAATAATTAAAAATGCATCGAACCTTAAAAATCGAAATAACTCAAAAACGGCTAACTATAGCGAAAACTCACAAAAGATCTTTTTTATGCAGAAAAGTTCGGAGAATCAACTTTTTTATTCAAACAGCAAAAAATTGCACTAAGAAAAATTTTTCGGTCATTTTAATACACTACAGGTACAGTAAAGAGCGCCCTCTAGCGGATACAGTAAAACTATGCCCATGGTTCGTTTTTTCTTACCAGAAAACCCTTGTATACCAATTTTTTCTGTTATACATCGAATATTGTTCGAATATTCAAAAGTAAATTTAAACACCCTGTATTTCGGAAGACACGCATTTTTCGACCCATGTTTATATAGACTTTATGCATTAATTTAAAAAGTTCTGTCGAAAATTAAAGATTATAATTTTTAAAATTCAATACCGTGTTCTGTAGCTATGTGCTACGTCTTTGACTAGCCGTGAAACATGGCCACTCTTGTAGCGGGCGCTCTTGAGAGTTCTGTTATTTGAAATGTCTGGCTAATATTTTAACCAAAAGCAGTCAGGCGGCCAGGAGAAACGGCTACGGCAATTGTGTTGGTGTTATTGAGCGACTGCAAAACTTAACGCCTGGAGTACCAGTGGTGATTTGACAGGGTTGCCATGTTGGGGATTTCTCCCAAATTTGAAGGAACTTTTGGGAAGATAATGTTTTGTGAGGAATTACACTTTTCGCGCAAAGAAAGCTCCGCCTCTTTCTTTGGACCAAGCCTACACCTTTCAATTAATTCACTGTGATTTGGGGGACTCTTTTTGAAAAATAGCAACCTTGAGGGATTTTTGTGCTTGTTCTGGGAAAAGTTTGACAGATCCGTCATATGAGCACTTTCCTAGTCGTCTAAGGATCCGGCCGCTTGAATCTGCAAGTATCTGTTATCATTTTGTCAAAATTAGATTTTTTTTTAAATCATAAATAACGGTAGATTAGATTAAGCCAGGGTTGTCTTAGCTAGGAATTTGCAACCTATCTTTTTGTTGGTCGCTTAACGTGACAAATAAAATCCGGACAAAAAATCAATCAGCATTTGTTGCATTTTTACAAAAAAAAAAACAACAAATATTATGTGCAATGTGGAAAGTTGGGCGCTGGCCGTCTGGTTGCGGTTGTTTGACACTGATTTAGACGAAAGTGGAGGAAGAAGGAAGTACTGAAAGGAAAGCAAGAGAATGCACGCTGTTGATATTGGTCTCTCGTCCTATGTACTTCTTTGTGTAAGAATTAGTAAATCCCCACCTAATCGATATTTATAATTAATTTGTGTTCGTGAAATGTGATCAATTCAATTGCGTGAGTGGATGCTCATAATATTTGTCGAATATTGTTCTACATTGTCTGTAGTATCGGGGATTCTCTTTGATAGTGAGGTTATCATCTATATCTAAATATAGCAAAGTGTTCGAGTTCAACTTCGGCCATATAATATTCTGCAGTCTAGAATCTCTCTTAGGTGTCGGATTCCTGAAACAAACATAATAACTAGTTAACGAATAAAAGTAAGACGAGATGTAGACTGTCCATACAACCGATACATCTACAGTAATTGATGCCTTCAGCAGAGTTAGAAAGAATGCAAACATGAAAGAAATTGATTAATTAATTGCATTATTCATACTTACTGGTATTTTATGAAGTTCGCAAACAAGTCAGATAAAATATGTCGCATTCTGATGTCAGACTTAGGATATGTCTTGGTGTCACCGTCCATTTCATAATACATCAAGTAAGGCAATTCCGCGCAGTGAGCTGCTTTTCCTAAGCCTAGAAAGCATATCAAAAAGTAGTTGAAAGCAGTCATTATTTTGATACTATGTCATTAGAGATTTGCCAGCAGGATTATTTTCTAACTTTCAAATATTTCGGGTTTGCGTTTTAGACTTTAATCAATTGAGGAAGTTGCCATAGCATCGATAGCTACAAACTGCCGTCATATCGATTTTGACAAAAATGTTTAGACGAAGTTGTCTTGTCAACCGTTGAAAAGATCATTTTTATCAGTCCTTGACTAGCGTTAAGATTACAATGGCGAGTGACAGTCAACCTTGCACAGCTGTTTCGTGCTTCCTGACTACTCGTCAGCAAAGTCTATGCCTGTTCTCTCATCTCTGGGCAATGAACGGAAGCATCGTAACTATTATCGATTCAGGAGGTACCATCTAGCAAAATAAGACATCGCAAAGCGCCATATACCCTTTTAGAATCGACCAATGTGGAAAGCGCATAGCTGCTATTAGCTAGAACTGTTCCAACTGATATCTGCTATGTGCGCTTTACGCAGTGGTCGATCCTCTTGTGATAGATGGCGCTTTCTGATGTTTCATTTCAATAGACCGTACCTCCTGAATAGGGGATAGCTACGATGCTTTCGCTCGATGCCCAGAGACGAGAGACCAAGCCTAGATCAAGCTGATGATTAGCCAAGAAACACAAATCAGCTGTCCATGGTTCTCCGTCTTCTGGTTGGACAAACGAAAGCATCCTGATTAGTTTATCTGCGAGTAGCCCACATCTACTTCACAGCCAGAATCGTCAGTCATCAAGCGGTCAAGTGGTGACTCCGCAGTGGTCGATTCGGATGTGATAGATGAGGTTTCACTTTTGACAAACTATTTGAAAAAATATGGAAATAGGTATATCCTCATAGACATGCTTCCAATTAATTTGGTACACAATCTAGCACAGATTGCAATGATATTTCAAAAAGCGACTAAGAACTACTGAATTAATAATCCAAAAACGAGATGAAAAATTTCCGCAGACTATTAAAAGGCGATTTTAAGCTATAAAAATAGATACAGCTTGATTAAAAAATTATTTCACAACCAGTAACCCAGGATGCTACGTACTTATATTCTATTTATTTATTTCAAAATGATACCTTTTAAGGATACGGGTATAAACATGTACGCTTATCGTGTTTAAACAGATAACTATTATAAAAAAATTATGTATATACATTATACAGGGTGGCGCATCGGAAACGAAACAGACGCATTTACTGGCAGCTCAGTTTTTTTTGAAAAACGCTCAGACCCGTCGATTTTGTTTTCGAGGGGGACACAAGTTTGGCAAAAAATGACGTTAACACCCTAAAATCTTAAACGGAAAGGGGGGTCGAGTGATACCTTATTTTAAAGGTCTTTCAATTCCCTTTATAGTGATGTAAAATGCATGAGCTTCAGTTCAGTAGTTTTGAAGATTTATTGATTTAAAGCTTAAAGTAGACTTTAATAGGTACCTACATCAGATTAGTTTGTACTAATTTCAGAAGAAATTTGACTAAAAGAATTTACTTAATCAGTAAATGCTTTTCTTTACTACGTCCATGCTTTGTAACCATGGTATGGTATATTCCACAGCAGAAAGAGTTCAAATTATCGAAATATTTTTCGGAAATAATCACTGATCAACAGCCAAAAAATATTCTAAATAAAATCAACATAATATTACTATTTTTAATGTGCTAAAACCGGAATGAAACTTATTTTTTCAATATTAGTTGAAGTTTTAGAGATACGGTAATTATATGTGTTCCTGCTGTGACAGTGTTAATATACTGTAATTCACAAGAATGCACCTGCTACATTTTTATATTCGGCAAGGAAAGATGATGTAATCGGCATGATTGTGTTACGTTATATATACGTGTATATTGTTTTATATTAGCCATTTTTTCCTCAGTTGGCTGACAGCGTTCATGCAAGATGTCTCGAAAGTGTGTAAACAATCCAGATCAGTTTTGTTACGTGTGTGGTGATGTGACTTTTGCGTCTCAGAGACGGTCTATTACTCCACTAATAACAAAGGCATATCAGCTTTATTTCGGTTGTAAACTAGGTGATCAAGACAAACAGTGGGCACCCCACATCTGCTGTAATACTTGTGCTTCAAGTCTGAGGAGCTGGTTAAATGGCAAAAAACGGTCTATGCGCTTTGCTGTCCCAATGGTTTGGAGAGAGCCTACAAATCATATTAATGATTGTTACTTTTGCATGGTACCTTGTGTTGGACAAGCCACAGGTATGTCCAAGAAAAAAAAAATCGGTTATTAACTACCCAAACATACCATCTGCGATGAGACCTGTGCCTCACAGTGACGAAAATCCTATTCCAAAACCCCCAGAATCCTACACTTGCGAATCAGATCATGGCGATCGAGTGATTCGTCAGGACGAAGATATGCCATCAACGTCAAGAGATCCTGATTTTATACCGAGCACGTCATGCCACCAACCGCACAAAATAACACAGTCAGAATTAAATGATCTTTTAAGAGATTTAGAACTTCCAAAATGTAAGGCAGAGTTACTTGGATCAAGACTGCAGCAGTGGAACTTGTTAGAAGACGATGTTTCGGTATGTGTTTTTCGTAAACGCCACAAAGACTTAGAACCATTTTTCAATATGGAGAATAAATTGGTTTTCTGCAGTAACATTACCGGCTTACTGGCGGCTTTAAATATAAACTATAACCCAGAAGAATGGAGATTGTTTATAGACAGTTCAACATTGAGTTTAAAGGCAGTGTTATTGTATATTGGAAATATTTGACCATCTCTACCTGTAGGGTATGCAGTTCACATGAAAGAATCATATGACAATATGAAGTACCTACTGACATGCATAAAATACGATGAGCACCAATGGCATATTTGTGGTGATTTGAAAGTTGTTGCACTTTTACTTAGGCTACACAAAGTTTTGCTGTTTTTTGAGTGAATGGGACAGTCGGGCAAAGGCACTTCATTACACCAGACAAAACTGGCCTTTTCGTCAATTCCTAGTGCCAGGTCAAAAAAATGTACAGCATATGCCATTAGTAGATTCGAAAAAAAATTTATTATCACCACTGCATATCAAGTTGGGCCTAATGAAAAACTTTGTCAAGGCATTAGATAGAGATGGGTCAGCTTTTCGATACCTGCGTCAGAAATTTCCAAGACTAAGTGAGGCAAAGGTTAAAGACGGTATTTTTGTTGGGCCACAGATTCGAAATATTTTAAAAGATACACAGTTTGAAAACACTTTAACAGGTATTGAAAAAACTGCTTGGAATGATTTCCGTCTGGTGGTCACTAATTTCTTGGGAAATAGAATAGCTGACAACTATAAAACCCTTGTCAAAAATATGCTGTCATCGTATCAAAAGATGGGCTGTAATATGTCTCTTAAGATACATTTCCTACACTCACACCTGGCCTTTTTTCCTGACAATTGCGGAGCCGTAAGTGATGAGCACGGCGAACGTTTTCATCAGGATATTTCAACAATGGGAAAAAGGTACCAGGGAAAGTGGAATCCTTCCATGCTTGCTGACTACTGTTGGACCCTTGGTAGAGATGCTCCAGAAACGATACATAAAAGAACAGCGAAAAGACAGCTTTATATTCTTATAAGTATATGAATCTTGTTACTTTTTTTAATATATCCTTAAAAATAAAAAGTTTTTTTTCTAAACCGCAACCAATTTTTTTATTTCTTTGTCATTTTTGGATTCAGCGCCCCAAAATTAACAAAGAAGTGTACTTTTCCGACAAGATACAATTAAAAAACTAAAATTTGTTGTCCAGTAATCAGTGCGCTAATAGAACAGAAGAAATATTTAATGAGCGACATAAGAACAGTAACGTGCATCGAAAATATGTTCTAGAACTTGTAGCTAAATTTCGGGAGACTGGGTCAGTTGCCAATAAAAAACGCAATATTGAAAATCCCATAAGGAACGAAGCAATAGAAGTGGGGGTTTAAGGGCAAGTTTATGTAGATCCTACGATAAGTACCCGCAAATTGGAGACTGTGTGTGGTGTTAGTCGACGTACTGTCCAACGAATTCTAAAGGCCCATAGTTTTCATCCGTATAAAATTCACCTGGTACAAGAACTTAATGAAGACGATTTTGATCGGCGATTACAATTTTGTGAGGATATTAGTGAATTAATTATAAACGGTGAACATTTTCTATTCAACACTTGCTTTTCCGACGAATTTTCATTTTTCTTAAATGGCGTAGGAAATCGTCATAACTGCCGATATTGGTCCGATTCTAATCCCACAATTCGTCATGAGGTTCATACAAAGCAGTCACAAAAATTAAACGTTTGGGCTGGTATTTTTGGCTATCATTTAGTTGGTCCTTTTTTCTTACCTGGTAATTTGACCAGTGAAATGTATTTGGAATTACTGGAAGACGCCATAGATCCTGCATTAACAGCCATAATTGAAAATCAGAATGATCGGCGGTACATTGCGAATAGGTCGATGTTCCAACAGGATGGTGCCCCACCACATTACGCATTACGTGTTGGACAATATTTAGATCAGACGTTTCCAGATCGATGGATTGGTAGAAGAGGTGCCATTGAATGGACCCCAAGATCGCCAGATTTATCACGTTTGGATTTCTTTATGTGGGGTCATTTAATTAAAAAGCAAAATCTATGCTACTCAGCCAACATCATTAGAAGACCTACGACAAAGTATTGTGAATGAGTGCCTTCAAATTACTCCTCAAATATTGAAAAATGTGCGGCAACGTTTTGAGCAAAATCTTTATTATTGCATGGAGACTCATGGTGGCGATCTTCAACATTTACTTGCCTAACGGGTCAGTTCATTCTTCATTTTTAAATTACTTTGCTGCCAAATGTATTAATCTCCACTAATGATGATGTATTAGTCTTACTTAAGCTTTTAATCAATGAATCTTCAAAACTACTGTACTGAAGTACATTAATTTTATATCATTATAAACGGAATTGCAAGACCTTTAAAATAAGGTATCACTCGACCCCCCTTTCCATTTAAGATTTTGGGGGTGGTGTCACCCCCGCTTAGGGGGCTGCACGTGCCAACGTGATTTTTTGCCAAACTTGTGTCCCCCTCGAAAACAAAATCGACGAGTCCGAGCTTTTTTCGCCTACCCTGTATATTCTACACTATATACACGGCTTTGTTTAGGACAATCGTGTTTTCTCCATAGCCTAGGTCTTTGCACATATAAGCAGACCGATAGTGAAAAGACTTGATATGATAAATTAAAATAACATAATGCTCACCTTCCTCGTCTAAGACATCTCTATTAGCGTTCATTTCGCCAAAGTAGGAAAATTGGTAGAAATAGACATCCACATAACGCGATGCTAGATCAGCAAATCTGATAACCGGATTACTAAATCTCAAATCTCCCTTCATCTGCAAATAATACAACTTCCGTGTCAATCTTTGAGCTTAGGGCAACATATGAAGATCACTTTTGAGAAAACTCAGGAACTGTACCAACTTCTGACAACGCCTTATCGCCTTTATCGCTCTCCCTCGGGACAATAACTGGGACGACCTAGTTGAATACCTTGCCGTCCAGATCGACTTCCTGAACATCAATCACCCCGTTTCAGAGGTAGTTCTCCTCGGCGATTTCAATGCCCATAATGAGCTCTAGTCGGGCTCAAGCAAGACCGATACAGCAGGTCATGCTGTCGAGGCTTCTGCGCGGCTGCTTCGTTATAAAAAAATATGCATCCAAAATGACCCATATTGTAAGTACGGTCAATAAGGGTAGGTTATAAGAATTCAAACAAAAACCTATTTTATGGTGGAATATTTTAGATATTTTGTATTTGCATTCATTTCATGTCCCATTTTTTCATCAACAACAAAAACAAGGGCCTGAAATCGTTTTTTGATCAAAAATGGCTGGAGTTGAGTACCAGGTTATTTCCCATCTAACCCACACGGTGGAATACAGGGTGTTATAGTATACTTAAAAGACAAGCTGATGAAGATTTATATGCAAGTACCTTTGATGATACTAACTTTTGAGGTGTTATAATTTTAGTTATATACTAAGTGACATATAAATCCGAACACCCAGTTTAAATGGTTTTATTTTAATAAAATTTTGTATAAGTACTTAATGAAGCATAATAAGTAAATGATAAAAATTTCAAAATGATTGCACTGCTTTAAAGCCCTTTGACCTTTAATAATGTGTGGGTGCACCCTGATGTGCTACGCATTCTCCAACGCGCCTAGGCATGCTTCTGATCAGGTGGTCAATGTCCTCCTGTGGTATCTCATTCCAGGAACCACCTAACAATGTGACATCATTATGTTGAAAGAAGTCTATTGTGACTCTTGCAACATGTGGTCGGGCATTATCTTGTTGGAAAGTTGGATCTGCCAGGGTGTCAAGATAGGGTAAAAGATGGGGTTCTAGAACTTCGTGAATATAACGCTGTGCGTTCATGTTACCTCTGATGAAGATTAAAGGTGACCTGGAACCATAAGCTATAGCACCCCAAACCATAACTCCAACAGTGTGATGAACATGTCTTTCAACAAAAAACTGTGGATTCCTCCTTTCACCACGTCGCCTTCTAACCCTGGCACGACCATCGTGCATGCCTAAACAAAATCGAGACTCGTCACTAAAGACAATACTGTTCCATTCCTGATCCCAGAGTGACCGTTGTCTGCACCACTCAAGGCGATTACGTCGGTGTTCTCGAGTTAAAGGGAGGACCCAGTGTGGCCGGTATGAAAACAAGCCAAAACTTCTGATTCGTAAAATAAAACCATTTAAACTGGGTGTCCGGATTTATATGTCACTTAGTACATATGCAAGTACCTTTGATGATACTAACTTTTGAGGTGTTATAATTTTAGTTATATAATGACTTACTTTTATGAGGCCTGTAAAATTCTTATGAAACGGCTCTTTGGTATATACTGCTTTGAGTTCTTGCCAAAATGCTGCTTTATTTTCTTCTTTTATTCCTGTCATTCTGTCATACACTAGTTCCGGATTTTTATCCACAGTTAGAGTATTTTCCTTGGTCCAACTTGATACTGCAATATTTAATGAGATAAATTGCCGTTCTAGAATCCATCTTTCTACGAGGGCGGTTCAACAAATACCAGTGTTTCACGACAGCGGGCGTTCCTGAGGAAAGTTAATGTTGTCATCTGGTGCTGCCATCTATCAAACGATGGCACAACAAATTTCAGCCTGATTGATAGGTTAGTTTGGATTTGGCAGCCATTCGAGTGACACGTGTTTCGTGACTTTTTTTAAGAAAATGGCAGGAACGTTGGGAAAAGTGAATCTTTTTAAAAGATGTCTTCATATTTTCTAAAATTTATTATTAGAGTGTATTGTGTTGAAAGTATATCAACTAACTGAATTGTTTGAACAATTTTATTGTAAGATATTAATTATTTTATTAGACTAAGAGTAAAACGTGTTAAGTTTTCCGGGATCTCAAAATTTTCCCGGAAAATGAAAATGTGCCAGATGTCATTATTTCTAAGAGTTACCCCAAATTAAAGAAGAAGGTTCTACGTTGCTTAGAAACCGAGATAATGCAAATTTTTATTTTGCAGCGTGCTCGGATTTAAGGACTCAATTTCAAAAAATAAATCGAGCTAGAGCTGATTCCCCCACCACCTCGTCTGGATATACTTAAGCTAATAGTGAAATTACAAATAAGATCATAAAACTAAGGTCCTTGATTAAAATCTTTGAAAATTTCGACTCTTAATGTTTATAAACAAAGGAGGTATGAATTAAAAAGAAATCATCTTGGCTCATATTGGTTGTAGAAGTTTTTTTTTAAATATGCGTTTTTTAACCACCTATCCAAATCGACTTGTAAAAATAAATTATATTGAAAATAACGACGTTATTGTAAATGCTTATAACTATAAAAATTTGCTATTTTCTTTAATTTCATTTTTAGCAACAATTTTAAAATAGATAATTAATATTTTTCATAAATTCTTGTTGAAGTTGAAGTTGAAACCTTCAAGAATCCATTTCACCTTTGTAAAATGTTCTAGGATACTTATTGTTACCAATGATGCCCTCATTCTTACACATTTTTAGCCATTTACAATTGTTATTGCAGTAGTTATAAACATTTATTCATTATTGCTAAAAAACAAAAAATGAAAGTTCGTACTCTCTTTATTACGATCCATATCCAGATGTTCAAATATTTTCAACATCCAACACAACGGTTGGTTGCCATTAGAAATAATATAAAATGATACAACAAAAACGTTAAATTTAATAGCCTGACATGGTAGAGGTAATGTAAGTAAAGTCAAATCAGAATTCCATGAACAAACCAATATTTCAGTTTCAATTTATTAACTATCTAACCATTTCCGATACTTTGAGTTTTAAATTTTGGCCTGGTTTTCGATACAATATCGTGCGACGAAATGGAGAAGTTCATCATGATTTTTCATCAGTTCAAACAGAAGGGAAAATAGCCCCTTTAAAATGTCTCATCTTTAGTCACTACTTATGAATCAACCTGTATATTTATTTTTTAAGATTAAGCCTTAGATATAACTTTGAACATAACCTCTCTTCAGAAGAACAGCACATAAATAACCCGTCTGGCACAGCTAATTGATTTTGTTAGTCTTTTGACATTATACTCATCATGGTACAAATAATGCATTGGAACCTTTAAAAACAAATATCTCGAAAACTGTTACCTTCAGACACTTCTAACAAGTAAACCTTTTTTGTTGTGGAAATACGAGAAAATAAGATTTTTCGGTCAGTTTTTGCATACAGGGTGGCACAAAAAAGTTATGATAAGTTATTTACCGGAATAGTGCTGTAAGTGGTGGCCTCTAGAAGTTTGACCATAAAAATTAGCGGATTCTTGTTTCTGATACTAGAAAACCTCCCTAAACCGAGTTTTATGCCAAAATCTGGAATAATTCTCAAGCAATAAGGAAAAATAGAAAATAAAAAACTTTGACACCCTGTATCTCGCAAACTATCAACTTTTGGACAAAGGTATGTTTAGGTCAATTGACATATTCTGGTCTGTAGTATCTCCAGTTTCGATATTTACCAACCATTCGCAGACACCCTGTATAAGTTCTTTACTTGATAACCCTACCGACCCTACATCTACTCGGAATATAATCTTTTTTTTTGTCCCGAATACATGAATCCGAGGAATACCTTACACGCTCTGCATATTAACCTCTATTACATTACGTCTGTTTCAAACTTCTGTTACCTCTAAAGGCATCTTCTTCGGAAGTGATTCCTGCCAAAACAGAAACCTGGTTGAAATTGCCATCTTTGAGATTATCATGTAGAGGGGCTTTAAGGAACGCATTTTCATCCTCGCTTGATTCCAATACTGGGAGCCAGACTATTTCAGTCCCCACACCCGCTAAAATTCGATTATCGTATTTCGGATCAGGCTGAAAACATAATCTATACAAGTACATTTTAAGAAAATACAAAAAAAGACGACTGTAGTAATTTAAAAGAACAAAGTTCTAATTGTGCTATGTACAGGGTATCGGTTAGTAATACTCGTAGATCCATGGAATTCAGGTGATTGAGTGCCTCGAAACCTATCGAATGAACCTCTATATGTGTCGTCCGATATTCTATCAGGACGTATCTGCAATTTTGTGAAATTTCGAAAAAAGAACTTTCAACCGCAATTACAACTAAATCATTAGGTTTAGGGCTGTGATTTTTTTGGAGATGAGCTAAATGGTTAGTTTTAGCAATGGTTATGTCACTTTTTAACTGAGGTTATTAGAAATCAACGCAAAAAGTTTTAAATTCTTTTTTTTGTGAAAATCGCTTCCATCCCTCAACTTTGGAGGGCGATAAAAAAAAGTGAGGTTGTATTTCATTATTCATGATATTGTAAAAACTATTTCAATCCATCTAGAATAAACGCTAAAAATTTTAGCTTGCTACGATGGGTGTAATATGTCACAATCGTTGTTGTGATGCGATAAACGTAAGAAACGCAAAAGAATCCTTACCACCTACAAGTACAAAACCTATTGTGTTTAGCCGCTCTTTATGGCGATCTACCAATTAATTTAACTAACTGTTAAAGAACATGTTCAAAATGACCTCCATTATTTTCTATACTCAAGCGATACTTTCTAATAAAGTTGTCCCTTAGTGTCTGAAATTAATTTGCGTTTTCCATAATTTTTATTTTTGGCGCGGTTGGTTGACATTTTTGTATATTCAGATGTAAAGACTGTCCCCTTATAAAACTCCATATAAAAAAATCTAGAGGATGCAAGTCGGGTGACCTTGGAGTTCATAGTATGTGTCCATATCTACCTATCCAACGCCCAGGAAAGGCGCTGTCTAAGTAATGCCGTACATCCCGTGCAAAGTGGCATGGGGCACCATCGCATTGAAAATAGGGGAGACCGGGGATAGTTGTCACAGTTTTCAGTAATTCTTTTTTTTATTCGATCTGAAGCGTTATATGCACATATACTAAGTGACATATAAATCCGAACACCCAGTTTAAATGGTTTTATTTTAATAAAATTTTGTATAAGTACTTAATGAAGCATAATAAGTAAATGGTAAAAATTTCAAAATGATTGCACTGCTTTAAAGCCCTTTGACCTTTAATAATGTGTGGAGGCACCCTGATGTGCTACGCATTCTCCAACGTGCCTAGGCATGCTTCTGATCAGGTGCTCAATGTCCTCCTGTGGTATCTCATTCCAGACAACCACCAACTCCTCTCGAAGTGCTTCTAGAGTCTGAGGAGGACGTTGCAAATTGAGCAATCTCCTACCCATCATATCCCACACGTGCTCAATTGGGGATAAGTCGGGAGATCTTGGTGGCCATGGTAACAATGTGACATCATTATGTTGAAAGAAGTCTAATGTGGCTCTTGCAACATGTGGTCGGGCATTATCTTGTTGGAAAGTTGGATCTGCCAGGGTGTCAAGATAGGGTAAAAGATGGGGTTCTAGAACTTCGTGGATATAACGCTGCGCGTTCATGTTACCTCTGATGAAGATTAAAGGTGACCTGGAACCATAAGCTATAGCACCCCAAACCATAACTCCAACAGTGTGATGAACATGTCTTTCAACAAAAAACTGTGGATTCCTCCTTTCACCACGTCGCCTCCTAACCCTGGCACGACCATCGTGCATGCCTAAACAATATCGAGACTCGTCACTAAAGACAATACTGTTCCATTCCTGATCCCAGAGTGACCGTTGTCTGCACCACTCAAGGCGATTACGTCGGTGTTCTCGAGTTAAAGGGAGGACCCAGTGTGGCCGGTATGAAAACAAGCCAAAACTTCTCATTCGTCGGTAAACCCTTCGCATGCCAATAGGTCTTCCGTGTTCTGCAAACCATTCATTTGCAATGGACCTGGTAGTGGCGAAACGGTCCCTCAAGGCCAATAATCTTAGGCGGCGATCTTCACGGTCTGTTGTTCTACGGCGGCGTCCAGTGCCCCTTGCTCTTTGCGTACGGCTTTCACCATCTTTTATTAAAATAAAACCATTTAAACTGGGTGTCCGGATTTATATGTCACTTAGTATAGATGGATCTCGCTCGGCTGCTTCTATTATATCTTCTATTTCTTCTGAGGGTATAGCATAGCATTATGAACGCGTAGAAAAACGCGGTAGTCGGGATATACTGCTGGTTGTGGTCCACCTCTTCTAAACACATACTCCTGATACATACGAGCAGCTGCTCGAGCATTTCTAGGACAGCACCATAATGGCAATGCATTTCTGCATAATCACCTGACTTTCGTTGATCCACTACAAAGTTTACACCGTGTATATTGAAATAAAAGGTTCAAAGTTGAAGTTTGGCGTTAAAATCCGCCATTTTGATTTCATAAAATTTTAGTATACCCAGGGTCAAAACAAATATCTAGACGCATCTCGAGTATGTTAAAATAAGTCAAGCTGTTAAAGCTGTAAGCCCGTGAAATCAGGCACCATTTTTTTAAAATTATGTTGACCCATCCACTATGCTTTGCAAGGTTGTTTATTACACTATACGGATTAACTTTGACAACAAACGTAAGAACTATTTTATAGATCCTCAGATAAAACTGTACCTTCCAGAATGCGGATATACTTACATAGAGCTTAGTTATGTTAGAGATGATACTTGGTGAAACGCTGAGTAAAAACGCAAGCAACTCTGCAGATGAATTGTGTTCACCCATTTTTGGATCAATGGCATGTGCCAGCTTGTAGGCGAAATATTTTGGAAAAGACTGGAGCTTAGGTTGGTGTATACCAGCGCCACTCTCGGCAATAGCTCCACTAAAAAGACCTGAAAATCGAAAAAGGACCAAACAGTCGAGCATTCCTTATGCCCCAAGAGGTAAAAATTTCTGACCAGCTTGTTTGAATTGAAGTCTGAAGTTTTTTTTTCTTGACCATCCATTTCATTCGTCCGCTTCTGAATCCGACATTCTGTGGCTCCAAAAACTTCCATACTTAGCCGATATTTTTTCTAAATTAAATGAAAAATGTCTTTACAAGGTCCAAGAATCATCATTTCATTTCATTTTATATTAATCCTTTTTTTGTGAGGCTTAGTTAATTTTAATAACGTTTCTCTAAACGTTTTACGTTACAGTTGTGTTTTAATATACTTTGCTCATTATAACTACTATTCATATGATTAATAACACCCAAATACTACTGTTTTATTTATTCTCACTGACGACTGCTCAGGGGGTTCGCCGATATATCCCTATTTTTACTATTAACCTCTATAGGTTCGTAGAAAGAAAAAGCTTGAGAACCGCTGATTTATTAGAACGGATCCTCATACCCTACTCAACCGATAGTGTTGCATACTTTACCAGCAGATTGCTTGCTGAGCATGTGAAACGTTACAGAAACCGCACCACTACTGTGCCCCATAAGCGTAACTTTTTTGGGGTCTCCTCCAAATGCCTCGATATTTTGTTGAACCCACTTCAGTGCTATATTTTGGTCCCATAATCCCACGTTTCCTGGTATCACACTGTCATTTGTTGTCAAGAATCCTGTGGAAATAAACCATCATTTAGAAACTGTACAACTAAAACATGAAAAAGTGGACGGATGAAAGTCCAGTACTAAAATGAAAGAGAATAATATTACTCTCCGTACGCCACGCCGCGTTGTGAATGACTTTTTTTCACATTTTGGTAGGAATGTGAAGATGGATGAGCTTTCTAGAGATGGTGATCTGGCAGGATCTTGGAACATGTTTAGGATGAAATGGGGGACCTGTGATACTTCGTGTCGAAGCTCCTTATCAGTGCTTATAACTAACTATAAGACTTATTATTTTTCCGAATGAAGGAATTGCGGGCTGTCCAGCTTGGGCGGTTTTGAAGCATCAATCTGAATGTCCAATATAGTGGGAACAATCCGTTAAATAAATGTCAGATTTTGACATTTTTCGTATTCACTATTGCCTATTTTATTACATATTATTTTAAGAGAAGAAATAATAAATATAATACTACTATTCGTCATTATTCGTCAGAGCGGTCCGGTGGACCTTTGCTCTTAGTTGAAAGTCTCGTCGGTCTATTAGTCTGTCAGGTCTGGCTACCCAGATACCAAACATGTTTAAGGGGAAAAGGGAAAGAAGGAAAGACATGAAGGAAGAAATAGAGCAAAGAAAAGAAGTAAATCATTTGAAATAGCTTAAACATTATTGCTTTGACTACTCGAGTTATTTTGTAACTCCAAAAAATAATTTTGATCGGTTTTGTATACTGAAATAATTATGGCTGGTCTGAATTTACAATTTAATTTTGATCACAGTGCGAGGCGCGGCCTGGAATGTTTGCGAACTTGCCCGACTGTGTAGTCTACTGAATCACGCAACAGAGGGGTGCTGTGCGATTCCGCTTGATTATAACGCCGCTGCGCCTGTTGTTTTACGTAATCCCTTAGATATGGGATATCAAGATCTCTGCACAACAAAGGATAAAGCTGCCGAAAGGTAATTTGGAATTTTGTTTTCAAAATATCAGTATGTTTCTGCCAGGTCAACCCTTGTCAATGGTGACTCCAAGATACCTGACAGATTGCTCCCATGGTATGCGAGTTCCATTCTCTGATATTTCTGAGGGGGCACCGCGATGTTTTTTAGTACAATAGATTGCCTGCGTTTTCGAAGTACTAATTTTGATCAACCACCGATCTGCCCACTCCAATACTTGCCCCACCGTACTCTGCAGCTTGTCGTGAACCAGGTTACCAGAACAACACTGGGCTAGCAATGCAATGTCGTCAGCATAGAGATAGACTTCACAGTTGCTGGGGCAAGGGACGTCATGTATATAAAGTGAATAAAGGATTGGTTCTAAGACCGAACCCTGAGGAACACCGGCTCTTACGGGCCGTGTTGTTGACAACACATTGTTAATTTTGATCCGAAACTTCCTTCCTTCTAGAAAAGATTTCAACAGTTTTAGTAGCCAAAATGGAAAACCCTTTTGGATGAGCTTATACAAGAGGCCCAAGTGCCACTCCTTGCCCAATGCCTTTGATATATCTAAAAGCAAGATACCAGTACTTTTGTTCAGAGTGAACCCCCCACCAGTCTAACTGCCTGTAACTCCGTACTATGCTCAGACCGAAAGCCGAATTGCACGTCAGGAATCACCTGACAGCAGACTAATGGGACGGTAATCCTGGGGGAATATCGAACCTGCCTTCTTCAGGATCGTGATGAATTCAGCGACCTTCCACGCCTTAGGAAAGTAATGAGTTCTGAGAATTGCATTGATTATTGCCACCAGATAAATCAAAGCCTTGAGCGAAAGCAACTTCAGTGCTTTGCTGGTGATTTGATCCTCTCCAGGTGTTTTACGCACCTTTAGGTCCTTAATGTGGCCTTGGAGCTCTGCTGGTGTGCAAAACGGAATCTCATGGGATTCCGTTGATGTGCTATGCAGAGATTCATCTGAAGAGTCTTCCGTAGAAAAGGAGTCACCGATGTTAGCACCGATGTTGGTATCGCCATTCGCTCTGAAGTATCTCCTGACAGATCTTACAATTTGTCGTCCCTCGTCAAGGTCATTGTCCAGATCATAATTGAGAGAGAACTGCCTTTCCATGGCGTCAGCAAAAACATCCACTTTATCCTCAGTCCTGAAAACTATGCCTCCAGGACCATGAACATGTGGTAGTTATTCTTGCCTTCCGTTTCTGAGCGATTTTGCCACTTTCCAGAGAGGAATACTTCATTCAAGCATCCCCTCCAGAAAGTCGCTCCACTGCTCGTTGCGGAATTCATGGAGTGCATTTCTCACTTCATGGACAAGATTCGTCGCTCTACGAATGTCATCAGGGTGACAAGACCTTTTTGCTTGCTTAATCGCAGCCCTTTTTTCAGAAATTTTCCGACGGATCTCAGCAGGGAGAAATAAATATAATATAAATTACAATAGCGTTTTGATGACTGATTGTTCAGTTATAAGAAATTGAGTCTCCAGAAAGGCTTAAATTTGACCACCACTCTGAAAGATAGTGAGCTTATGTTTCAGGACTATGAAGTTGTAATAAGGCGCTTCAAAACTCAGTATCAGATGATCTCTGGTTCAATTAAAAAAGGCGTGTGATGCTCATCCACCATTTTGAAATCTTTAGAGTGTACTTTCACGATAAAGATAGTATTTACGCATTAATTTCATCAGCCCTATATTCCTAGCTTGACCCGTTCGAAAAACATGGTGGGGATGAACTTTTGAGAAGTACATTCTAATTCGGGTTGAAAACATGTTTATCAATACGAAAGCTTTGATCCTATTTTCAAAAAAAAGCGCCACCTATTTTTTTTTTTGGTCTGAATAGTATCTTGTAAGTGATGATAGATTATTAGCGAATGATAGAATTGCCAGGAAATAAGTATCGTTTCAGCAAGTCCCGTACCATTAGAAATTTTTTTTCATTACCTAAGGGACCCTGGCGAAAGTTGAATGAAACCATTATGATATCCCTTTCGACGAAATTGTATGGTTTGTAGCTCTTGAAGGTACCGTCATTAAAGGAAAACATTCCACCATGTATGTATACCATTACTGCTAATGGTTCGTTCTCTGAAGGATCCTACAAGTCAAGATAAGTATATATACATTAATAAATGATCTGTGTCCAATAGTATAGAATCCTATTTACCAAAAATAATTACATGATCAAACGAACTTACGTGTAAGCGATGTTCGATCTTAATTATGTGAAGTCCTCGTCGAAGTAAATATTTAGAATACATATCGTAGTACCCTCGTCAGTTGTACCACGATTTCAAAGCGCGCACGCAGCGAAAGAAAGCGACACCGCGCCCGTTCCCCCTACCTTCCTCCCCTCTGGCCGACCATAAACTTTCATTTTCTCCAAAGCCAAGTTGTTGCAACAATTGGGTGATTCATAGGGAGGGGGCTATTTACTTCGACGAGGACTTCACATAATTAAGATCGAACATCACTTACAGGTAAGTTTGTTTGATCATGTAATTATGTTCCGTCCTCGTCGGAGTAAATATTTAGAATACATATCGTAGATGTTCAAAGCTAGTTGCAACAACATACTGCTAACGCTCCGCAATAGGGAACGATAGTTTGTACACAACTACACAAATTGTACGCAATGTACGTAACAACTCAAGTTCGGGCTTTTAGCAACAGGTAACATGACGTACCTGGTTCAAAAATTACCATCCATTACATGGTAATTAGTAAATAAGGTATAAAGTAGTTATGTTTAAGGTGTGGGGGACTTGGTTCACATCAAATGCTAGGCGGTTGGGAACTACTACGAGGGTACTACGATATGTATTCTAAATATTTACTTCGACGAGGACGGAACATAATATATTTTATACATTTAGAAAGACAGCTTCACCCGGTTACATTTTTTAATTAAATGTTAATTTTAGTCCATAAGTTAATCAATTATCAAACTTGATATAAAATTTTGTTTTTACAAACCTTAGGAACGTATACATTTAGATATAAACAATCTTCATTCTCCCTAGGATCATTTTCTACCTTTTCAGACCTTAATCTCAATTGCCAACATATTTTAGTATTTTCTGTGGCATTAAGTACTTCTTTCCATGGCTCTGGTGGTAAGGGTTTCTGAAACATGAATTGATTTTTGAAATGTATGTCTTATATAACGTTCAGGCAAGATAATTGAAAAGAGGACAGTTAGTAATAGAAACCTCATGCAAGGAGACACAGTCCATGATTATACTCAGATATCAGCATGCTTATACCGCGTCAAAAATTAATATTTCCTAACTCCTACAGCTAAGACGATTTTATTTTTCATGGGCAATGTCCAGTTGCTTGATTGAATAATTAAATAGCACAAATCGTGATACCGTAACTTATATCGTATGCGTATAAAGACCAGAGACAATTTTACATTTAGCCTAGGAATTGAACAATTTCTCATTTAGCGTTTACAGATAAATGATATATATGCAATATCAATTACCACAAACCTGGAATCGTAGCTTTCCTATAGGAGGACTTGCATATGGGATATCTAAAAATGCATAAAACTCTTTTGCGCTTGGAGTACTGAAAACCTTTCCACTAATAGTCCCATACTTAGTATTTGCCAGAATTCCACTTGATCCATCCTGTGGAAATTAAATATAATAACACATGGTATAAAAGGTATGATTACTTCGGCGTCGTATTCTTAGTAGGCGCTATATACATACCAACTTCTAAAATCGCCTTTGTTTGGTCACAGTGTCTCTGTTTCTCACCCAGGTCTTTTCTCTCCCTTAAGAAAACCATACAGTAATTTATCTATGCAAAACGATAACTAACCACTGTTACCGTTTGCGATCGATTGCCGGTTCGATAAGAGTGATGAAAGGCCGACGCGCTGTTGTCATGTGTGTTTTAAATATATAATTTAATGGAACTTACTTACTGACTACAAATTTTAACTTAGAAAAACTTAATGCCATTTATTTGTTAATTACCCAATTTAAAAACGTTTTAGATTAGATTATAAATATTAGTAATATGATATAAGGTACTTAAAAGTTGTAAGCAATAAAGCCATTTAGACAAAAATCTATTGACCTTTGGACCATGGGTCACATGAACTTTTTGACCTGTTTTGACCCCCATGATTGACCCATTTCAATAATGACTAACGTATCGTTTACACCCTGTATATTGTTTGTTTTTACTAGTTTCCACTAAAGAGGACGAGGAGGAGACATACTCGCTAACAGTTCAAAAATGAATTTGAGCACTTACTAGCAAAGTTTTGCATCTCACTGCAATTTGCAGCCTATACAGTCTAGTGATCTGCTTTAGGTTGTTGATTTCTATCAAATATAAGAATGTGAAGTAGTTCAATTATCATCATACTCAAGTCGCTAATATTTTGAAGTTATTACTTTCAGTACTTACCCCTAAACGAAGATTATCAGCTTCTTTGAGAGATATCAGGGCAAAAATTGTTAGGAAGCAATACATGTTGGTCAATTGTGGTTACCCAGTTCATTAAAACTAGCATATGATGTTTATAATATAATACGGCTCATATCAATATCATACAATAACAGATTATAGATACCGAAGTGATATTGGATAAACATATTATGCAAATATAAAATTTTGATCCAGGCAATCTATCGAAAATTGTACTGAGTTCCTGGAGAAAGTTGGTGAATGTATTTATCTTGCTGTAAATAACAAGTGAAAAAATTTTCAGCCTTATCAGTTGGACATTCCGGTTTTTATACTGCTTTTTTTAATTCACTAACGCTCTAAAAATGAATATTTCAGCCGCAGTAAAGAAGCAACGTTGGCGGATTTTGGTTCTTGACATCCTTTACGATCGGTTACGATGCCTAGAGTACGGAGACCTGTACGATTTCGTCAACTTAGTGAGTTTGATAGGGGCCGTATAGTGGGACTTCGGGAAGCTGGACTTTCTTTTCGGGCAATTGCAGTTAGAGTGCAAAGAAGTGTAGACACTGTGGTTAGGTATTGTCAGGCCGTACGCAAAGAGCAAGGGGCACTGGACGCCGCCGTAGAACAACAGACCGTGAAGATCGCCGACTAAGATTATTGGCCTTAAGGGACCGTTTCTCCACTACCAGGTCCATTGCAAATGAATGGTTTGCAGAACACGGAAGACCTATTGGCATGCGAAGTGTTTACCGACGAATGAGAAATTATGGCTTGTTTTCATACCGACCACACTGGGTCCTCCCTTTAACTCGAGAACACCGACGTAATCGCCTTGAGTGGTGCAGACAACGGATCAGGAATGGACCAGTATTGTCTTTAGTGACGAGTCTCGATTTTGTTTAGGCATGCACGATGGTCGTGCCAGGGTTAGAAGGCGACGTGGTGAAAGGAGGAATCTACAGTTTTTTGTTGAAAGACATGTTCATCACACTGTTGGAGTTATGGTTTGGGGTGCTATAGCTTATGGTTCCAGGTCACCTTTAATCTTCATCAGAGGTAACATGAACGCGCAGCATTATATCCACGACGTTCTAGAACCCCATCTTTTACCCTGTCTTGACACCCTGGCAGATCCAACTTTCCAACCAGATAATGCCCGACCACATGTTGCAAGAGTCACAATAGACTTCTTTCAATATAATGATGTCACATTGTTACCATGGCCACCAAGATCTCCCAACTTATCCCCAATTGAGCACGTGTGGGATATGACGGGTAGGAGATTGCTCAATTGTTAACGTCCTCCTCAGACTCTAGAAGCACTTCGAGAGGAGTTGGTGGTAGCCTGGAATGAGATACCACAGGAGGACATTGACCACCTGATCAGAAGCATGCCTAGGCGCGTTGGAGAATGCGTAGCACATCAGGGTGCATCCACACATTATTAAAGGTCAAAGGGCTTTAAAGCAGTGCAATCATTTTGAAATTTTTATCATTTACTGATTATGCTTCATTAAGTACTTATACAAAATTTTATTAAAATAAAACCATTTAAACTGGGTGTTCGGATTTATATGTCACTTAGTATATATTGTGAAAGGATGTGACGAATTATTATGATACGCGTCGTGCCAGGAAAAATGTTAGGAATCAGGGTACTCTATCGCTAATAAAATAAACCTTATCCCCTTTCTAAGCCCTGAAGCACCCAAAAATTTGATTTTTTGAACACAAAAATTGGAGAAGGAATGTTCAAGTTATTGCCATAAGACCAGTAAAAATCTGACAATTTACTGTTTACCTTGATCACCTCTATTCGCACGACACTGACTTCTAACTCTGTGACAAATAACAGGTTATAAAGGTTCAATAAATTCCAATTCAAAGTATCTTGAATTTTTGTTTCTATTGCAGTTTTTTTTGTAAAAAAAGTGTTTTTATAAAAATCTATACTACAGCTCGGAGAAGTCCAATGACTGGCGTCTAATGCTGTATGGCGTACAAGAGGTATTGCCGTTGCAGAATTATCTTACTGTGATTTAAAAAATATTTTTTATCTATTTTAAATAAATGCGTTGATTATATTGTCATGAGTCATTCTGTAGCCAACTTGTCAATGTAATTGTTTGGTGGATTTTTTACTCATAGTGGGAAATAAACCAGACTGAAACCAGCAGAATTGCATGAGTCAATATACTAGAAGCCATTTTTTCGCTTTCTTGCACTGTTCGGGATCAACCATAGATCAACAATAGACAAGAAAGTGTCTAAGTGAGAAGAGGCACTGGACATAAGCTATCTGTTGTGCCTGACAATAAGTTCCGAACTAAAGCGTTACAGAAAGCTGTAGACAAATGACACGAAAGATGTGTGCAAAGGTGTAAGAACAAACAGTAGATGGCAGGTTAGGTTGTAAAAAGGGCGAGATTTTCAAATTGATCTTCATACAAAGTTCAAGGGGCGATTTCTTGGCTGAGTTAAAGAAAATAAGTTCATATGAACGTGGGTTCGAAAATACTTCACTCTCCTGATATAGGGTGACAAGTTCCACTTGATTTGACAATTAAAAACATCAAATCTGATGACCTATATGACAATTCTTAGATGTATAATAAGATGTGTTTCTTTAATCGCTGTACTTGAGTTCTTTTAGCAAAAGTAAGTAATCTAAAGTTTTTCGAAAAAGAAAACGAGAAATGAAACAGAAAACTTTGACTCTTTGAGACTTTAATAATAATAGACGTCTTTATTTATCCACAATTACATTGTAGTATAGCCAAATGTCAGACTTATATGGCGAAGTTTAGCATGCTGCTACTCTTACACTTAACCATATAGTCTCTAGCAGATGTTCAAAAGAATACACTATCCACAAACAGATTTGGTTCATTACATCGAAAGTAAAATTTAAAAAAAAGAGAAAAAGGCATACTTTCCAAACCCAAATGCACCAAGAAATTATTAATCTGAATTAAAGATAAATGAATAAAAAAGAAATGAATGATTACGTAAATTATATGTTTGGAGGGTTGAGTAATAATGTTTTAACTTTTTGTCGAAAGACAGGTAACGAAAATTCTTTATATACTTTAGGAAGGTCATTATAAATAATAGCAACATTGTAAGAAAAACTGCGTTTAAAAAGTGTAGACGTATGCAGGAGTATTCTAATGTTATTTTCTCTGAGAGTTCTACAGTGAACATCATTATTAAATGAAATTTTTTCCTTCAAGTAATAAGGTTTAGACGTGAGCAGCAATTTGTGAACAAAAACTGAATAGTGATACTTGACCATGTCATTAATTTTTAACCAGTTTAGAACGGGATATTCAACGATACATGATCAAATTTACGTAAGCCAAAAATGAATCGTATACAAAATTGTTTTGAATAACTTGAATAACGTTTTTAGTGAAATTGTCTAAACAAGTATAGTATACGATATTACAATAATTTAGTATAGATATGACCAATGCTTCACATAGCTTTTTTTGCATCTTAAAATTTAGTAGGTAAATACCTGTTTGCTATAAGAGTGCGCAGCCGTAGGTAGGTTTTCTGAGATAGACTTTTAACATGTTCAATAAACTTTAATTTTGTATCAAAAACAACACCAAGAATTTTTGCAGAATCAGAAAATTGCAAGATTTGGTTATTTATCTGAATGTTCAAGAGCTGTGTTACATTGTATGTTTTTCTTTGTGCGCAAAATAATAACATTTTAGATTTTTGTGGATTAATAAGTAGATTGTGATCTAAAGAGTATTTAATTAATTTATTAACATCGTTTTGTAAAATTTGTGTAGTATTATTGACATTATCTGGGTTAAAATAATGAAGCAATTGCGTTTCGTCTGCAAATGACTGAACATGAGAATTATCAATACTTTTGCTTAAGTCGAACGTATATATGAGGAATAGAAGTGGTCCCAATACAGAGCCTTGAGGTACGCCTGAGGGAATTATTGTCACTTGAGACATTTCTTGGTTGAGAAAAACACACTGAGTTCTTTGATGAAGGTAACTGTCGAAAAATGAAAGGGATACACTGTCAAGACCTATGTAATTTAATTTCGCAAGTAATAATTTATGATTGAGGCTGTCCAAGGCTTTCGAATGGTCTATAGAGATTAAGGCTAGTGCCATTTTCTTATCTAAGGCACTTAAAATATTGTCTTGCAGATTAAGTAGGGCAGATGTTGTACTATAATTTTTTCTAAATCCGGATTGAGTGTCGGGAGTATAAAGAATTTTTCTAGGTAAGCGGGTAATTGGAACTTAATAATTTTTTCTAAAATTTTGGATAAAATTGGTAATAAACTGATAGGTCTGAGATCATTATACTCAGTGGGTTTCATTTTTTTAGGAATTGGAATAATTAGAGCTTGTTTCCATGTGTTTGGAAAGTAGCCTTTTTCCAAACAGTCGTTAAAGATGTGGACGATGTGATGGAGAATAACTGGCAGGCAAAGCTGGATCATTGACAGGGATATACCATCAATTCCCTTCGCATCAGATTTTAGGCTCCCTATTGCCTGTAATACGTCATTTGAACTAATCTTATTCAATGAAAAAATATATTCAGAGCTCAATTTATTTTTGAAATAGTTTTCGCAAACTAGTGAATCAACAGGTTTACAGCTATAAACAGACATAAAATAATCATTAATTTTGGTAGGGTCATTAAAACTTGCCGGAAGCGTTGGTTTACTACGAAAATTTATATCAAGTTGTTTGAGAGACTTCCACCATTTTTTTGAATCATTTTCATTTGCCAAATTTTCGATATATGTCTTTTTGTCCCTCCTGATCATGTTAAGAGCACGGTTTCTAAGCGATTTGAAGTTATTATAGGCGGGGCAATTCCAGACATACGCTTATATAAACTTTTTTCCTTGAATTAGAGCCTCTACTACCCAATAATAAAGCTATATTTTCTGAACAAATATTTGTCATCGAACCCAGACGCTTCCTTCAACTTCAGCTGTCGTATAACTGTTTTAACTTCGCATAAGCTCTTTTTGTGTTAATTATCAACTTCTCCGCTTCAGCTTTGGAGCTTTTGTAACTCGTTTTAAGTAAATTGTTTTCAGGATCTTACAGCAAACGTTTATATAAATCATTCTTTTTGTCTGATTTAGTGATATTTGGTTCTATCCACATTTGTCTTGGTCTTTTTTTATTTATTTGAGTAGACTTGATTCGCCGATTCCGTTTCCTCCCGGGGAGGTGAATGGGTGGTGTGTACGGTGGGTAAGGGGCGGGGGGTGTTTAAGTTCAGAGTCCTCTCAATGACTATCCTCTTAGCATCGAAAACGTGTTGTTTAATAGAAATGAGTCGACGGAAGGTGTGGTTAACTGATGCTAAAAGGATGGTCATTGAGAGGACTCAGAACTTAAACAGCCCCCGCCCCTTACCCCAGCGCACACCCGCCTCATGGGTTCCGTCGAACTATTTACATGAACAGAGCTGGATTACGTTACAGCACAGACGCATACAAGCCATTTGAACAGCCCCGATAAAGTTCAAGTAGTCTACAAAAAATATACTGTCACCATTTCTATTATACAGCACCGAACTGCTAAGAGGCCTTACAATCGGCAAGGCCATTGAGAGGGCAACCATGCCTTACACCTTCCGTCGACTCTTTTCTATCTCAGAAAACGTTGGTGATCGGGGACGGAACGGATAATAGGTTTTAGAATTAGCATGCCCATTGAGAGTCGACTCTTTTCTATTATACAATAAGTTATTGATCGTCAAGAGGTTTTACAATTAGAATGGTCATTGAGAAGGCAACAATGCCTTCCGTCGAGCTATTTATACGATACAAATTTGTCGGGGGGTGTGTCAGTTAACCATACCTTTTCGGATTAAGGTAGAGGGATGACAAGATTGAAGTGGAAAGAGCGCTGCTGCTCGTTCTCCCGGTCGATGAGTTATAGGGGGTGGAGAGGGGGTAGGGGGCGGAGTATCAGGTAAACACACCTTCCGTCGACTCATTTCTATTATACAACACGTCCTTGAACCGAACTGCGGAGAGGTTTTACAATTTGCATGGTCATTGAGAGGACTCAGAACTCAAACACCACCCTCCCCGCCTACCCCCTACACCCCCACACCCCTACACCCCCTTGGGAGGTCTTGAATTCGGCCTACGTCATCTACTGATTTGTTTCATTGATAAAGTATGATGCTTTATATAGAATTTAAGTAGGTCTATGAACAATTCTGTGGCTTTATTTACATCCCGTGTTTGATCCCATTTTTCGTTTTGAAGATCTGTTTTCAACTTGGAATAGTTTATACGTTTTTGGCTGTGTTGCTTTCAAGAGCCTGACTGAAGGTGGATTCTCATTAGTCAATCGTATTGATCAATAACAATGAATCTATGCCATTGAACATAGAATTGAATGGTAAATTTGATCACACTGCCAAAATCGATATAAAGCAATATGGGTGAATGGATGGATATACATACTATTTCACTTAAATGGCATAGATTCATCATGATTGATCAATAAAATTGACGAATCAGAACGCAGCTGTTACCGTTCAATGGAGTGCAGATGAGTTGAGTGTTTGATAGGTGAGCACGCAGCGGCAATGGGGTAAAAATCGATTTAGTGGTCCTCCGGGTCGTCCCTTTCTTGATAATCCGGCGACCGGCGGCCGGTCGGCCCATAAATAAGCGAAGGCCTGCCGGCGCGTAATGCGCTCGCATGGCCGTTGGCTGTGAATGAGATAGTGAGCCCATGCCGAATATAGGCACTAGCGGGTTGTGCAGAGAAAATGCTTCCAAAAATGTGCGTCTATAAAACAACATGTAGAACAAGCATTTCCACTTCCTACGTCATTTTGCGAGAAAGCGTTGTACAATTCGTCCCTTTTATGACATATCGGGGTATCAACAATTTATAAATTTTATCGGAGCGCGAATAAACTAAAACACTTCAAGATAATTTTGCTATAGCATCGCTGTTCAAATTTTGAAGTGTTCACAATTTTGACTAAATAATTTAAAAGACTTACTTGTTCAAATGGGATAGTCGTTCTAATAAATCTATTCAGTTTTTTTTCACATATAAGTCAGTTACGTCATTTTGTGATATACAGGGTGTTCCTTAATGATATGAGAATATTTAAGGGTGTGAATCTACATGAAAAATTAATGTTAATTTGCTTTATAAACTATGGTTCAAAAAATTCAAAAAACCGCTTCAGATATTTCACTGATATTTAAGTACGTAGTGAGAGTTGGTAAAGCTGCATATTTTTCAATGCAAAAATAACACTGATAAACAGCCAAAAAATATCCTAAGTAAAATCAACAAAATATTACTATTTTTAATGTGCTAAAACCGGAATGAAACTTATTTTTTCAATATTAGTTCAAGTTTTAGAGATACGGTAATTATATGCGTTCCTGCTGTGACAGTGTAAATATACTGTAATTCACAAGAATGCACGTGCTACATTTTTATATTCGGCAAGGAAAGATGATGTAATCGGCATGATTGTGTTACGTTATACTTACGTGTACATTATATTGCTTTATATTAGCCATTTTTTCCTCAATTGGCTGACAGCGTTCATGCAAGATGTCTCGAAAGTGTGTAAACAATCCAGATCAGTTTTGTTACGTGTGTGGTGATGTGACTTTTGCGTCTCAGAGACGGTCTATTACTCCACTAATAATAAAGGCATATCAGCTTTATTTCGGTTGTAAACTAGGTGATCAAGACAAACAGTGGGCACCCCACATCTGCTGTAATACATGTGCTTCAAGTCTGAGGAGCTGGTTAAATGGCAAAAAACGGTCTATGCGCTTTGCTGTCCCAATGGTTTGGAGAGAGCCTACAAATCATATTAATGATTGTTACTTTTGCATGGTACCTTGTGTTGGACAAGCCACAGGTATGTCCAAGAAAAAAAAATCGGTTATTAACTACCCAAACATACCATCTGCGATGAGACCTGTGCCTCACAGTGACGAAAATCCTATTCCAAAACCCCCAGAATCCTACACTTGCGAAGCAGAAAACGAATCAGATCATGGCGATCGAGTGATTCGTCAGGAAGAAGATATGCCATCAACGTCAAGAGATCCTGATTTTATACCGAGCACGTCATGCCAACAACCGCACAAAATAACACAGTAAGAATTAAATGATCTTGTAAGAGATTTAGAACTTCCAAAATGTAAGGCAGAGTTACTTGGATCAAGACTGCAGCAGTGGAACTTGTTAGAAGACGATGTTTCGGTATGTGTTTTTCGTTAACGCCACAAAGACTTAGAACCATTTTTCAATATGGAGAATAACTTGGTTTTCTGCAGTAACATTAACGGCTTACTGGCGGCTTTAAATATAAACTATAACCCAGAAGAATGGAGATTGTTTATAGACAGTTCAACATTGAGTTTAAAGGCAGTGTTATTGCATATTGGAAATATTTTACCATCTCTTCCTGTAGGGTATGCAGTTCACATGAAAGAATCATATCACAATATGAAGTACCTATTGACTTGCATAAAATACGATGAGCACCAATGGCATATTTGTGGCGATTTGAAAGTTGTTGCACTTTTACTTGGGCTGCAGCTAGGCTACACAAAGTTTTGCTGTTTTTTGTGTGAATGGGACAGTCGGGCAAAGGCACTTCATTACACCAGACAAAACTGGCCTGTTCGTCAATTCCTAGAGCCAGGTCAAAAAAATGTACAGCATATGCCATTAGTAGATTCGAAAAAAAAATTATTACCACCACTGCATATCAAGTTGGGCCTAATGAAAAACTTTGTCAAGGCATTAGATAGAGATGGGTCAGCTTTTCAATACCTACGTCAGAAATTTCCAAGACTAAGTGAGGCAAAGGTTAAAGAAGGTATTTTTGTTGGGCCACAGATTCGAAATATTTTGAAAGATACACAGTTTGAAAACACTTTAACAAGGTATTGAAAAAACTGCTTGGAATGATTTCCGTCTGGTGGTCACTAATTTCTTGGGAAATAGAAAAGCTGACAACTATAAAACCCTTGTCAAAAATATGCTGTCATCGTATCAAAAGATGGGCTGTAATATGTCTCTTAAGATACAATTCCTACACTCACACCTGGACTTTTTTCCTGACAATTGCGGAGCCGTAAGTGATGAGCACGGCGAACGTTTTCATCAGGATATTTCAACAATGGAAAAAAGGTACCAGCGAATGTGGAATCCTTCCATGCTTGCAGACTACTGTTGGACTCTTGGTAGAGATGCTCCAGAAACGATCCATAAAAGAACAGCAAAAAGACAGCTCATATAGTGATTCTTATAAGTATATGAATCTGGTTACTTTTTTAATATATCCTTAAAAATAAAAAGTTTTTTCTAAACCGCAACTAATTTTTTTATTTCATTGTCATTTTTGGATTCAGCGCGCCAAAATTAACAAAGAAGTACACTTTTCCCACAAGATACAATTAAAAAACTAAAATTTTTCGTCCAGTGTAATTTTTAACCTTAACAGTGGCGTGCGTACGGGTATTGACATCGATAAATGGTACGCCAATGGTTTTTTGACAAATAAAAATTATTTTTGAATTCCCCGTTCAATTTAAAATAAATGATCTCTCTTAAATAATTGTTTTCTTCCGATGCGCCATTTACGAGTAAAAAAATAAAAACCGTTCTATTGTCCAAGAAAATTATTGTAATCATTGGAGAATGCAATTTAGCAACGCATATCTGGTTGCTCTGGAATATGTTACTGGCTTTTGACATCTGACAAGTCTGTCATTCAGATCTGTTCGCTGTGACATCTTTTTCATTATTTAGTTTTCACAATCTTGTTAATAATGGTGAATTATTCAAACGTAGAAATGGCGGAAATACACTACGTATATGGCATTGCCGAAGGTATTGGTGAGCAAGCCAGACTTATTTATCACCAGAGATATCCCGATCGTGCTTTGCTAGATAGTCGAACCTTTTCTAATATTCATCAACGTCTTGTTGAAACTGGTTGGGCCATTTTCAACAATTTTTCTAATCATTTCGTTGGTTTTAATGTTATGTTTCTGTTGTCAGTTGTTGTTGTTCATTACCCCTAATGTGTTTAATTTTCCAATTAAATTAATAATAGTTTTGCAAGTTAGACAATAGAACGGTTTTTATTTTTTCACTCAAAAATGGCGCATCGAAGGAAAACAGTTGAAGAAAGATCATTTGTTTTGTGTTGAACGGGGAATTCAAAAATTATTTTTACATGGCAAAAAACGCTGAAAATTGTTGCGTCCCTGATATTGTTACAACAACAAAGCCAAGAAAATAACTAGAAAAGTAAGTACAATCGCCAATTTGCTGTCTCACAGGGAGTGAAATGAATCGCTTCGTTTTCTTTATCTGTGAAGCCCACAAGGTATCGTGAGTTTGCCTGTGATGTCATCGAGAGAGAGGAAAAAAGTCAACTGGCGTCAACTCGAGGGCGACGCAGAACATAATGACGGCATCTGACTTTGAAATGTGTGGCTAAACGCATTCCAGGAGAAAATCAAACTGACCTCCAGACATTCGTAGCATATTTTTAATATGCTAAGTGACATATAAATCCGAACACCCAGTTTAAATGGTTTTATTTTAATAAAATTTTTTATAAGTACTTAATGTAGCATAATAAGTAAATGATAAAAATTTCAAAATGATTGCACTGCTTTAAAGCCCTTTGACCTTTAATAATGTGTGGATGCACCCTGATGTGCTACGCATTCTCCAACGCGCCTAGGCATGCTTCTGATCAGGTGGTCAATGTCCTCCTGTGGTATCCCATTGCAGGCAACCACCAACTCCTCTCGAAGTGCTTCTAGAGTCTGAGGAGGACGTTGCAAATTGAGCAATCTCCTACCCATCATATCCCACACGTGCTCAATTGAGGATAAGTCGGGAGATCTTGGTGGCCATGGTAACAATGTGACATCATTATGTTGAAAGAAGTCTATTGTGACTCTTGCAACATGTGGTCGGGCATTATCTTGTTGGAAAGTTGGATCTGCCAGGGTGTCAAGATAGGGTAAAAGATGGGGTTCTAGAACTTCGTGGATATAACGCTGCGCGTTCATGTTACCTCTGATGAAGATTAAAGGTGACCTGGAACCATAAGCTATAGCACCCCAAACCATAACTCCAACAGTGTGATGAACATGTCTTTCAACAAAAAACTGTGGATTCCTCCATTCACCACGCCGCCTTCTAACCCTGGCACGACCATCGTGCATGCTTAAACAAAATCGAGACTCATCACTAAATACAATACTGTTCCATTCCTGATCCCAGAGTGACCGTTGTCTGCACCACTCAAGGCGATTACGTCGGTGTTCTCGAGTTAAAGGGAGGAACCAGTGTGGCCGGTATGAAAACAAGCCAAAACTTCTCATTCGTCGGTAAACACTTCGCATGCCAATAGGTCTTTCGTGTTCTGCAAACCATTCATTTGCAATGGACCTGGTAGTGGAGAAACGGTCCGTTAAGGCCAATAATCTTAGGCGGCGATCTTCACGGTCTGTTGTTCTACGGCGGCGTCCAGTGCCCCTTGCTCTTTGCGTACGGCCTTCTCGAAGCCATGCCTGACAACACCTAACCACAGTGTCTACACTTCTTTGCACTCTAACTGCAATTGTCCGAAAAGAAAGTCCAGCTTCCCGAAGTCCCACTATACGGCCCCTATCAAACACACTAAGTTGACGAAATCGTACAGGTCTCCGTACTCTAGGCATCGTAACCGATCGTAAAGGATGTCAAGAACCAAAATCCGCCAACGTTGATTCTTTACTGCGGCTGAAATATTCATTTTTAGAGCGTTAGTGAATTAAAAAAAAGCAGTATAAGGACCGGAATGTCCAACTGATAAGGCTGAAAATTTTTTCAGTTGTTATTTACAGTAAGATAAATACATTCACCAACTTTTATTAAAATAAAACCATTCAAACTGGGTGTTCGGATTTATATGTCACTTGGTATATATCCAGGGTGTTCATTTCACAGTTCAGTGTCTGCCAAATTGCGTTCCCTCAAATTTCTCCTTCAAAGCATTCATTTCCTTGTCCGACAAGGGTTCTTCTTCCATTTCTTTATCTATCCACGTGACTCTCACAACCATTTGCCAACATACCTCCAAAACCTGAACTGAACTGCACAACTTTTAACCAGAATCCCAAGACAAGAGTCACGTCAAAGAGATCGTAAGCATGTCCTGGTGACGCATACAGACTTGCTTCATGCATATTAGCAATCATCAGTACGGTAACAGATGATGTCATATCACAGGGAGTAAATGGGACGCCCCTGATTTTTATCCGCCCCCGTTAACTATTTGTCTCTGGTAAGCCGGGGTCGAGAGCCAACGATGCTACCGCCGCTTTGCCGTCCCGCTGCTATTGTAGCGGCGACGCGGCGGCGATGATGAACATAGGACCAAGTCGAGCCGAAACTGGGGTTGAGTAGGTCACGGTTCAAGGTTTATCTGCAAACAGCGATGCACCTTGAATTGTGATAACCGATAATAAGTACTGACCTGTTATCTTGTTGACCCAACTTTTGAGCTACCTATGTTGGTCACTGCTTCAATTTTTACACAGTCGAGCTTCTTGACAGAATGAGCTTTCTTGTCCAGTCTGCAGCGGATCCTGGGATTGACTGTGCAAATCAAAGACTAAGCAGTGTTCTAATTATATAATACCAATAATAATAATAATATGTAAATAATAATAATAATAATAATAATACTCTACCACTTAACCTCACAGCGCAGGAACACATACAAGAGGAAAAACATAACAATGAATAGCAATCGACTAAATAATATATACAATAATTAAGCTCAAATAGATTAATCTTAATAGGTTGTACATCTATTCCACATAGCCCGCTCTAACAAAAAAAAAAAAACAATAAAGACAAAAAAAAAATAAATGTATCAGCCAGCTTGGCTAGCAGACCCCAGAAGGTGGTTCTTAATGGCTCTCTTGAAAGCAAGTATTCCCATCTTTTTGTAATTGTCATTAAGACTATTGTACACCTTGATAGCGTTGTAGGTGAAGCTATGATGGAAAATGTTGATCCTACAACTAGGTATATGGAAGTCAGAGTTATGTCTCAGATTCCTGTAATTGAGATCCCCACGTGGTACCAGCCTTTTTAGTAGATAAGTAGGTAGCCTATTGATTTTTATTCGTTGTACTAAAATTAGTAAGTTATATGTGAAAAGCTGGTCAACCCTCAACCATTTAAGCTCATTGATCTTCTTAGACACATGGCTAAACTTTCGCAGACCACAAACGAACCTACAGCAGCTATTTTGAATTTTTTGTACTCGATATCTAGTCACGTAATCAAGACAAGGAAAGTAAACAGCAATTGAATAATTTATTAACGATAGAACCAGAGTCTCAGCCAGTTTTTTGCGAGTCTTGAAATTCAGAATATGCGATTGGTGTATAATAACTTCAAACGCATGTATGTTAAGCGAGATAAATGCGTAATATGTTGTTTAAACCTCAAATCTGAATCCCTGGTGATCCCTAAATACTTCGCATGGTCTACTATAGGAATATGAAAATGATAATAGACTTTATTTTATTTACAATAAACATGACTTAAATGGCTAAATTTAGCGTTTGCTACTCTTACATTTAACCGTAAAAGTCACTAGCAGATGTTAATAATAATGAGATATTATTCACAACGAATTTAAATTTCTAGTAATAAATAAATTATTATAATAAAGCCGAAATTTTCATACTTTCCAGAGCAAAGTAAGCCAACACATAAAAAAGCAGCACAATGGTTAGACAAGTAAAAAAACGCATGATTCTAGTCACATCTAGTCATTGAAGTGATTATGATTTCACTTGAGGAAAAGCTGGAAATGAGTATTGTTTATACAAATTTGGTAAAGAATTATATATGGCGGAAACAATGTAAGAGACACCGTTGAAAAAGGGTTGTTGAATATTGGGGTATCCTTATATGGGTATTTCTCAACAAATTTAGAAATTTCATTTTGCGTTTCTTAAAAAAAAAAAATAATAAAAATATATCCTTTTTTGCAGAAATATAAAGTTTTACTTTAGTGAAAATGAATGTCCTCCATATTTTTGTGTATAACATGTAAAAAAATGACTAAACTAAACTATGAAATGAGGGAATGACAATTTGATGCTGAATTGCAATAAAAAACATAAGTTAATTTATTTATAGATGTATTGAGATTTGTTTTATACTTTAAAGGGCACATCCTCGTATTTTCATCAGTCTCTAAGAAATGAACAACATCACCCCTAACTTTCAGCATTTTGGAGCTAACTTTACGAGTACAGTTCTTTTTATACGTATCATTTTTGAAAAAATGTGTCGATCTGTAGAGCAATTTGTACCTTTTGTACTCATTGCAGCTTCAACATGTAACATTTTTTCTTTTCTCCATGTTTACTTCCAAGGTCTTCATAAATATTCTTGAGGTCCGTAGGCAGTGCTTCTCCGAAAATGAGTCTTTTTCTTACAACTTCAGGAACTTGTATACGGATGTCTGTTAAAATTGAAAACACATGCAAAACAACCTGGAGTTAAACAATAACACCCAAACCACAATTTTATATATACAACATTCATTCCCTCATATAATTGTCATTGCATCACTTTCTATTATACAGGGTGTCCGCAAAGTTGGGGTTTTCCTTTTCATAAACAACTACCCTTGAAATAACAAAGGTAATGTGTAGTGAAACGAGGGCGACCAAGTAAAAAAAAAATAGAGGAAAAAGTACTCACTCTCCAGTTGACGAGAAAGGCTAAGTACGTCTCTGTCCGAAATCATACCCCTCCAACAAAAAATGAAATCAGCTGATGCACTACCGAGCAGACGCAGAAACCACATTGATTGTCTTACACTTGATGGCACATCTTCTAACAAGGAAGGCAAAATGTTGCGTAAAAAGTCTAGGTATTGCATCCCGTCCAATCGATCTGGGAGAATAAATGGTCCAATGAGCATACCGTTCACCATGCCAGCCCAAACATTCACCGAAAATGTTTGTTGAAAATGTGCCCGACGGACAGCGTGCGGATTTTCTACTGACCAAACATGAGTGTTGCGAAAGTTATTCACCCCATTACGCACTTCAAAAAGTCCAGATTATTGTCATGTTGATGCAACAACCACTCACAAAACCGCACTATTGCTGGAAAATCGTCAGGTTGAAGGTCTTCTACACGTTGGACGTGAAACGGATACAGCCCCTCTTCACGCAGCGTTTGCCACACTTTAGTTTTTGATACTTGCACTTCTCAAGCCACGTCTCTAGTGCTTGTTGCGGGATTCTCGTCTACGCGATTACCTCTACACGCGTGACCGTAACCGTCGGTTGAAGGTTGCATACTGACCTGACACACTGACCCCGACCCAGTTCTGTCGTCGGGTTGAGCCAGTGACCTTGTACCAGTCGGTGATGTCGCGGCTACAGGACGGTATTCAGATATTTTTGATGTTGCAGAGCCCTTTATCTCGGTTCTCTTAAGACATTGGTGTATATGGTACTAAGAAAAATTGCTTATGTTTCCAAGATCTACATGTCGTGTAAAGGAAAACCCCAACTTTGCGGACACCCTGTAGTGAGGGAATGACCGTGACGAATCAAGCTGAAAATTTAATCATTTTACTAACAACGGACACTGAACGTATGTACGAGTATATCCCAAAAATTACTAAAATCGGATAAGCATACGTAGGTGTTTACGTTTTTTTGTCACTCTGTATATATAAAATTATGGTACTCACAAGTAATTTTGAGTAATATTCCAAAATAAATTCAAAACGTGAGTGTATTTCTCATATTTTAGAGTTAAAATAATAAAGATGAATGATATCTTTATATTATTTTCAAAATATATTTTTGAGTAATAGTTAATTGTTTTGAAATATCGTTATACCTACCACAGCACAGAACAATTGCATACCGCATTAATGATTCTATTAGAGATTTATATATCATCAATAACAATTATTATTTGGTGGCATATTCTGCAAAAGATATAATTGTTGAATGGAATTTTTCAATTTAATGACTTGATCCTCCCACTTCAAATGTTCATTATTCTTAAATATTCCGTACTGGAAACCCCTACAATATAGTTCTATTTGGAACCGATATTTTATGAAAGTCAGGTCGATTAGCAGCGATTGCAGAGAATGTTTTTTGCTTAGATTCAATATTAATTTGTGATAGTCTAGCCAGGATTTAATTCTTTGTAAACCAATACAATACTATAAATGAAATAACAATGTCATCAACATATGAAAGGTTAGTTAGTGGACAAATGTATGTGATAAATAACGAGCTAATCGTGATCCTCTTCGCGCAATACAAAGCCGATTCCAAGTAGAACATTTCTTTCTGGATCCTCAGCTTGAAAGTCTGACTGTACTAAAGCTAGAGGTACAGAAGATGACGGCTTGTTTAGTGTTTCGCTAGAAAGCGCGAGCACGTAAACTTTGCGCTAATTCGGAAACTTTCGAAAGCTTTCAGTATTCAGACAGGCGGTGCTTAAGCTGTTCGAACGTTGAAAAAACTAATTACCAAGCCATTTGGTTAATTAGGAGATTTTTCAAAACAACATTCATTTCCGCTGCCACCGATAAAAACGACCGTTTATCAAACTGATGCATGTATGCAGGCTACACAGGATTTAGCATTTGTGTTATGAAAAATTAAACAATGCATCACTGCAATTGTCCTTTAGCCTCTGCGGAACCGATAATACTTAGGAATTATATACAGGGTGGCGCATCGGAAACGAAACAGACACATTTACTGGCAGCTCAGTTATTTTTTGGAAAAACGGTCCGACCCGTCGATTTTGTTTTCGAGGGGGACACAAGTTTGGCAAAATATCACGTTAACACGTGCAGCCCCCTGGGCGGGGGTGACACCAACCCTAAAATCTTAAATGGAGAGGTGGGTCGAGTGATACCTTATTTTGAAGGTCTTTCAATTCCCTTTATAATGATGCAAAATACATGAGCTTCAGTTCAGTAGTTTTGAAGATTAATTGATTTAAAGCTTAAAGTAGACTTTAATAGGTACATCAGTTTAGTTTGTACTACTTTCAGAACAAATTTGACTAAAAGAATTTACTTAATAAGTAAATGCTTTTCTTCACTACGCCCGTAATTTGTTTATCATGTTGTTGAAAATAGTTGTTGGAGCGTTTTTTTGTGGCAAAAAAAATATTTCATGAAGAAAGATAAGGAAATATCTCGTACTTAATAGGAATTTAGTACATAGTTTGTGATTGATTTGACCAAACTTTGTTGCTAAAATAACTTGTAACGCTTTATTACTATTACGATTTTTTCCACACACAAACTAATTTTTGGATTAATTTAAAATAACCAAATACCAGTTAACAATAGCAAGGCATCCCTTTAACCGGCGCACTTCACCCTCTTTGCTCTTCCCCCTTCCTTCTTTTCTTTCTTCTTCCTTTCTTTCTCCCTGACTTCGTCTAGTACCTGGGCAACCAGACCTGACAGATCTACTGACCTACGATACTTTAACCAAGAGCGAAGGTCCCACGGACCGCTCCTACGGACAATGACGAATAGAATAGATTTCCGCCATTATCAGGAGCCAAGGGGGTTTTTAATTTTTTTGTCTGAAAACTGCTTTAAATGATACTAAAAGAGAGATATATTGCAATTATCGAATATTTTCTTACCTGAATACTTTCTTAGAGAATAAGTAGATTTTTGGTCGCCAGATGGCGACGTTGGCACCACACGTAGAATTTAGGACAAACCGTTTACGTAAAAGTTCTCAAACATGTCTAACCTGTATGCCTATTCACCCGTCCGAACTATACCAGCGAGCCACCTGAACTGAAGCACCATATAATGAAAGATGACACGCGTCGCCCTATGGCGACGGGGGCACAGCATTCTAGACATCAGTGTCGCCAATAGGCGGCAGTGGCATTGAACGTGTTAAGTTACAAAAACATGAGCTGTGTCTTCCAGAGCTATTCCTCTCAAGCATAAGTATCATAAACGTTCTAATACGATCTTTAAGATCTGGCTACCTCTGTATACCCATTCGTATAAAGGTTGAGTGGCTCATATTTCCCACGATATCGGATCGTTTTTCTCCTTTTCCAAGAAATTCGTGAACATATTCGTACTTTGGTGCTGGCCCTTCTGGCAAAAAGTCCTGCGGGGTACATGGTAACTGGTAGGATAAATGTCAAGTAGTTGATGACATGAACACCAGAGGGATCGACAGTCACCGTTATATGTGTGTGCATAAAAGAACAGTGGAATAACGCCCAAAAAGCGCGAAATTCTATGGTGAGAACGTTGAGACAGAATCTATCTGTACTAATGATACTTTTCGGCTCACGACTCAGGTAAAAGTTATTGAATGTTTATCACTTTTCTGTTGTCGGCTCCCAACCTATGCAATAGATTTCCCACCCGCTCACGGTTTCCTGTGTTTTGCACTGTCCTCCTTTTCGGTTCGTACTGCGGAATGCAGTTAGACATATATATCCTCAAAATCCATTTATGTAAAATTTGACCTTAAAAGTGAAACGATGCAGATCTGAAATCAAGTTAACACCACGTTTTCGAGTGCATCACATTAACAGGTAGGTAACTACGAGGACAAGTTCCGACAGGCAACTCAAAAAGTCCCTACATTAATTCAAAAAACGGGGAAAGCTCCACAGCATTTTCTTTTGCACTCCTGACTGTGTTGCACTACTTGGCTTGTCCTGAAGTTAAGACAAACTCAAGTGAAGTATTAGATATATGCAATGTAATCAAGTCATGCAGTTCCTACAGCTACTTGAAAATGCATGTAGTCTTGATATTTCTTATAATAAGAGGGACGTGTCTCTTAAGTTTTGCATATAGAAACATAGTAGGCCACGCGGATCGAACATCAGTACTGAATCTTAACCTCACTCTTTAGTAAACTTAAATTCATGGTTTCACAACAATACGTGCATTGTTCTCACTACAGTGAATTTTTAAGTGTCACCAAGTCATTAGAAAAATGGAACTCAACCGATAACATTTTCGCGCCATAATTTATTACTACTTTCAGAGACAATTATCGCAACAAGAATGCCTTGCTGAGTTACTGTCTGTTTTCGGCATAGCGTTAGAATCGGGATAAACTAGAGTAGTTTTTAAAAAAACTCTAAGAACGTGAACGCTTTTAGTTTTTTTTACAAAAATTCATAATTGAGACTTACATTTTTTTGTTCTTCTTTGTAACCCTTTGTGAGTTTATAAATAAAAAACTACATGCTGCTGGCAAGTAATGTTGATTTTGTAAGATTGGTACAATATCACCCATTAAGATAAATTAATCAATAGGTGGACATACTCTTTATTTTTTTTTATTTCACTTTATGTATTACATTTTGGAGTTTTTACTAAATAAAATTAAAAAATCTACATAATTAATTCCGTTGGGCTAAAAATTGTTTGAGGGACCTGGGGTGATAGAAAAAGACCTCCTCTGTCCGCCATTGCAATTTGGCAAACGATGCACCAAACCCCCTTTATAAAGTTACCGAAAATTCTGGAGGCATAGAAGGACGAAGTTTGGGACGACCTTCTATATTTTGTTTTGCTGCTGAGTATTGCCACTGAAAAGCTGAATCAACAATCCGAATGATACCAAATGATAAAAGGGCCACGAACTAGCGCTTAGACAGACAAATAGTTGTACTTTTTAGTTATGTACATGCTGCCTTTACCAAAGGTATCTATCCAGATCTCAAAGACAATTCGATATGATGTTCATCGGACTGGACTACAAAATTATACAAAACAGAAACGATATAAGGATTCGTAACGGTGCCGTTCTGTTGCATGACAGTTACAGACTTCTTGGGCAGAGAATGGACTGCCTTAATGAGACATTGTATAGAAGTGCTTCCATAAAGTATTGCAAATACTCACGGGATGACTATTTGATCCATTCTTCTTTTTTATGTGACCATTGTTGAAAAAAGTTCTGAATGTACAAAGAATTTCGTTAACATTTTCCATCAGCAAAAGTCATATATGAAGCTTGTTCAAATTAACTATCTCCAAAGCTGTGTTGTACATGTTCGCAACGAATTTTTTTTTCACAGGATTTAAATTGTGCTAAGCTTAATCCTTTCTGAACGGCATTGCGTACGAGGTGCAGGGTGAACCTACTAGACGACATTTTTATGAAACTCCTTGCAATCATAGGATTTTGAATAATTAGAAGCGTTTGATACGAGGGATGTCTTTTAAGTTTTGCATATGGAAATAAAACAACACGGTAGGTAGTTTTAAATGACTTTATTGTTTTTCGAAGTATTCTCCACGAAGATTATTACACATCTGCGTGCGCTCGAACCAATTTTCGAAGCACTAATTTCACTCGTTTGCTGGCAGATCCAAAACGGCATTTTTGAATACGTCAACTGCTTCTTCTGGTGACTGGAATCTTTGACCATACAGTCTTTTTTAATTTTTGGGAAAGTAAAGAAATCGTTAGGACTTATGGCGCGAAAATGTTCTCGGTTGAGTTCCATTTTTCTGACTTGGTAATACTATAAAATTCACTGTAGTGAGAACACTGCACGTATTGTTGTGAAACATTGAATTTAAGTATGCTAAAGAGTGAGGCTAAGATTCAGTACTGACGTTCGATCCGCGCGGCCTACTATGTTTCTATATGGAAAACTTAAAAGACATCCCTCGTACTTTCATCTGATTTATAATGTGGTTCAAAACATTTGTTAGGTAATAGGAAACAGAAGAGCGGAATTGGCATAAAAGGGAAAAGAAGAGAAACGATCTGGTTTGGTATAAAATACAACAAACAATGATTTGATTTCAAACCTATTTATTTACCAATGCTTTATATTAATACATTGTACAAAGGGCTGTATTTTAAATATGTATGTTAGGTCAGCTAAGTGTGTAAGTGTAGCGTTATAATGTGATATAGTGTATAAATAGAGGCAATGGTACTTTCTCATTTTCAAAAGGCCACTAATTATCTATTGAATACACTTTTACGGCCCTTATATAGAAAAAGAACCACTTAAATATTACGCCGTATCACTAGCCACGTTTCTTAGAAAAAGTAGAATTCTTAAGTATCATATTTCATATCATAATTTCCTTTTACTTGTAAAGTACTCAGAAGATCAAATGTTCAAAATATTTCAAGTCTTAAGAACCCCACCGAAGTTACAAGTTTTGATCTATAGTGTAATATTAGAAATCTACCTGAAATCTAAATACATCTGTTTCATGTATATGTAATATATGTGGGTATTGGCTGTTACATAAGCTAGTACCTTACTGTTCCCTGGATACATATAAGACGGACCATTTTTACGTATATAAGTTTTCATATAGCCAAGGAAATAAGTTTAGCGGGCATAAATACTTCGAGATCACCGCTAGTCTCTCAAATTTTCCATTTGAGCAAAAATGTAATCTAAATGAATTAAAAAAGTCAATTCTGAATTATTTTGTTAGTTACGTTGGTGTCAAATGAAGAAAAGCAGCGTGTGTCTTCTGAAAAGACTTCACTCATTCGGATTCGAGTGTCAAAATATTCGTATCCGATTTCATCGATTTCTACGTTGTGCGCCGGTGTCTTCTAGATATAAATGAGCAAGTCTCAAACGCATAGGATGGAAATAATGAAAAACGCAACTTCACCAGTTGTTGTTGCACTTGCTTATCTGAATATATTTTATGCACATTGCCGTGTTCCAAATGAATATTCATTTCTTCAAATGAAGCATTCAGGAAACTATTTTGCACTAAATTTTTCTCATGGTATAGTTGGAATATGTCATTTAACTTTTTTTAAGATATAATTCACGTCTCCACAGTTATCCTTCACTGAAGAGGTTTTGAAATTTGCCCTACACATTACAAATATGTAATTTTGATTTTTAAATAGATATCAATATGAATACCAGTTATAAGTTTAATCGAAATTCAAGGAACTAAGTAGAGTACCAAAGCTCGCTTTCGCAGGAGATATATTCCCGTTTCCAAAAATATGCAAAATATTTTTTTGGCAACTACTTACAAGGTACGCTGCAATGTATAATATATAAAACAACATGCACTATTATAATACTTCAAATACAGCTCTGTAATGAAAATAACTTTTATCTAGAGGTCTAAATGTTAACCTTATGTGTATAACTAGTACTAACTCAATCAGAGGGTTTATATATTTGAAAAAATTACTTAGCGTTTCTCTTATATAGTCCTGTGCCAAAGCTAACTACTGGCATATAGTATGCATCTCGGAAAATTTTTAAGATACAGAACTTATGAAGCCATACCTAGCTAGCTTTGGCACTATAGCATAATGGGACGAATGACGTTGACTGCATCAGTGACGTAGCACCTCAAAGGGGGTAATAACTCTCCATAATTATATACAAAGTCGTGCGAGGTCATGGTAGGCCACTGGTCGACTATCGTGAATGGGATGACCGCAGCAATGGTTTCCTAGTCGGATACTGGGATGTGCTATTACCGAGCAAATCCAGTGCTGGAGGGACAAGAGCATCTCCAGGTCATAAGATGCACGTGTCCAGGAACTGGATCTGACCGACAAGTGTTCCATCTGTATCTGAAAGAGAAAATAAGCTTATGGAAAAATGTTCGATTTGTTGAAAGATATACATGGTGTAAAAGTTATGGTAGTCATCACAATCTTATTAATTTTATAATCTAATCTAAAACGTTTTTAAATTGGGTAATTAGCAAATTAATGGCATTAAGTTTTTATAAGTTGAGCCAAAATTTGTAGCCAGTAAGTAAATTTCATTAAGTTAAATATTTAAAACACACATGCCAACAGCGCGTCGCTCATCATCAATCTTATCGACCCGGCAATAGATCGTAAACGGTCACAGTCAGGAGAAGGATACCTCAGCTTTCTAGCCAACAAACCTACCAGTACTTGTGGAACAGACCATATACAACATGCCATTACAACGGAGACAGAATTTGTGGTTTCTTCATGACGGGTCACCACCACACATTTTTCGATGCGTCTTTCAGTATTTGAATGAACATTATCCAAATCGCTGGATCGGTCGAAATGCTCCTGATTCTCGAAAATGGCCAGCAGGATCTGCTGACCTCAATCCGATAGATTTCTGGTATTGGGGAGAACCTAAAGGGATGGTCCACTAACAACTGGAGCACAGCTTCGCGAAAAAATTTTTAATGCGGCTGAAATAATAAATGGACAACTTCGAGGACCCAGAGTAAGAAGAAACTGGGTTCGTGAGGACGACATTTTGAACACCTTCTTTAAATACAAAAAAGTGCAGTGTGGGTTTTAAAAAGAAAAACAATGTATGTATCAAAATTGTGTTCCCTATTTATAAGTGGATTTTTTTTAATACGTTCAATAAACTTTCACACACCAGGCGAAACGTGGAGACAGTTAGTGGTAAGTCCGTTTTTTTAATTGAACGCTGTTCTGTAATTAATAGTCCACGATTAGATAGACTTTATTTATTAGTTTACGTATCGTCGTAGTTTAAATATTTTAATAGAATTAAGAGTATTAAAAAATTTTTTATTAAAAAATAAATCAGATCAAGGTGTAGTTTATAATAAAGAAGAAATAGGTTACAATAAATTAATTTGAGAATAATTTTTATTAAAAAAAATTGAATTTGGATTTGACAGTAATTTTTAAAATTTTTCTAAGATGATTAAAGCTCTAAAATATGTACATATCGCCCATCGCTTTCATTTTAAAATGAAATAAGTTGTATATATAATATATAATGTTATATGAACCCCCTCTATCACCCATTTAAATAATGACTATCATAACGTTTACACCCTGTATTTAAAATATAGACTGTCGCACCCTTATATAAAGTTTGACACAATATAATATGTTACAGGAAGGAATGGTATTTAGAAATAAATTAATAAATATAGTATAAAAATACATTTTTAAAAGCAAGCTTTTACTTAGTTGTTGATGAAGTGAACTAAAATTTTCAAAATATTTTTTTCATATTAGAAATATTTAGGGGGTAATGAAGCTCCTTCATCTCATCTTTTTAAATAAAAGCGTAGCCCATTCAACTATCAAAGGGTATCACGCTTTTATTGGAAAACTTTAGACGAAGGAGATTTAAATTTTTACTTTACTTTATTCACGGCTAAGTAAAAATATTTATTGTTTACTTGTTAGTATTAATGAAGCCTGGTTCGGTAATTTTTGAATAATTTTCATATATTTCACTAATAGGACTCCTAGCTTCTTGCTTTATTTGTATAGTAAAATTTCGATAGATGTAAATCACATAACGATAAATCAATATCATATACTAAGTGACATATAAATCCGAACACCCAGTTTAAATGGTTTTATTTTAATAAAAGTTGGTGAATGTATTTATCTTACTGTAAATAAGTGAAAAAATTTTCAGTCGTATCAGTTGGACATTCCGGTTTTTTTACTGCTTTTTTTTAATTCACTAACGCTCTAAAAATGAATATTTCAGCCGCACTAAAGAATCAACGTTGGCGGATTTTGGTTCTTGACATCCTTTACGATCGGTTACGATGCCTAGAGTACGGAGACTTGTACGATTTCGTCAACTTAGTGAATTTGATAGGGGCCGTATAATGGGACTTCGGGAAGCTGGACTTTCTTTTCGGGCAATTGCAGTTATAGTGCAAAGAAGTGTAGACACTGTGGTTAGGTGTTGTCAGACATGGCTTCGAGAAGGCCGTACGCAAAGAGCAAGGGGCACTGGACGCCGCCGTAGAACAACAGACCGTGAAGATCGCCGCCTAAGATTATTGGCCTTAAGGGACCGTTTCTCCACTACCAGGTCCATTGCTAATGAATGGTTTGCAGAACACGGAAGACCTATTGGCATGCGAAGTGTTTACCGACGAATGAGAAGTTTTGGCTTGTTTTCATACCGGCCACACTGGGTCCTCCCTTTAACTCGAGAACACCGACGTAATCGCCTTGAGTGGTGCAGACAACGGTCACTTTGGGATCAGGAATGGAACAGTATTGTCTCTAGTGACGAGTCCCGATTTTGTTTAGGCATGCACGATGGTCGTGCCAGGGTTAGAAGGCGACGTGGTGAAAGGAGGAATCCACAGTTTTTTGTTGAAAGACATGTTCATCACACTGTTGGAGTTATGGTTTGGGGTGCTATAGCTTATGGTTCCAGGTCACCTTTAATCTTCATCAGAGGTAACATGAACGCGCAGCGTTATATCTACGAAGTTCTAGAACCCCGTCTTTTACCCTATCTTGACACCCTGGCAGATCCAACTTTCCAACAAGATAATGCCCGACCACATGTTGCAAGAGTCACAATAGACTTCTTTCAATATAATGATGTAACATTGTTACCATGGCCACCAAGATCTCCCGACTTATCCCCAATTGAGCGCGTGTGGGATATGATGGGTAGGAGATTGCTCAATTTGCAACGTCCTCCTCAGACTCTAGAAGCACTTCGAGAGGAGTTGATGGTTGCCTGGAATGAGATACCACAGGAGGACATTGACCACCTGATCAGAAGCATGCCTAGGCGCGTTGGAGAATGCGTAGCACATCAGGGTGCATCCACACATTGTTAAAGGTCAAAGGGCTTTAAAGCAGTGCAATCATTTTGAAATTTTTATCATTTACTTATTATGCTTCATTAAGTACTTATACAAAATTTTATTAAAATAAAACCATTTAAACTGGGTGTTCGGATTTATATGTCACTTAGTATACTTGATTGAAGTGACATTTTCAACTTTTCAATTGATAAATATGGCTATTAACATCAGATTTTCATAATTGCTCTACGGCTGCGTCAGGTAATGAGGAAAGAAAAGTAATGATACTTCAAAGGGACACCTACAAAAAATCGTTTATTTTACAGTTTGGCAGTTCATATAAACTGAACCTGCTATGATAACGAGTTAATAATTATCTTGTAGACCACATATTCCGGAATATCTTGTATAAATATTACTAATTTCCCTGATGGAAAGCCAGACCTGTAAAAACCATTTTTTTGCTTTCTATGGGCTTGGAGATATCATCACACTGCCAACAGAAATTGGGCGACAGGTGGTTAATACAAACACTGGAAACTGAAAAATGCATTATGAGTAAATGCGTGGAAAACGTTAGTCGGATGCCAAAATTGCTGACATTGACCATGATAAATAATGTAAACAATGCAGGTGACTTCAATAATATGTACTACGTTATAAATACAGTCATAATACCGGTATTTGATGCTTACAGAGTGTCCCAATAAAAATGGAAAGTAGTTTTATTAGCAAGCTGAAACAGATATCAAAAATCTGTTTACGTGATAACTTTGATACGTTACAGACAAATTATTTTGTTATACATAGGGTGTTCCATAACTTTGTGCCACAGCAAACGTATTTTCTTACACCCTATATTTTATACAAGGTTGGAAAACAGCCGCTTTGACGTTCTAAATGACTCGAGATAGACATACCTTCTGAAAGTTGACCTCGTCATTCTTGTCACCTGGATTGCGGCGTTGCCAGCTCATCGGACGATTTTGCTACCTAGAATGTTATGTTTGGAGACTCATAACACCCACGTCACAATGCTAAAACACCAAAGCACCACTGAGAGACGATCGAGAGCCCTATAGTGAACACCACTACTGAAAGGAACTAGCTAAACCGTATGAAGCTCTGCACGGAGCTGTGAACGCGTAGACATCCAGCTGCGCCGATGGTTGCCGAGAGACATGTTATTGCTGTACCTCGCTGCGGCGATACGGTAGAGTCAGGTTGTACAGCCACGCCCCTTTCCAGTTCCCACTCCGCACGTGCGCTCCCAGTCAACGTAAACATCGAGTCGCTTAGTGGCGAGCGGAGTGGAAGTTGGAAAGGGGCGTGGATGTACTACCCGGCCGTACCGTGACGCCGAAGTGAGGTACAGCACTCATACGCTTCAGTCTCTCGGCAACCGTCGGCACAGCGGAATGTCTACGCATTCACAGCTCCGTGCAGAGCTCTATGCTATTTAGCCACTTTTTTTTTCTCGATTGTCTCTCAGTGGTACTTTGGTGTTGTGACGTGGGTGTCAAGTGTCTCCAAAGTGGAAATTATGTCCACTTCTAAATCTTCTGAGGGAAACAGCATAAATGTGCAGCAAACTAGGTGAGCCTTGCATACTCATTTACTTGTGTGTTAGGGTTGACATCCTATGTTTTTTAAATAAATTGCTTACACTGAGAGATTAGTTACATACTGAGGTATTTCTTAATCGCCAGATCAATATTAGTCAAAGAATCACTGTCAAACTCATGTTTAAAAACACGATTTATTGATAAAATCAGAAAAATCGCTCAGCGTCGTTTTCTGATGTTCTAGGAGGCCCTAATTACTTATTATCAAAGGTATTGTAATTTTTGGTGACAACAGCTGTCAAGTTTTATATATTTGGATACAGCTTCTAAAACAAGAAGATTGCTACCATATAACATTTTCGATTGTCAATTGCTTAAATTCACTAAAATGTCAAACTTTGACGGCTCGCAGCTTTGTCATTTTTGAAATTATTTAGATAAATTTTAGTTCACAAAATTTTATCATCATCGATTTTCGGCTGATCTGGTGGAGATGCTATTTATTGCGGTTCTGACATCCACTAGGTTTTATATAACGTGTTTGTGAAAAAATGCTTGACCTGAGATCAAACATCAATCAACAGAACTACTTGGGATGTATTATAACAATTTCATAACGAACGATTGTCTTAGGTCAAGATAAGCCTTGTGCGAAGAAAATCTCATTCTCTTCATGAAAGATATGATTTTAAATGTGGAATATATTTTTTTCTTGGAATTAAAGCAAAAATGTTCGTATAAAAATACTCGTATATCAAAAAAAGGTCACCAAAAAAACTGTTTATCCATGTCGTGTCCCATTTAAAATTTCTGAGAAAAAGTAAATTCTGCGTTTTGAGATACCCTGTATAATTAGAAAGTAATTTTAGCACTTTATTCATCGACGATAATAAACTGTTTGTGAACTAAGATTTGTCTAAATATCTTCAAAAAACGACGAAGTTGCGAGCTATCAAAGCTGAGCATTTTTTCAGAGACTTAACAATCGAAACCAAGTTATACGATATCAGACTTCCTGTTTTTAGAATCTCTATTCAAATATGCAATATAATATAGAGTGTTCTATTTTAAATAATACCTGTTTGCTATAGCATGAAGGTATGAAACACCCTGTACATATTGAAATAATTTCAAAATATGGAGTAAGAACATATAAAGGCTGCCTTGAAAGGTTTTTGATATCTTTTCTGGTTTGCTCCTAAGGCTTCTTTCCATTTTCGTTGGGACACTCTGTATACTTGAATGATAAAGATTTGATGTGAAATATGTTAAATTCATATTTGATTCACGTATAAGCATTGAACAGCCCTGAAGGCAAAATCTCGAGTAGTACTGTGACTGTTATAAAAGGAATAACTTGTTATTAAGGGTTTTGAAAATGATTGGGAAGTTTATCAGTATTCCTACAAATAATTCCAAATTGATGCCAAATGGCATGTGTTTGTGGATCTGCGTATTAGATAAAGATGCGTAAGTGGACCATCTCTGTAAGTTATAGATACGATGTCATCTGTGCTTACTATACTTTAATATGTGCAAAACCGTCAACTGGAATCAACTAAAATTTGATATGTGGTGCAATCAAAATGTTTTCCATTATACGTTAGTAGATATAGAATTCACCACAGAAAATTATTAAGATGTAACAAGACTTGCTGCAGTATTTTTTTGTCGCCACGCGATCTCATCTAACCAATCTAATAATAAACTAGCTGCGACTATTTCTGTCGTCTGTGAAGTCCTACGCCACATAGCTTTATAGCATAGCTTTGCTTGTTTCGATGAAAGCGAACATTGAGGCTCGATTTTACTGTCGATCAGCGGGAATCAAAATTTGCGCCTTTGGCGATTTGTGTTAAATGGGCTGCTAGTTCTCATATTCAAACCAGAAATACTTCATATATCACACGGTTCAGCTACAGAAAGCTATTTTTGATTTGTGTTCGGGCTCAAAAGTTCACGCAAATTCCAGCAACCAAAAAGACTTGTGACCCACTAGAAATATCGACTTAACCAGATACAATGGATTGACAGGACGCAATTACTAAGCATTTTTTTTTAAATAACTGTATCATTATAAGTAGTTTACTTGATCTGCCGTATCGACAGACCTTCGGAACTATGGCCGTTGATACCTTATTTGATGTTATGCAACAAATAATCAATGTGTGTGTTTGATTACTAACTAAATGGACACTGCTTTACGATGTGGTTCGATTCCTGAAGGTAATTTAAAAGGCCCTGCTAGACATATAAATAATTGAGCTCGAAACTTTCATTGAACGTCAAAGTCATAAAAATCACTATTTCGTGTATTTCTGATGAACTACGAATTATTGGTTTAAGAAAAATTGTAGGGGACGTCGTTTTCTTAAAAAAAAATAAATGGCAACTACTGTTGAGCTTTTTATAATAACGTATGTTCTAAAAGTTTTGACACAAAATATTCTTTTTAATGAAGGAATTTTGTGTAAAAACTTTTAGGACATATGTTGCGTTAATGTTTTTCATGTTGATAACTGAAAATGCATTAACTTTTCTCCATCAGCTTACTGTCATGCATTTTTTTTGGTAAACAATTTAACTGAATAACATTAGATTTTAACCCTTTTGCAATAACACATTTTCTACTGTAGCATATCATATAAGATACTGTGACAAATAGTTCTGTCAGCGCCATCTGTTGGGCGAGTCTCCTACTCGCCAGAGCTTGATGGCCGATCTCTGCTTTTAAGCGAACCACGACCACGACCGTCAAGCTTGGCAGCGTCTGTGAGGACGCGAAGTGACCTCCAATATTCTAGATGTCGCTTTGCGGTTCACCCGGCCTTTCTCGAAGCAGCAATTGGGACTATACAGGGTGTCCGCAAAGTTTGGGTTTTCCTTTTCAGAAACAACTACCCTTGAAATAACAAAGGTAATGTGTAATGAAACGAGGGCGACCAAGTAAAAAAAAATAAAGGAAAAAGTACTCACTCTCCAGTTGACGAGAAGGGCTAAGTACGTCTCTGCCCGAAATCATACCGCTCCAACAGAAAATGAAATCAGCTGATGCGCTACCGAGCAGACGCAGAAACCACATTGATTGTCTTACACTTAATGGCACATCTTCTAACAAGGAAGGCAAAATGTTGCGTAAAAAGTCTAGGTATTGCATCCCGTCCAATCGATTTGGGAGAATAAATGGTCCAATGAGCATACCGTTCACCATGCCAGCCCAAACATTCACCGAAAATGTTTGTTGAAAATGTGCCCGACGGACAGCGTGCGGATTTTCTACTGACCAAACATGAGTGTTGCGAAAGTTATTCACCCCATTACGCGTGAACGTAGATTCGTCTGTCACCAATATGCACTTCAAAAAGTCCGCATTATTGTCATGTTGATGCAACAACCATTCACAAAACCGCACTCTTGCTGGAAAATCGTCAGGTTGAAGGGCTTGTACACTCTTCACGCAGCGTTCGCCACACTTTAGTTTTTGATACTTGCACTTCTCTAGCCACGTCTCTAGTGCTTGTTGAGGGATTCTCGTCTACGCGATTACCTCTACACGCGTGACCGTAACCGTCGGTTGAAGGTTGCATAATGACCTGACACACTGACCCCGACCCAGTTCTGTCGTCGGTTTGAGCCAGTGACCTTGTACCAGTCTGTGATGTCGCGGCTACAGGACGGTATTCAGATATTTTTGATGTTGCAGAGCCCTTTATCTCGGTTCCCTTAAGGCATTGGTGTATATGGTACTAAGAAAAATTGCTTGTTTTCAAGATCTACACGTCGTGTAAAGGAAAACCCCAACTTTGCGGACACCCTGTATATAACTCGGCGGCCGGGAGATGGAACCAGAGTACTGAATACGGTAGAGTAGCAGAGCGGAGTGGGGTATAGTGCAGTCGATGGCGACATAAGAATTAGTCAGACATAAATAGTGGTGTATATAAATGTTCTATCAAGTTAAATAGATTAGTGTATTTCTTTTTGTGGAATCCAGTGTTTTAACCCACACCCAACAGAACCCAGAAAAACGCTACAATACCGTTTCCATCACATGCTTTAAAGTTAGCTTATAATTTTTTTTGGAAATTCGGAATCCTCTAAAAGTGTTTTTAACATAAAACCCATCAGGCTTACCAAATAGAGTTTTTGGGATGCTAGAAATACGGTGTAAAGGAAGACATATCCAAATTACGACTAACTAAATAACAGAACCTTTATTAAAGCTCTTGTGTCGCTTCCAAAGGTTTAGGTGGTGTCAGAAGGAGCTATATAATTATTGATGAGCAGATAAACAGTAAAAAAGCGATACATGGTTGTAATTTGTTGCTGAGGAAGTATTGTTATTCAAATCAACCTTGGCTTTGACTCATTAATGAGTAAAACACCCAAAGCTGCTAGGAGAAGGCTTCAATGCTATTTTCTTAAGGAATCATACGTAGCTGCGGTTACTATCGATCTCTCAAAAGCATTTACCTCCATTACTCATTGTCCTCTTATTTACAAGGTACACACAGGCATCATGACAGCAAAGTGGGCAATGGCACAAAGCCGAGAGTATTGCATTTAAACGAGCACGAACGTACCCTAGACAGATCAAGTTTGGCGGGAATGGGGAACGAACAATCCTCGATCAAATACGATACCTTGGGCTCAATCCACCCGGCACTAACGTACAAACTTGCTGCTTTGGGTCCACGCATAAGCTGATGTGACATTCTTAAATAAGAGAGGTGCTTAAGACGATTTAAAAACAGCTGGTCAGTTCCCCTACTGCATCCCAGATGACATACTTTAGGAGATGCTACAGACGGACAGTGTGTCAACTCGGACGATTTAGGCGCATTAGAAATTTCTTAAAAGCACCGAGGAAAACAAATCAGTGCAGCCGATTTTGACTCAAGTAGATCATCTAAATTCCAGCGTCCAATATCTCATATTAATAATAAAACTTTGTAAAAAGGTTTTATGCTACAAGAACATATTTTGAATACATAACAGTCAATATCTTTTTGTTTTATTGCTTATATACAGGGTATTGTTATCTTTAAAAACGATAATAGAGATTGTTTTTGTAGCTGCGTTCCATATCGCCTTAGTCGTGCTATCGCATTTGTGAAGTTTGCAAGAATTTAACAAAAATTAATTGTTGCTATTGGAAAACTTTACCAATCAAGAATATGCGGATATGCACTTGGCATACGGAGCAACAAGCTGCAATGCACGAGCAGCAGCGCGGTTGTATCAAGAACGTTATTCCGAACGACAGCATCCGAGACACAAAAGTTTATTGATATTCATCGAGACAGGCATATTCAAAACCAACATGCATGATACTGGTGTTGCTCGAACCGTAAGAACGGTCCAATTTGAAGAAGAGGTCCTTCAGCGAGCGGCCGATGAACCATCAGGTAGCACACGTCACATAGCTGAGAATATGGATACGAGTAACGCTTCCGTCTGGCGGGTGCTACACGAGCAACAACTTTATCCTTACCACTTCCAGAAAGTTCAAGGATTGACTGCAGCTGATTATCATCCTAGAGTTCAATTTTGTCAATGGCTTCTTCATCAAATCGCTGCACAACCAAACTTTTTATGTTTTATGGACCGATGAAGCCTCTTTCACAAGAGACGGTATTTTTAATAGCAGGAACAGCCTCGTTTGGGACAAAGAAAATCCCCATGCAGTTTTTCCTAGAAGACATCAGCAACGTATGGGCAGGCATTGTTGATGATCATTTGATTGGGCCATACCTTCTACCGGAACGGTTGACAGGATCTATTTACCGGCGTTTCTTGGAGGAAGTGCTTCCAAAACTTCTTGAAAATGTTCCATTGAAGATTCAACAGCAAATGTGGTTTCAGCATGATGGAGCGCCGGCTCACTTTGCTGTACAACTACGTGAGTATTTGGCTCAGCGGTTTGGGCACAGGTCGAGCAGTTTCTCGGCCTCCTAGGTCAGCCGATTTAACGTCGCTAGATTTTTTTCTGTGGGGACAGGTAAAGTCTTTGGTTTGCGAAACTCCGGTAGAAACAGAGCAAGATTTAAAAATTACAGCAGCATTTGAAATCATTCAAAACGAGTATCAAAATTTTTAGTCAAGTCCGCCGCAATCATGTGCGACGCTTAAATCGGTGTATTCAGGTTGGACGAAGACATTTTGAACAATTGTTGTGATGATATCATGTACAAAAGGCAAAAATTGAGTGCATTAAATCCTATTTAGGCAATTCATCGTTTTTCTAAATTTTAACGCGTCTCAGGGCCGTAGCGCCGTAGTGACACTTTTCCGGATATGGGTCCCTATACTCAAATTTTTTCTACTGTTACACTAAATAACCCCTAGAAGTTTGATCCCTCAGTTCTGAAGCACCCTGTATAAGCCAAAGGCAGCATAATGCAATATCTATACTAAGTGACATATAAATCCGAACACCCAGTTTAAATGGTTTTATTTTAATAAAATTTTGTATAAGTACTTAATGAAGCATAATGAGTAAATGATAAAAATTTCAAAATGATTGCGCTGCTTTAAAGCCCTTTGACCTTTAATAATGTGTGGATGCACCCTGATGTGCTACGCATTCTCCAACGCGCCTAGGCATGCTTCTGATCAGGTGGTCAATGTCCTCCTGTGGTATCTCATTCCAGGCAACCACCAACTCCTCTCGAAGTGCTTCTAGAGTCTGAGGAGGACGTTGCAAATTGAGCAATCTCCTACCCATCATATCCAACACGTGCTCAATTGGGGATAAGTCGGGAGATCTTGGTGGCCATGGTAACAATGTGACATCATTATGTTGAAAGAAGTCTATTGTGACTCTTGCAACATGTGATCGGGCATTATCTTGTTGGAAAGTTGGATCTGCTAGGGTGTCAAGATAGGGTAAAAGATGGGGTTCTAGAACTTCGTGGATATAACGCTGCGCGTTCATGTTACTTCTGATGATGATTAAAGGTGACCTGGAACCATAAGCTATAGCACCCTAAACCATAACTCCAACAGTGTGATGAACTTGTCTTTCAACAAAAAACTGTGGATTCCTCCTTTCACCACGTCGCCTTCTAACCCTGGCACGACCATCGTGCATGCCTAAACAAAATCGAGACTCGTCACTAAAGACAATACTGTTCCATTCCTGATCCCAGAGTGACCGTTGTCTGCACCACTCAAGGCGATTGCGTCGGTGTTCTCGAGTTAAAGGGAGGACCCAGTGTGGCCGGTATGAAAACAAGCCAAAACTTCTCATTCGTCGGTAAACACTTCGCATGCCAATAGGTCTTCCGTGTTCTGCAAACCATTCATTTGCAATGGACCTGGTAGTGGAGAAACGGTCCCTTAAGGCCAATAATCTTAGGCGGCGATCTTCACGGTCTGTTGTTCTACGGCGGCGTCCAGTGCCCCTTGCTCTTTAAGTACGGCCTTCTCGAAGCCATGCCTGACAACACCTAACCACAGTGTCTACACTTCTTTGCACTCTAACTGCAATTGCCCGAAAAGAAGGTCCAGCTTCCCGAAGTCCCACTATACGGCCCCTATCAAACTCACTAAGTTGACGAAATCGTACAGGTCTCCGTACTCTAGGCATCGTTACCGATCGTAAAGGATGTTAAGAACCAAAATCCGCCAACGTTGATTCTTTACTGCGGCTGAAATATTCATTTTTAGGGCGTTAGAGAATTAAAAAAAGCAGTATAAAAACCGGAATGTCCAACTGATAAGGCTGAAAATTTATTCACTTGTTACTTACAGTAAGATAAATACATTCACCAACTTTTATTAAAATAAAACCATTTAAACTGGGTGTTCGGATTTATATGTCACTTAGTATATATAAAATAAAAATATCAAATTGATTGATTGAGGAAACAAACTGTGTATTTTAAATTGAACTATATTGATGACGTTTTTTCTTAAAGCTATGTATGTTGCTCAATCTCAACCTTAACTAACTACTTCAACCGACTAAAATTGGGTTGCCCGCGGCTAAAATAAGCTTGTCAAACAAAACACCATATACCACACGTTTTTTAATGGATCCAAGTTACAAGGAATGTCAACATCACAAAAATTCAGCTCAAGACAAATTAAAACAATGCATCTTTTAAATTTGTCCATTCTTTATACGCAAAACGCCTAAGCAACAGGCAGGGTTATTAATAGAACGTTATTTTGACACACATTTTTCATGCGACGAGGTTTCGAGATCAGACCGGATAGAAATACGAACACTGGACAGTGGTCACACATTAATATTGTGCAAAAGTTTGAAATCGGGACAGTATAATAAAAATTCATGGACCTATAAAGTTTCAGGCAGAACGTAAAAAGTTATTCAGTCGAATGTGTGTTTGTTCTGCAGTATTTTCGGATATTCGAGCAGGCTTTCGACCAAAGCACAACACGTAAGACATAAAATCGATTGGTGAAAAAAGTCTGTATGATATTGATATGCATACATCAGGGATGAGCGGGTATAGAAGTCAATTTATCATGAGCTGACGTAACAGATGGCTATTAACAAGACCGATGGATAATAATATACATCTGATTTTTTTATCTCAGAGTACTAGCATCAAAAGGATAGTTCAAGCTGCCATGTACGACGAAATCATGTCTAGTTGAAGGATGTGAGTTGGTCAGACCTTACATTCAGGTTGACTCATTTCAAAATTGAGCAGTTTGAGCAAAGCAAGTGAAAAAATAGCTAGCAAGATTAATAGTAGATAATTTAGTACATCCTCAATTGGAGTTGATACCGTTCTATACCGGTTGAATGGTAAGGGATGTCAAATGGATTGAAAGGGGGCAAAGTTTTGCATTTGCATAAGAAGATGGCACTAAGAAAGTTTCGCAATTCGGAGTATTTCAAGAGATGGACGAAATAAAAACAAATTTTGATAAAATAATAATAATAATAATCGTCTTTCATACAGGCGAAGTTTAGCATAGTGCCATTTTGCCATTTAATTCCAGAACAAATGTTCAAAATACAAAACATAAAACACGGAATATTTGAATAGTAAAGTAATGAGCGAAAACAGGTATATGAATATAAGTATAAAAATATGTTGTATACAAATTTCTTGAATGCAAATATAAAATATACTAAGTGACATATAAATCCCAACACCCAGTTTAAATGGTTTTATTTTAATAAAAGTTGATGAATGTATTTATCTTACTGTAAGTAACAAGTGAAAAAATTTTCAGCCTTATCACTTGGACATTCCGGTTTTTATACAGCTTTTTTTTAATTCACTAACGCTCTAAAAATGAATATTTCAGCCGCAGTAAAGAATCAACGTTGGCGGATTTTGGTTCTTGACATCCTTTACGATCGGTTACGATGCCTAGAGTACGGAGACCTGTACGATTTCGTCAACTTAGTGAGTTTGATAGGGGCCGTATAGAGGGACTTCGGGAAGCTGGACTTTCTTTTCGGGCAATTGCAGTTAGAGTGCAAAGAAGTGTAGACACTGTGGTTAGGTGTTGTCAGGCATGGCTTCGAGAAGGCCGTACGCAAAGAGCAAGGGGCACTGGACGCCGCCGAAGAACAACAGACCGTGAAGATCGCCGCCTAAGATTATTGGCCTTAAGGGACCGTTTCTCCACTACCAGGTCCATTGCAAATGAATGGTTTGCAGAACACGGAAGACCTATTAGCGAAGTGTTTACCGACGAATGAGAAGTTTTGTCTTGTTTTCGTACCGGCCACACTGGGTCCTCCCTTTAACTCGAGAACACCGACGTAATCGCCTTGAGTGGTGCAGACAACGGTCACTCTGGGATCAGGAATGGAACAGTATTGTCTTTAGTGACGAGTCTCGATTTTGTTTAGGCATGCACGATGGTCGTGCCAGGGTTAGAAGGCGACGTGGTGAAAGGAGGAATCCACAGGTTTTTGTTGAAAGACTGTTGGAGTTATGGTTTGGGGTGCTATAGCTTATGGTTCCAGGTCACCTTTAATCTTCATCAGAGGTAACATGAACGCGCAGCGTTATATCCACGAAGTTCTAGAACCCCATCTATTACCCTATCTTGACATCCTGGCAGATCCAACTCTCCAACAAGATAATTTCCGACCACATGTTGCAAGAGTCACAATAGACTTCTTTCAACATAATGATGTCACATTGTTACCATGGCCACCAAGATCTCCCGACTTATCCCCAATTGAGCACGTGTGGGATATGATGGGTAGGAGATTGCTCAATTTGCAACGTCCTCCTCAGACTCTAGAAGCACTTCGAGAGGAGTTGGTGGTTGCCTGGAATGAGATACCACAGGAGGACATTGACCACCTGATCAGAAGCATGCCTAGGCGCGTTGGAGAATGCGTAGCGCATCAGGATGCATCCACACATTATTAAAGGTCAAAGGGCTTTAAAGCAGTGCAATCATTTTGAATTTTTTATCATTTACTTATTATGCTTCATTAAGTACTTATACAAAATTTTATTAAAATAAAACCATTTAAACTGGGTGTTCGGATTTATATGTCACTTAGTATATAACAAGAATATAAACAAATATATTAAATATAATTAACATTGAAACATTTTTGTGAACTGAGAGGTAAATTTGAGCATTAGAGTATCTATCCAAAATTTGTTTTTCGATGCGTCTTTTAAATTCATCATGTTAACAATTTTGTTCCTTGAATGAATATGGTGTCTAGATATTAGTTTATTTTTCAGAAAGGAGGTACGGATATGAGTAATAGTCTGACTATAACAAATTATGTGTAAATCATACAGCTTTTATATCCTCAACCACTTTTATGAAAGAGCTGATGTTACCGACGTTCCTTAATTGTTAATCAATCTGCGAGAACGATTTTCAATCTCTTGATGTTGTATCTAGAAACGGTAAGTGAGTTTTTACTTAACTAGTGATATGGACAAATTTTTTTTAGTTTTATAGTTAAGACATTTTTTATTGAGGAATAGTTGGCGTAGAATGGCAAAACATCTCGTGTCAAGACATATCCAAATATTTGACCAATTCACTTACCTTGAGGTCTACTACTGACAGTAGAAGCATTTAGGTTCATATTAAAATTATTGTTCATATCGTTTCTAAAAGATTGTGGTGAAAAAATAATGATTCTTGATTTTGAGGGGATTAACTGAAGGTTATTACTGTTTCCGTGTTCACTAATAGATTCTCATTGACCTCCGATATGACTGTTTGAATGTTGCAACTACTAAAGTGACTATAAATGTGAGAGACATCAGCAGCTAACTGAATACTACAATGCTTTACAGTGGCTTGTGGATCCGAAATATATAAAATGAATAGCAGTGGTCCAAGCACAGATCCTTGCTGTACTCCAAAGGAAATAGGGGACTTAGGAGACAAAACCATATCAATGTTTGCCCTCTGGAATCGATTATCTGCAAAGGTATGTATCATATTGACTGAGGTCTAAGAAAATCAGAGTAATTTTGGTAATACTTGTCTTAAGTCGGAATATGAAGCGGGCTTATTAGTCTTAGCAAGAGGAAGCTCTAATGCTTCTTTTCATGAGTAACGAAAAACGCCTTTCTCTTAACACGCATTGATGATATGTAGGACCACTTGAGGTGAGACCTTCAAATAAAAAATGCATATATCAACACTGCCACTTGTTGTCTAGCATCGACTTATGGATTATTATATTACTTTTCAATTCTGATTTCAAAAAACGTGAAATATGCGATGCATTAGTATTACAATAGATATTAAGATAAAAAAAAGGATTTCCATGTTATAAAATGTCATTTTCCAATCCAACTATGAAGGCATTTTTTAATAACAAAGGTTTTGCAATAGAACTGACTGTCACATATTAATAATTTTTGAATCAGAATTGAAAACTCTATTCAGCTGTACGAAAATCCAATATAGCGCCAATAAAAAAATAATGTTATGATTGAAAAACATAGTAGAAACGTTATATTGGAATTCTGTAAATTTGTAAAGAAGGAAAATTGACATTTTGACTATCTAAAGTATAAAATTCAGGGAATAATAAAAACATTTTTGGAAAATTTGTTTTTTTATTCATCAAAATATAGCTGGGAGTATTTAAATAAATACAAAAACTTCATACGAGTAGATGCGATCAACTGCAAATTTAAGTAATTCAGGGCCTAAAAACCCCCTTATAAACTTTAAACCTTTCAGAGCTAAATGACAACCAACCGTCAATTAAACTGTCAGTTGTCGCTATAACCTACTACTTTCGGAAGCATTAATTCTGTTCCTTGGAAATTACTTTTAGCTTAATTATTTATTTCGGTGTGGATTAGAAACTAGGAAAGATTTACGATCCGGAGTTATTGCGCTGGCTCTTGGCAGCAGCAGGTGCAACTTAATGGAGGACAATAGTAAAATGAGAGATTAAAAGAAAACGTAAAAAAGCCGCATAATAAATAAGAAGATACGTTAAAGTTTCACACACAGAAATCTCCTAACTGGGAATAAGCAGAGTTTAAAAAAATTGCGTCAAGTAGCCTGACTCACGCAATGGACTTTGTATAAGTATGCATCATGTACAGGTTGACTTTGAAGTTGAGTCATTAATTTTCAGATAATGATTGTAGAAGGAAGATAAACCAAAATATGTGTGTAAAAATAAAAAAAAATAAAAAAAAATGTTACCTTGTTTTATAAAGTATCCTCCCGAAGTATTTCAGTGCGGACCTGTATTTGATCGTGAGGTCTTGGAGCACCGGCTGGGCCTCCCCTGTGAGGTCTTAAGTCACCTGATTCACGAGCCCTTTGTACTACATTAACAAAGGCAAGAAGGGTTCGTTTCACTCGATTGAGAAACCGATTCGCACAAATCCGTGATGCCGCGGCAGCATTTTGTAAAGACTCCCCCCCGTAAATAAGAATCATGAACACAAGTTGAGCATTTTCGTAAACATGTGCCATTTTTTATTTCGTTTTAGTCACGCAACAAACACCACTATTCACTCACGCGTTACCGAATGACGAAAAACATCGTGATAAACGTTTCAAATTCTTTCGCTTTTTTGTTTCCTATGCGATGAACCGATATATCCGTTGTTGCCAAACACGAGCACATAATATTATTATTGAGACAGGGCGGTACTCAAACTTCTAAAGGGCTATAACTTTGTTACTTTAATTTTACCAGAAAAATGTTAAAGGCAAAAAACATTTCTTTTGATCAGATCTACTCACTGTTAAAATAAATGACTCAACTTCGAAGTCACCCTGTATAATATCTGAGTCAACTTCCTTATGTTGAGGTTTTACACACAAACACTTCTCAATTGTCAATAATGAAACACGAGACTTGAATGTCACTAATTATGTAATTTTCCAGAGCTTAAAGAATGGCGTCAAGTAGGATGACTCTGTACTTATCACTCTATGAGCTTTTTGGTACCACTCGGATTTCGATGCAATTTTTACACAATGTTGCTAATATGCCAATGACGCAAAGACTTTGTAGTTTTTGAAAATCGGTCCAATGGCTTCAGAGAAAAAAGCGAAAATCTAAAATATCAGAATCTTCGTTTTTGACCTTTCAGAGGGTCCAGATCATTTTCAGATTTTTTTTGTAGGGGTTTGAATTTGGGGGTTGGGGCTGGTAGGGGGTGGGAGAGAGTATATGAAAATTTCTGACATCAGTATATTTATACGCTCTCAAGCCCGGTCATTCTATGCGTCTATCAGCCATATTTCACACATTTACCCGTACATTTGCCATTAAAACTTATATAAGTGTTTTTGACGCCATTTTCAAAAAATGACACAAACTTTCGTAAGCGTTGATGTTATTCCTATTCACAGGAGGAAGGTTAAATGGACTGGAATGGACATAGATAAAAGTACCATACACCCCACGCTAGATGGCGTTATCAGCAGCTGTATATACTCTTAATTTCACATTCTGTGCATCTTCTCTTGTTCCATGTCATACGTACGGGACAAGTTGACATTTTTTAACACTTCAAAGGTGCATAGAATTTCCAAAATTTTAAACTGACATCCCTTCGACGATACGATGCAAGTAAACACTTTAAATAATGGTGCTTATTTTCTTTCATCCGTTAATCACTAATAAATTATTTTCAGATCGTCTCAGACAAATAAATATTGCTTCGTCAAAGGAATTCAAGAACATCAGTCGATATAACCCAATAATGGGTGGCATCAACACCATCACAAAGCTAACAATTTACCAATTGAATCTAGTTCTAAGTGAAAGAGATCAGTTCTACTAAGCCTAGGCAGTTTCTTTAAGTTCCTCATAGCAGGCGCGATATCGTGGCATTTGATTTAGGCTTCTGCCTGGACGGTTGCTTCGGTCTAAAAAGAAAATATTGTATCTGTATTTTACTTTTTCCCGTGTTCTTCTAATCATAACATTTGATAAGCAGGTAAGACACGTTATTCACTTGGTTGGTTCTTTTGGAAATAATCAGAACTCATTCACCCAAAGTTTTCGCCCTATACAGGGTGTTTCAGTTTATTGTTGCATAACTTTAAGGTTCGATAGAACTTTTAAAATTAATGCATAAAGTCCATATAAACATGGGTCGAAAAATGCGTGGCTTCCGAAATACAGGGTGTTTAAATTTACTTTCTAAAATAGTTTTTTTTAAATGTTTCGAACAATATTTGATGTATAACAGTGAAAATTGGTATACAAGGGTTTTTTGGTACGAAAAAACGAACCATGAGCATAGTTTTACTGTAGCCGCTAGAGGGCGCTCTCTACTGTACCTGTAGTGTATGAAAATGACCGAAAAATTTTTCTTAGTGCAATTTTTTGCTTTTTGAATGAAAAAACTGATTCTTCGCACTTTTCAACATAAAAAAGCTTTCTTGGGAATTTTCGTTATAGTTAGCCGTTTTTTGAGATATTTCGATTTTTAAGGTTCGATGCATTTTTAATTATTTATGATAAAATAACATTAAAAGGTCAGTATCTCGATAATTTTTAGATGTAGGCTGAGCCTGCGAATATTTTTGAAATTGAAAGCAGAATAATGTTAAACGTCAATTAGTTGACAGTTAGTTTTGTTCTGTTGAAACCTGAAACGTTTTTTTGCAATTGTGAATGCACGAAATTTAGTTTCTTTTACCTGTTTTTTTTTAAGTTTTATAAAAGTGCCATTTTTATTCTCCAATCAAGAGTTAGCGGATATTCATTTTGTGTATGGCTTTGTAAATGGAAACGCAGCAGAAGCAGCCAGAGAATACGCACGAAGATTTCCAAACAGACGACATCCAACTCGCTCAGTATTTATAAGAGTGTATCGCCAAATAATTGAAAATGGTTTTGGAAATCTCCAAAGGGATCAAAACATAAATGTTCGTCAGCGCAGATTTACCCGTATGATTCTGCGTGAGTTTGATAGAGATCCGACCACAAGTGTTAGGAGAGTTTCTGGTGCCTTGGGAATTTCAGCAAGCCATGTTCACCGTGTTCTTAGAAATGACCATAGACGTCCTTACCATTTGCAACCTGTGCAAGGACTACAGCCAGGGGACGGAGAACGAAGAATCACATTTTGTCAGTGGATTCTTGATAGAACTGATAATAATAGGGAGTTTTTAAGTAACGTTTTATGGACCGATGAGTCATGCTTCACTAGACGTGGAGTGGTAAATTTTCATCATCAAATTTTCAGCATGGATTTAGTTTGAACGTGTGGATTGGTATCTACCGTAATCGACTATTTGGACCCTACCTTTTGCCTGCAAGGTTAAATGCTGCGACCTTCTTGGAATTTTTTAAGGCTGAACTTGCAAATATGTGGGACGATGTTATGTTAGATTTAAGAAGATTGGCCTGGTTCCAGCTTGATGGTTGTCCAGCTCATTATTCGAGAGTAGTTAGAAACTGGCTGGACGAGAATTATCCAGAAAGATCGGCCGTGGAGGATCAGTCGCCTGGCCTCCACGATCCCCTGACCTAAATCCATTAGATTTATTTGTGTGGGGATTACTAAAAGAAAAGTGTACCAGACTCCCGTAACCGCAAGAGATATGCTAATAGACATAATGAGGAATGCATGTGATGAAATAAGGCCTTATTTGAATAATGCTATACCACGTTCGATCATTCGTAGATGTGAATTGTGTATTGAACAATTGGGTTTACATTTCGAGCAACTACTTTAGATTTTGTATGTTTGTCCTAACTATCCAATGGTATTTTAGTTGTAAATAATTAATTTAATTTGTTAAAAATAATATTGGAAAATTAAACAAATTAATATTCTTGTGTTTATTTGGAGTTAGGAATTATTGCTGTGTTGAAAAACACAATCTAAACGATCATCTTAATTACTTGTAATGCCCAAATCGAAAATGTAAAAAAAAATATTATTTTCCCATAAATAATTAAAAATGCATCGAACCTTAAAAATCGAAATATCTCAAAAACGGCTAACTATAACGAAAACTCGCAGGAGAGCTTTTTTATGTTGAAAAGTGCGAAAAATCAGTTTTTTTATTCAAAAAGCAAAAAATTGCACCAAGAAAAAATTTTCGGTCATTTTATTACACTACAGGTACAGTAGAGAGCGCCCTCTAGCGGCTACAGGAAAACTATGCCCATGGTTCGTTTTTTCGTACGAAAAAACCCTTGTATACCAATTTTAACTGTTATACATCAAATATTGTTCGAAATATTTAAAAAAAAAACTCTTTTAGAAAGTAAATTTAAACACCTTGTATTTCGGAAGCCACGCATTTTTCGACCCATGTTTATATAGACTTTATGCATTAATTTTAAAAGTTTTATCGAATCTTGAAGTTATGCAACAATAAACTGAAACACCCTGTATACACACACCTCACAAGAGATGGCGCCACTAGCAGAGACCAATCTTTATATAGTAGCCTTTCGTCCTGACTAGGGTTTCTGTGGGTACGTATACGTTTGTATAACAACATCCGGTATTGTGAGTTAGCTTGAAGGGAGCGTACTAAAAACAGATGAGATAACACATTTTCCATTCTTCGGAATATCTCCATATTCATTGAAGGCTGATGGACGTCTATTCTAATGATGCTTCTAAAAGCGGAATATTTTTATAGCTTGATCATACTTCTTGGAATTCTCGACCTATTGTCATGTAGTCCTGTCAGATTGCCAAATAATTGGAATCCTATTTAATGTAATGAAATATAAGTAACGTAAGCTGCTGCACGAAATTCTTGGATGATTTTGTAATGATTCTGAAGAGAAATTCTGGTCTGATATGTGTAAAAGAGTATCTTAATTGGTGTGTATTTATTTTATCAGTTTTTCCCATTTTCTATCTACGACCACTTATTTTAAATTTATGATGTATAAGTATCAATTAAAAACATTTCCTATCATGTATAAAGCTTAAACACTCACATAATAGTACACATCCATACAAAAGTCCAATACCTGTATATAAAAGCTTAAACTTTTGGTACGCTTACTATGAGTGTTAATATTTGGAATAGCTTGAAATATCAGAAATCAAGTTATTCAATATTATTCATCCATACCACATACAGCGTGTTCAACCTCTCCTGTCCCGGGATTATGACCCCAAGTTGCTTTTTGTCGCACAATGTTAGAAAGACACAGGAAAGATCCACAGTTCTTTGAAAAAAATGTATGGTCGGATGAGAGATCAGTGAGAGAGTATCTCGATTAAAACTTTCCAGGCAGATGGATAAGGCGGTCTGGTACAATACCGTGGCCAGTCCGACCACCTGATTTGAATCCTTTAGATTTTTTTACTGGGGAACTGTAAAAGAAAAAGTGTATTTCAAGTCGATTCAAAATGTAGCTGAGCTACGGCAAAGACTATTGGAAGCAGCTGAGTTTGTTAATAACCGTGGATTCGCTCGTTTAATAACCCGATCTTTTTTAAGAAGATGTCTAGCGTGTATTGCGGCTGAAGGAAAACAGTTTGAGTACCTATTTGCTGTAAAGGTAAATCATCATCAGCAGCATTTTGACGCCCACTGTTGCGCAAACAGTTATCCTTAAGGGTCCTTGTGAGTTTTCATAATCGCTGTTTAATTAGGAAATTTTGAAAAATTTTCATGTTTTTTTTCAAATAAGAATTGTGCATAAGTTAACGAGTAATCTTCTAAGTGTTATACCATTTTGGAATCGTTATTAAATGCGCCAACTTTTAAGGTTACTTGCCAAACTCTCGTAGTACATTTTTTTCCAGTACAGCCAGTTAAAGTTGAGCAAAGTTTTACTTTGGAATACTTGGTTGGGAAATAAGTGGCAATTTTTCCTGAACGAAAAAAGTTGGCAGTAAGTAAAAAAAGTTAATATTTGTAGTAACAGGAGCTGACAGACTGCCGTAGGGTGTGAAATTTCTATATCTTTTTCAAAGACCTATAATTTTCAAAACACATACATACATTTTTTTTAAATATTTTTCTGATAGCTGTTATGACTTTGCCTATCACCCGGTTTCGGCTTGACGTCGACTTCTGGGACACCCTGTATATACATATATATATATATAACTTGAGACGTGGTCATTGTCGTCTAGACCAGTTAGGTGAAAAATTAAAGCTTCCGCCTTTTGTTGGGTACTTCGACAAAATTCCTGAACGTAAACAACAATTAGCAACATCCTCACATACTACTGTAAGTTAAGTCAATTTAAATTCATTTTACACTATTGTTGCTACTGTTATCAATGTAATTGCAGCTCCTGATGATGATGGCAAAGTCCATTAAAAGAGAGAAGAGATAATAAAAAAAAGTATAAAGAGTCCTCTTTGCTTAAATTTTGTCGAAGTACCCAACAAAAGGCGGAAGCTTTAATTTTTCAACTATATATATATATATATATATATATATATATATATATATGAAATGACAATGACAAACGACAATGACCACGTCTCAAAATATATATATATATATATTATTTAATTATCTGATGTATTTATGATGTCACCAAAACTATAGTTCCTTTTATGAACTGTCTTTATAGTCCTGCTAAATATATATTCAACAATATTGGACCTAGGACTGTACCTTGAGGGATGCCGCATTTGATTTTTCTGTGGTTGCTTTCATTACATTCTATCCTGACACATCAATATTTAAAAGGTAGCTTGTCATTAGGTTATGTTCATTTCCTCTAAGTCCAATATTGTCCAGTATATCCAGTAGTAGTTTGTGACTTACAGTGTCAAACGCTCCAGCTAAGTGTATAGAAGTATAGGGACAAGGTGAATTTTCATTAACGTGCTTAGTTATTTTTCTGATTACATATTCTCATCCTGCGTCGATTTTCCTTCAATAAAGTCAAATAATTAATGATATCAGTTGTGAATCTCGCAGTCTGTTGATCATCTTTGTCCTTTATTTTGATAGCTTTCCAATTTCTGTCTCATATTTAGCTATTGTTTCTCAAATTTGTGTTCTGTGTTCTAATTAAAGAGTTTGCCTGTTTCACCTTCATTCGATATTCTTTTTCCTTTTCCAATTCGGTCACGTTCTTGATCCATTCCAGACGACTTTAGTTATACAGAAAAATACATTTTACACATATTATGCATGTCAGGTTTTTCTTGGTAGCTCTTGAAACAGCTTTCCATAATCATCTCCTCTGGTTGGTCAATCGGGTCACCCTGTATTCATTGAAGTCTATGTCACTGTACCTGGGAGTTAAGGCTTTGCCTTCGCGTTTGCTCCAGTATACTAAGCAGTGCGAAAACACTGGAACCGGGGTTGGCCACGCGAATGTAAACAAAACGCGTTCCGTTTTCGGGTGTCGGTAACAGTGGGAACTTAGCCGAGCACCCCAGTTGGCTCTGGCTACCGTCAATCTGGTGTTTCCTCAGCTTTCCTGCCAACTCCAGCCAGTCAATGGACACGCACATTGGCACGAGTGTGTATATAATGCGTGGTGGCGCATCATCAAGGTGGCCTCGCCAGCCTTGGGATTTTTCCAAAGGTTGCCGGGAATCAGATGCGACGCCACGGCCAACAATTTACTAGTTGGATTACGCGGGAGTGTCGATTACTTCATATCGCATATACACAACCTTTCATTCGTTAACATATACTAAGTGACATATAAATCCGAACACCCAGTTTAAATGGTTTTATTTTAATAAAAGTTGGTGAATGTATTTATCTTACTGCAAATAACAAGTGAAAAAATTTTCAGCCTTATCAGTTGGACATTCCGGTTTTTATACTGCTTTTTTTTTTAATTCATTAACGCTCTAAGAATGAATATTTCAGCTGCAGTAAAGAATCAACGTTGGCGGATTTTGGTTCTTGACATCCTTTACGATCGGCTACGATGCCTAGAGTACGGAGATCTGTACGATTTCGTCAACTTAGTGAGTTTGATAGGGGCCGTATAGTGGGACTTCGGGAAGCTGGACTTTCTTTTCGGGCAATTGCAGTTAGAGTGCAAAGAAGTGTAGACACTGTGGTTAGGTGTTGTCAGGCATGGCTTCGAGAAGGCCGTAAGCAAAGAGCAAGGGGCACTGGACGCCGCCGTAGAAGAACAGACCGTGAAGATCGCCGCCTAAGATTATTGGCCTTAAGGGACCGTTTCTCCACTACCAGGTCCATTGCAAATGAATGGTTTGCAGAACACGGAAGACCTATTGGCATGCGAAGTGTTTACCGACGAATGAGAAGCTTTGGCTTGTTTTCATACCGGCCACACTGGGTCCTCCCTTTAACTCGACGTAATCGCCTTGAGTGGTGCAGACAACGGTCACTCTGGGATCAGGAATGGAACAGTATTGTCTTTAGTGACGAGTCTCGATTTTGTTTAGGCATGCACGATGGTCGTGCCAGGGGTAGAAGGCGACGTGGTGAAATGAGGAATCCACAGTTTTTTGTTGAAAGACATGTTCATCACGCTGTTGGAGGTGCTGCTTATGGTTCCAGGTCACCTTTAATCTTCATCAGAGGTAACATGAACGCGCTGCGTTATATCCACGAAGTTCTAGAACCCCATCTTTTACCCTATCTTGACACCCTGGCAGATCCAACTTTCCAACAAGATAATACCCGACCACATGTTGCAAGAGTCACAGTAGACTTCTTTCAACATAATGATGTCACATTGTTACCATAGCCACCAAGATCTCCCGACTTATCCCCAATTGAGCACGTGTGGGATATGATGGGTAGGAGATTGCTTAATTTGCAACGTCCTCCTCAGGCTCTAGAAGCACTTCGAGAGGAGTTGGTGATTGCCTGGAATGAGATACCACAGGAGGACATTGACCACCTGATCAGAAGCATGCCTAGGCGCGTTGGAGAATGCGTAGCACATCAGGGTGCATCCGCACATTATTAAAGGTCAAAGGGCTTTAAAGCAGTGCAATCATTTTGAAATTTTTATCATTTACTTATTATGGTCCATTAAGTACTTATACAAAATCTTATTAAAATAAAACCATTTAAACTGGTTGTTCGGATTTATATGTCACTTAGTATATTATGTGTATATCATGAAGCGAACATGACTTATTGGTCAGGGCCGGTATTGTTGTTCAAAGCATACCAAGTCGCTCAGCGAATATGACGTCATTTGCACTTACTTTCGATGTGCCTGTAAAATATGGTATTACAACGCCATATGAAATAAGTAAAGAGATCGAGTCTTCGTACCATGGGCGGAACACTGCGCAGACTAGTCTTCATTGCATCTGCTACTCTCTCTAGTACGCATGGAGTAGGTAACAGGGGACCGCTGTTTCGATTCCCTTCCTGGTAATACTAAATTTAGCACGAGCAGTCGGCGTTCTTAGGTAATCGTTTTACCGGGATTGTACAATTTTATATTGAAGAACAGGACAACTCGAATTGCACGCCTATATCAAGTTAAGTTGTCACTCTGACAAATATGATTGAAAGGCACTCATACGTAACGACAAAGTTTTCGAGACGGAGACACACAACAAAAAAACGTGTCTTTGAGCGTACCGAACAAACGTTCACGCGGTAGGTTACATATAGACATGGTACCATCTCGCTCATACATAGACATGCAGTGGCGGCTCGTGGCAAAATAAAACCGGTGTTCTGCAAATCCGAACTTACCTATTTTTTAAATGTCAGTTCGATCCTGCGCTCCTTCTTGGCAGCAAATTTGTCGATCACCTTCCCGTTGAAAATGTGAATGGTCGAAATAAATTCCGTTGCAATGGACAGCATCGAAAACGCTGTAAGGCGATCCTGAGTCATAGTATTTCGAAGAAAGGTCTTGATTCTTTTGAATTTTGAGGAATATCGCTCACCCTCTGATGTTGACATAGGAGTTGTAACAATTTATAATAGCTTGTTTGTTTCTTTTAGTGTTTCCCCCAAACTATTTTGTATCAAAAATTTCAAAAGAGACAGACTTCCATGTAAATCTCGGCAATCATTCGGTGTATAAATAATAGACAACTTTGTCTTTAAACGACTTTTTTCTAATTCGGGATAAGCCAAGCAGGTAGTTTCCATCTTGTCATCAGGGAACTTGCCACAGTATTTTCCAAAGTGTTTGGGGAAAAAAGGGGATGCGGCTACCAAATGATCTTTGAATTGAAATATGTTATTTGCAGAATTCACTATATTGTCGCATACTTCTAATGCGGCAACTCGGTGATCGCGACTGCTATTATTACGTCGTCGCCTGTCATCGAGTAGGTGCTATCTGCAAGAGGTTTATAGGAAAAGAACACACGGTAGGTGATGTTGAATCAGTAACATCGCATATCAATTGAAGAAAATAATATAAACATGAATAAACAATCGACAGTATTAGATAAAAACATGCATTTTATTCAAAAGTCGAACACTTTTTTTAAATTCCTTAATATTCAATAAGCTGTCATCTCATACTTTGACAGTATTTTGTTTTCAACCTGTCATAGCTATTGATTGCTAAAATTTGTTGATTGGAACTTGAAGCTCATTGACTGTATTTGACGGACTGTTACCCTATAGGTGGAGAATAACGGACTGTTTATTTGACAATCCTGGTGAAATCCACCCTAAGTGATATACAAGGGACCCCCCCTTATTGAAACGTCTGCCTGCTCGCTTTAAATGAGAACTCGATGCCTGCCTTCGAAGACAGATCACAAAAGACCATCTGCCGATTAAAAATCATAATTTTCTTCTTAGAATCAGATAGCTAATTTAGGGAATCTATTAAAAATACAGTTCGCTATGACACTATCCATTGGAACTATTTTTACGAGACTGTTGTTTTATTTTTGGATGGTTACATAAATGTGAGGTTGTTATTTTCGTTGTGTGCGACTTTGACATTAGCTTGCAAACATTAATGTACCTGAACGGTGTAAAAGCATGCCGGAGAACCATTTTAACAGTCGCAATAATGATATTGCTTGTTATCACTTGTATTCACAGGTTGTATCAGTTATGCATCTGTTTTGTACATTAATTCATTACATAACAATTTCGTTTAGCCGTTTCGATTAAATTGATTATTTTAGGTAGTTGAACACACAGGATGCTTCAAATTTGACTTCCACAATTGGGATTTCTAAAACGGTAAGAGATAGGAAGTCGGGCAAGGCTGCGCATTTAGGTAACTAAGACGGTGACACTAAGAAAGTTTTGTAATTCCAAGCATTTCCGCAGATAGGAACCGTATTTTTGCAAAATTGTTTTTATTTTTTTCTGACATCATTTGAGAAATTCTTGTGCAACATTTACGACGCTTCAGTCTTGGAGACTTGCTCTTGTCTAGCCGCTTCTCTAATGCTTATCGAAGGATCTTTACCTACGAGATTCAATGACCCTTTCTCAGTTTGCGCCATTTGGAGTTGTCTAGGTTTCCCAATGTGTTCACGTTCACGTTTCTGCAAACGACCTAGATCCCTAGCTCTTTGCTCAAATCTATGCGACCCCGGATGATAACGCCTGGAAAGCGATCTGCATACACTCGCGAAGCCGCTGTAGCATTTTGAAGACACTCGCCATAATTTGAAATCATGTCGACAAGTTCGATATTGCTGTACGAGTGCGTTATTTTGTCTTTTTCGAACCGATTTGTAGAAATATATGTTTTGTTTACCTATGCTGCTGTCGCCTGGGTTGAGTACTGACGAAGGTCGTGCCTTCTCACATTTGATCTGATCGAGATACAGGACCGGATTAGGTTTGGTTGATTTTGCGGAGCCTAATAACGGCTCGGTTATCTCTTAAGGCTGTGGTGTATATCCTGCTAGGAAAAACCGCTTATTTCTTCAAGATATACGAGCCCCTTGCCAATTCAGTTAGCCCAATTATTGAAATCTTAGTTTTTTTCTTATCAAACACAAATAATAAAAATGTAGCAGGGTCTTATAGGTTTAAACTATCAACAATGAATATTTTGATAACATATAGTAGAAAACACCAACTTTATCACTCCCTAATAAAATTTGCAGCATAAAAATAACACATGTTGCAATTACAGCATATCAACCTATTTTCATTTCAATGCAAAATAAGCCTATAACGCATAGGTGGCTGTGAAAAATCAAAGCCATGATAATTGTTTTTATAAATCACAGCTATCAGAATACGTTTAAAATAGTTTTGGGTAGTTAAGGTTTTCAAAATGGGTAGAGGAACTTGATTATTATTGAGAAAATTCGGTTACTTATAATTAAATTCTTTAATTCTGGGAAATCAAAGTCAGAAATTGCAACTATGTCGCGGTACAGTGTGAGGAATATTGTTAGAAGATATAACGTAACTGGTTCAGTAAATATTAAGCCAAGATATGTGAAACAACGTAATATCACAAATACCGACCGAAGAGCATTAAGAAGAATAATCGTGAAAAACAGGCATGCCAATTATTTACAGTTAAGTGCTCTGTGGAGTGACGCCGTTGGTAGGAGAATTTCGAGGTCCACAACTCATAGAGAGGCCCACAAACTGGGATTTAGCACTTGCAATGTAAGTTTTCTTATAAAAAAAGTGAAGTAAAAACCCTAAAGTTGCACAACTCGTTTATAGGCCAAAAAAAAAACACTATTAACTCCACTGCAAAAGAAAAATCGGCTTAGATGGGCTAAAGAACATAGACAATGGACACCTCAACAATGGTGTCCAATATAATGGAGTGATGAGGCCCGATTCGAAGTTTGTGTTGGTGACAGTCGTAGTAGAGTTATTCGCAAAAAATGAAGCATTCCATGTTGACTGTCTGAAGAGAAAAGTGAAATTTCCAGCATCCGTTATGGTCTGGGACAGTATGTCGTCAAAAGGAGTAGGAAAAATTTATTTTGATGGGAATGTTGATTAAAACAAATATTTGGCAATTTTAGAAGAATCGCTTTTAAGGCCAAGATTTTGTGTTTCAGCAAGATGGTGCAGCGTGCCATACCTCAAAAAAGGCTATAAAATGGATGGAAGAAAATAATGTACCACTTTTGAAATGGGTTTCTAGCAGTCCAGATCTGTCACCTATTGAAACTTTGTGGCTCTACATGAAAAAGGTTCTACGACAACATCCTGCTCGAACAGTCACCGAACTGGGACAGAAGCTTCAAGAAATATGGGATTGTGGGCCAAATGAAGTGGGAAGGGGCTCGTATATGCCATGTAAAGGAAGGTCCCAACTTTGCAGACACCCTGTATATTCATCACAACCACTAACCTTTCCATATAATGATAATAATAATAATAATAATAATAATAGTATTTATTTACTCAATGTACAAAGATAACAAACAATATGAGAAAATAAATATAAAATCAAAACAGGCCCAATAGAAGGCATCACCTGTACATGGACCAATAATTTAAGTTGAAACTGTAGAATGCAAATGACAAAAAAGGACAAAAATTAGCTACAGTAGATTATGTATTTAGTTGATGTTCGTATTTATGAGTTTATGAATTTCAGTCCTAGATATAGAATGTAGCCACTTTTTTAAATTTCTTTTGAAACAATTTCCGAAACGTAAATCTTTTAAGTCTTTAGGTATAATTTCATAAAATTTAGGCGCTAAATAGAGATATGATCTCTGCATTATAGATTTATGCGGTTGACGAACTACTGTGCCACGAATTTTGTACCTGGTATAATTATTATGTTTAATTTTTTGGTCGGTGTTTACAAATTTATGGTAGTGAGTGATACTGTGTAAGAAATAAAGCTGTCTTATATCATACATTCGAACATCTGCATATAATTTTTCAGTGGGATAAAGTTTCGGTCTTTTAAATATCATTTTTAGAATACTTTTTTGACAAACATCTAACTTATAGATATGTGAGGAACATGCAGCTCCCCATGCTAATATACCATATGTGAGATGAGGCTCAATCAGTGCATGGTATAATGTTCGAAGATATTTTTCTGTCAATATATTCCCAAGGTATTTAATTTTGTAGGACACAAATCTAACTTTCTTTAAAATATAATTGACATGGATGTCCCATCGTAAGTGAGGATCCAAGACCACTCCAAGGTATTTTATGTTGGGCACTCTATTAATTTGCATTTTTTGATCATTAATATTGAAGGAGAAATTTGTGTAATTTGGCAGATGTCTAGCATAAGATCCAAATGGTAAAAAATGTGTTTTAGAGTAGTTAATGCTTAATTTTCTACTGTTAAACCACCGAATAATTTTGATAAAATCATTTTCAATTACATTTTTCAGATCAGACCAGTCAGTGCCTTCATATAATATTGCAGTATCATCTGCAAAACTAGTTATATTGCCAACACAATTAATTTGGAAAATATCATTTAAATATATATTGAATAACAGCGGACCTAAGACAGTTCCCTGTGGGACACCACACTTAATATACATTTCTTTACTAAAGGATCCTGATATCTGCACAGATTGTGGGCGATTTGACAAATAACTTTCGATCAGTGAGTACGCGTTTCCTCTGAAACCAATTCTCTCCAATGCTTCTAATAATAATTTGTGATTAACTGTGTCGAAAGTTTTCTTTAAATCAACAAAAATGCAGATTGAAGGGATTCTGTTATCAATACTTTAATATATTTGATTTACAATTTTGGCTTCGAAGCTGCTGCTTGATATTGACATTTAGTTATTGCGTCCGATGTAGCCTTCCCTTCTGTAAATCCATATTGATTTTCACTTAAAATTTTGAATTTTGTGAGGTATCGAATCATTCTAGTAGATAAAATTTTTTCAAAAACCTTTGCTACACTGGATATTATTGATATTGGTCTATAGTTGTTAATATCTGTTTTTGTTCCTGATTTATGTATCGGTATTATATTACCTTTAAAATTGAGGGATATATGCCAGATTCAAAGCATTTGTTGATTAGGTAAGTGAGTGGTTCTGTTATGTGCTTGGCTATAATTTTCAAATGCTCGCTTTTAATACCATCGAACCCGGGACTTTTCCGATTTTTTAAGGACATAACAGTGGTGTATACTTCACATTGTTCGACTTTATCCAAAATAAATGAGTTCAAAGTTCTTTTTGGAGGCTGAGTATTTTGTACATTTGCTTGTATATTACTTGCTAAATTTTCGCCTATGTCAGTAAAGAATTGTACAAATTCATCGCATATCTGTTGAGTATTTTTTAATACTGTTCCCGATGTTGTATTTAACTCAGTGACATACTCTTTAAATTTTGTTTTCCCAGTAATCTCATCAATAGTTGTCCAAAGCCGCTTAGGATCATTTAAGTTATTATTCAATTTATTTAGGTAATGTTTTCGTTTGGTTTGCCTTGCAAGCTCTATAAATTTATTTTTATATTGGTTGTAAGAGTCGCTATTCTCTGTAGTTGGCGTTAGTTTCATTACATTATATAGTCTTTCTTTTTCTATTGCCGATGTTATTAATCCTTTGGTAATCCAGGCATTTCTGCTTTTCTCTTTGTGACTAATTATTACTTTATTGGTACTAATATCTATTAGTTTTTTTATTTTCTCTATGAACAGTCCCGTTGCTTTGTCTATATTATTTATAGAGTATAATTGTTCCCAGGATTCTTGTTTCACATTTGATATTAGTTTTGAATTGTCGACAAAAAATTTGTAATTTTCCTGGTTGTTATTAATGGTAGGGATGTTAGAATGTTTTTCATTTGAAGATATCAGTAAAATAGTGGAGAAGTGGTCAGTAATATCGCTTTCTAGGATTATTGGTGTACAAGTAATTTTGTCGGATAGGTCTTTCACAAAGCAGTGATCTATACATGTGCCACTGATGGACCTTGTAGGTAGGTTTATATAGGACAGAAATCCGTTACTTGATAGGATATTTAAGTATTCATTTGTGATGGGATCATTGTCCAAAATATTTATATTGACATCTCCCAAGAAAATATGTTGCTTTAAATGAACTTTATTTTGATTTTGAAAAAAAAATTCGATATTCTTCAAAAACTCGTGGGGTTCTGAACATGGCGGACGATAAATTGCAGATACCTCAATTTTGTTATGGTTAATTTGGATCATTATGTTTAAAATTTTGATTCCATCGGTGAAAGTGAATGTATCATGATTATATTGTAGCTCATTTCTTACAAAAACTATCACCCCATCGTTTTGGTTATAAGTGCCAAAGTTATACAGCGTGTCATATCCCTGCTGATTGAAGCAAGAAATATCAGCCACCATATAAACCAAAACATTAGTTGATCTTCTTTATGGTAAAAATACCAAGAAATAGCCCGAAAACCTGAAATCAAACGTATCATTCTGACAATACTTCTGCCGACATGGGAAGTAAAAACCGTTCAAATAAGAATGCCGACCTGCAGCGTGCCTGACCCACATTGTAGACAAAGTTTATGGCTTCCGATGCTGTGATGCGTCAAAATTCATTTGTTTTATGGACCCAGTGCTCTATGAACTGCTTTCTAATATCGCTGGCGGTCGCAGAGATTGATTGGATATGGAGAAAAACTTGTTTTCCCGATCAGTCTTCCAAGCTCGAAGAGACATAAAAAGTAGCAACCGAAAGATGTATTGAAAAATTGTAATCCGAAGATACGAGCTGAGATGCAAAAGTCAGTTTACTGAGAGAATATATGGCCCAATCGAGACGGAAATTTTCAATGGTAGGATGGTTTTATGTCGCTTTTTCGAATATATGTATTGTCGGTTGTTCTTTTGCATTGTAAATATTCTAATGCTCTCCTTTCTGTTAGACGTTTTCTGTGATCTATACTCAGTTTTAGGTAGAAACCAACTATATAATGTTATGTAGATTTGTAACAATTTCTGTAACGTTAAGTGAACCTCAAATGTCAAACAGATGAACCGAAAATTTGTTGAACATAAGGCGGCTCCGACGCAGGGAGTTTCAAGCCATTTACAAGGGTTCAGCTGCTTCAAAACTTACACTCCATTTTTCAATATTTTTGGATGACGTTAATACATACATTGAGAAGATAATTGCCCAGGGTGCTATGGGAGCACTTTTTGAAATTTTGTTTTTGCACAAGTTTTATGATGGGTTGAAGTGCGCACTTTTTCTGTTCAACTTCGCGATTTTTTTAAAAAGAACCTCGTGGGAAAAATGAAAAAGTGGCTCGATAGCACCCTGTGGAGTCTTGTTTTCAGCACTCTGTGAAAATTTCATCCAAAAATATCAAAAAATGAAGCGTGAATTTCGAAGCGCGCAAACCTCTACAAATCGTGTTTTGGACGAATTTTGTCTACTGTTTCGTGCTGCCAACCCAAGCGCTGCGGCGCAATGTATGGACTATTGGTGGCCCTATTTCATATAATATCACGTAGATAAGTCGTTCTGCAAATAAGTACTCATAATCGCGATCGCTGATACTCCTCGATTTTAAAGCCGTTTTACTTCCCACGTCATTGTAATCGCGAAAAATTTCTAAAATGAGATGTTATGTTTTTTTAAGTCATATGACATCTACATCACGAAAAACTGTACCACTCATCATCAACTTGGAAATTATCGCTCGAAATTTCCACAGGCGGTTACTAGTATGCTAAAGCTTTGTAGTTTCAGTCCAATGGCAACGGTGCTATAGGCAAAAAAGAAAAAGTAACGATTGCTGAAACTCCGTTTTTGACGTTTCAGGGGTTCCTAATCATTGACATAAAAAATTGTACTGCTTAAAAAGGGGGGGTTGAAATCAGTGAAACACGTTCTATTACTAAGAAGCTTCTGATCCCAGTGATTACAGGAAATTTAAGTATCGAAAATCCGACGAATAATGTGCTCACGATTTTAAAAAATCGGTAGCTGTTCTATAGATTTGACTCCAACAGCCAACTACCGACAGTAGGGAAGAATAAATTCGGATATCACTCAAGTCAAGTATAGGGGAATTTAGCGTGGAACTTTAAAATTATCGATATGTCAAGGAAATATGTTTTTGAGAACGATCATTTGGTAGATTTTATACCTGCATTTTCATTTGAATTTCATAACCCGTGAAATGTACCCATTCCGCTTTACCTTTTGTGTTCTGCAGTTTGTGATGTTTTTCTGGATATAAGCAGGCCATAATTGCCTAGAGTGCTATCAGAGCTTTTTAAAAAGTTTTGTCTTTGCGCAAGAATTATGGCGGGTTGAAATGCTCACTATTTGTGCTCAACTTTTTGATATTTTAAAACGATCCTAGTGGATAAAATAGAAAAAGTGGATCGCTAGCACCCTGTGGACTTACGCTGCCTGAGTTTCATTTGGAAATAATAAAAAGTAAGCTGTAAAGTGCAAATAGGTTTTTGGGCGAAATTCATCTACTGTTTCGTCCTTCCAGTCCAAGCGACGCGACGGTGCGTTCCGACAAAGAAAAAATGTAATCAAACAATTTTATATCTTTCCTAAAATAAATTCAAGAACTCAAATTCCAATTCGTTTATTCATGTCAATAAACACAATTATGTTTACAAGGGTCGTGTGGTAGATGGTAACAATTGAACGATGCGTGGACATACCCAATGAGAAAGCGTGTATTTCAGAGCTCCGAACAAGTGCAGGTGGCTACTGAAAATTGAAACAGTTTAGCCAGTGCCGTGTAGCGGTGAATAAACGTGTTTTCTTTAGTCTGTCCGTGTTTTTTCATAGATTTTATTAGTTTGTGTGTTTTTGACTTTTGAATACTCAGTTTACTTGTTGATTTAATTGTAGTGTTGATTGTTCTTGTGTGTCCTACATATGGCTCTTTGGAGACCTTGGGAAAATGCTCCAAACCACGAGGAGATGGTTGATGAACCTGTGCAGGCAGAATTCTTTCATAAAGATTTAGAGGAACAGACCCAAAGAGTAATCCTAAATATGTATGATTGTCTGAAAAACGAAAATCCAGATTCCTCGCAAAATCACATTTTAAACAGAATTTGTATCCCGACAAAAATCAGTCGGTCTACCATTTATCGGGTTATAAAAAGGGGAGATGTAGTCAACCATTCCTTCCACAGAAAGCGCATAGGGCAAAAATTAAAAAGAATAGACGTGGGTTTTCAGGAAGATATTCGTCGTATACTATACGGATTTTGTAAAGAAAATTTGGTGCCCACGTTGGAAATGATACGGGATAAATTAAAAGATTATCCTGAAGATTTTTATAATTACAAATGCTTAGACTCACTGTACTGTATTGTAAAACTGTGTGGTTTTCAATACAAAAAATTAGATAAAAGAATGGTGATTATGGAGTCGTCTCGAATCGTTGAAGTGCGCCAAGAATTTTTTCACAAAGTTAAAATCTATAGAGAGCAGAAAAGAAATCCGATTTACCTGGATGAAACGTGGTATGATACCCATGATGTTGTGCAGTACGGCTGGGTTGACGACAGCAACAAGTGCATTTTAAATGCACCATGCAACCGTGGAAAACGAATCATTATTCTCCATGCTGGCAGTGAAAATGGATTTATACCTAATACCTTGCTGTTATCTGCCAAAAATATCAAAGAATCATGTGCCGACTATCATGAGGACATGACCTCCGACTTATTTGAAAAGTGGATAGAGCAGCAGTTAATACCAAACATTTCCCCAAATTCAGTGATTATTATGGACAATGCGCCATACCATTCCCGACAGAAAAACAAAATTCCGAATACAGGCACAAAAAAACAAGACATTATTGATTTTATGAAGGATAAGGGAATGGAATTACCACAAAAATCAACCAAAGCCATATTATTGGATCTTATTAAAAGACAAAAAAATGAAAAAGAGTATGTTGTTGACAATCTGCTTCAGCAAAATGGCCATGAAGTATTACGTCTACCTCCCTATTACCGCATTTTTAACCCGATTGAGTTGGCCTGGGCTGCTTTAAAAAAAAAAGTAAGAAAACATAATCAGACCCCTCAATTAAGTGAATCGCTATTGGCCACAATAAGAGATGCAGTATCTCATATTGCTGCCACAGACCTATGGAAGCAGTGTTCTAGGCATATTATTGAAAAAGAAAATGAATATTGTGTTTTGCCTCCTGTAAATCCCGTTGTAATTCCTCTACAAGATGACTCTAGCGACAGCTCCGAAGGCGAGGATGATATATAAATACCTATAATGTAAGTCTTTATATACCTTTTTATATACCTACCTGATATGTAAATATCTGCCTATGTCAAACGTTGGAATTCTGTAATTTTTCCATTTCTTAACTTTCACTCAACATAAATTAAACTCCCAATATAAGTATTTTTTATCCCAAATCAAAAAAATAAGAAGATAATAAAATCCATTTATTGTGATATAAAAACATTATTATTATCGTTCTAAATAAATGACCGCACGCCTATGATACGTCATGAAATTACAAAGGACGCGCCGACCAAAGGTTGTTATGCTATTTCAAGTGACTTCAGATAAAGTATACATGTCTTGTCTGCTGTAACAGGTAGATGGAGGTGATGCTGCCAGAAATGGATGTGCGCGATCAATAAACAAACCACAAGATTGAACTGCCGTGTATAATGATTTTTGTATTGCCTTTCTTTGTTGCCTTACTAGAAAACTCTGTTGGGTATATGATGGAGTTTACTAGAACTTTACAGCTTGTTGTCTGCCTTCTTCTACAAACATCACCAAATCGAGACGCTGTCAACCTTATCCTCCGATGAAGACGCCACAAAGCACAGTCCTGTGATTTGCATTTAACGTACGGATTCAAAAGCAAAAAGATTGTACGCTGATAGATTCCTTAATGCATTTTTATGGACTGAATCAGAGAATGGGACTATTTTCATAGTTTTGATGACCGAACGTTCTGGCGACGTTTTAGGGCCAATAAGGAGACTGCTGTAATGATATTAACATACATCAGATAGAAGCACATCTTGAATATACCTGCAACTGTCTAGTCTCACTCTATAACTATTATAAATAGATGTTAGTCAGCCTCACTTTGTTTCATGTCAGGAACAATGCAGCAACGTTCAGCAATAACCATTTTTCTCATGATGAAAAACCCAAATCTGCGATAAATGAATATTCCACTCCTGTCAAATATTAGGATTTCTCACACGAGGATATGACAGCACGAAAGTCAATAGTACGCTTAGCTAAGCACCGTTTTAATCTAAGATGTACCTTAAAGATAAGCTCCACCTTGCTAAGCAGTACATTTCAGAAAGCCAGAGCAAGCGGCCACTGAATCTGTCCGTCATATGAAACGACGCATGTTATTCACGTTTCGGCCACTTCCGTAGAATTTTTAAAAGACTGTCTTGCTGACTCACGACGTTTGCCTGACTGGTGAAAGAAACCACTGGCGGTGGAAAGATACAGTCAATGTCAGTTAGATTCATTTTAGGTTGACGAAGGCCACTTAGATGGCTGGAAAAGTATTTATCTGACATTTGTGCTTTAATTGATCAATCACGGAACTATGGAGGTATTTGAAGAGGTCCTTCAAGAAACACCTTGAAGATGTGACACTGATCACGAGACAAGACATTTTCCAATAAAATGGTTTGCCCATAACAAGGATTGGCATTGGTTAGGTATTTTCCCCATTAGTCCAATCATTTGGTAGTTTTACGTAGAAGGCTTTACGAGAGTATGGGAGAAATGGCATCAAAACAGTTTCCTAACAAAACATTCATGTCAACTCTCTGCGGCAAAAATAACCATATGGCAATTAAAATAGAGGCGGTTTGCTACAATTTGTGGAAGTGCAATTTTTTGTGAGATAAGTGACACGGACATTTTTTGGTTGGTTCAATGATCCTATTGTTTAAAAAAAAACTGCTTCTATATACAGGGTGTTCCGTAATGTTGCTAAAATCATTTTTAGCTTTAACAGTAGCGTTCGTACGGGTATTGACTTGCCAAAGGTTTTTTGTCAAATAAAAATTATATTTGAATTCCCCGTTCAACTTGAAACGTATGTTAAATTTGTATTGATAGGGTAGCGGGTTAAGCTATAAATCATATGTCACAGGGTGTGTGCACTGATTGCAACGGTTAGATGATACCATTTTCATAAATAGGAGATCTTTCCCTTTCCGGATCGAATAATCTACCAAAGATGCTTATAATCATGATACTTAGTAAATTTTCAAGAAAAAATTCAAAACCAGCAAATGTAAAAGATTCATTTCGCACTCTCCACCACGGGACGTGATCGTCGTTAGACTTGGCAACCCTTCGAGTGTCAGATAGAAATCCCCGCCATTCAAAAAAGAAAAATAGACAAACAATAAACGTTACTAGTTTTTTGATTTTTTGGACTTAGCCATTATCTGTATCTGTATTCATAATGTTTTGTCTATGTTCATAGTAATTGCATTATGCATCAGGGAGATGTAGGGATTGACACGTTTTACCCATATTATCTGTGTTTTAGGATGGAGAGGACATAATCTTTTTATTGCTTTGAAGAAATTCATTAACCCATAAATTAATAAATGATTACTATTATGACGTAAAGGAAGATGAGGAATTGGATGGAATGTATTTTATATTCTATTTTCTTGCAAAATACAGACAAATCCACACTATTCAACAGGTATGTAATGATAACTTTCAATATATTGAAGTTGGTGAATTCGAGAGTGCCATGCATTAACAAACGTCCAAATCTGCTGCCAAATTTAACAGCTAGAAAATCTACCTACTATTTGCCGCATTCCCATTCGCTGAGGGGGATAACGGATTGTCAAATGTAAACCTATAACATATACAGGGTGGCCCATAAGTCCTTTGAGCTGGAAAAAAGGAATAACACCAAACTAGTTACATTATGAAGAATTATTATATTTTGTTATCATCTTTATTGAATGGGAATTATGTTTTAAAAATCACATCGTCTAAATGCAATCCATTACGATCACGGCACTCATATAAACGACGTCTAAAATTGTCGATTACTGCGCGGCAAGTCAACACTGTAATGCTTGCCATTTCTCTTCGGATATTTTCTTTCAGGACAGCAACTGATCGCGGAGTGGTGTCGTACACTTTACTCTTGAGGTAGCCCCATAAAAAGAAGTCCATTGGGGTCAAATCTATACTACGTGGTGGCCAGGAAATGTCTTCTCTTCGAGAAATTACTTTGCTGGGAAAAAGTTGACGGACGACGGGCATAGAAGTTTTTGGAGGTGTGGGCAGTTGCTCCGTCCTATTGAAACCAGGTCTGCGTATTATAGCCTGGAAAATTCTGCAACGCTGGTGTCAAAAACTCTTCTATCATTGCTACATACCGCTCCGAAGTAACAGTTAATGCGCGACCTCTGTCGTCCTCAAAAAAATAAGGGCCTACGATGCCATGCGCTGACATAGCAGCCCAAACTGTAACTTTAGGGCTGTGTAAGGGCTTCTGATGCTTACGACTTGGATTTTCGGGGCTCCAATAACGGCAATTTTGTTTATTTACATGCCCGTTTAAATGGAAGTGAGCCTCGTCCGAGAACAACACATTATTGAGCGAAGAAAATCGATTCAACATTTCATTCGCAAAGTTTAGTCTCTGAATAGCGTCATTATCTATTAATTCCTGCACTAAAGAATTTTGTAAGCGTGCAGATGTAAATCTTTCCTTAAAATCCGCTGTAAAGATGTTCTGGGTACGTTCAGTGCACTGGAACGCTTGCGAGTAGACTGGGTAGGATTTTGACGAACAGACTGTGCCACAATGTTGATGTTTTCTTCAATACGAGTTGTCCTTGGTCGACCCCACCGCTGTTTATCTAACGTCGAACCAGTCTCTTCGAACTTAGCAACCCAGTTCTTAATCGTTTGAGCTGTTGGACACTTTGTAAAATTGTGTAAATTGTGGTATTCTCGATATCTACGCCGCGCAATGGTTGCCGAATAATTATTTTGATAAAACGCGCGCACACAAAAAGCACGATCCGCTCCAGTGAAACACTCCATGGCGACTGAATTCCCAGACACTGAAGATACTGCCCCCACCTCGCCCGCGCCGCTCACGCTCACCCGTTAAATTTTATTCAAATTTGAAATTTCAAAGGACTTATGGACCACCCTGTATCAAAATACATGAAAGTTGTCCTGTTTTTTCTGTAAAAAAGCATCATGTTGGAATCAAAAAGTGGTCTTGTTTATAATATATTCGAATTTTCACGATTTTATTCAATATTTCAATAGAAATCGCTAATATTTCGTCAAATTGCATTTCGATAAGGTATTTTCCCATTGGTCCATAATATTAATGTTCGTGAAATTGGCCCTAAAAGTTATATAAAATAGCAAGTAGAGGCTTCCTTAAAATATGATATTTTCGGTTACATCCAAACCATTTTAAAATAACCTTACTTGTTGTCTCTGTGAAAAATAACGTAACAGGAGGTTTAACGATTGGATATTTTTGTTGCGGTAAAAACTCTCTTATGGTACGCGGTGAGTTTGAACGTAGTGACTGTCACATCACCAAGAGTGTCTCCAGTCTCTCAGGTCAACGTACTCCCCAGGAAACAATGCAAAACAACCAAACCGAAAGAAACGCAAGTAACAGACGTAGCAGTGGCAAGGTGTCTTTTTGTAATGATGTCCGGTCCACGGCAGTCGTACGTACTAATGACGGTCTTTGAAAAAGAGAGCAAGTCAACGTTGCGCTACGAAGCGTTGTCGCTCGCTTCCAAAAATACACCCAGGCGTTACTACGCGGTTAAATAATTAAAGTGCACCCAAGAACAGATGCATCTCTCATTATTTATAGGATAGGTCTCGCTACCGGAATATTTTACAGAAATTAAGCTTTGATGTTAAAAAATTGCTGATTTATGGTGCAGGTATGCTTCGTCGGACTGCAAACTAACGCTGCGACATACATATATCTCCACATGTAGAAGCGCGAAAATATACACAAGATCTGGTAGGTAGCGCGAACAGGTTTCAAATCATAGATTAAGGGTCAATTTCACCAACATTAATATTTGATGGTCAGTTGGACCAATAGGAAATGTAATTTGACGGAAGCTGTAAAAGCTCTCTGACTACACTGGTCAACAAAATTTTAACTTTGTCGTGCCACACGGACTTTTTTGATATTTTTCACTTCAATTAGTGATTGTAAGAAAAAATAAACAGTTAAAAAGACTTTGCTAGACAAGGATTTTATTCTATTGAGTAATTTAAAATATTAAGAAAAAACACAGATCTCGTAAATCAAAAGTTATTTTTTTTATAAATGACTTAATAATCTAAGATTTTCTTGAATATTTAGCTTCTGGTTGGTCCCTTTTAATTGTCCAGCAGTAATCTGCTAACATATTTGGGCTCCATTTGTCCTGGTACCGCTTTTCCATATTAGAAATGTCCTGATGGAACCTCTCACCGTGCTCGTCGCTGACAGCCCCTAAATTGCCAGGAAAAAAATCCAGGTGCGAGTCTAAAAAATGGATCTTAAGTGACATGTTGCAACCCAATGCTTGATATGACAATAATAGCTCGCTAACCAACTCTCTGTAGCTGTCACTCTTGTGGTTACCCAAAAAATTTGAAACAACATTTTTAAAAGCCTTCCATGCAGATGTTTCTAAATCGCTTAATTTTTCTTCAAATCTTGAATCTTTTATTAACTCCCTAATTTGAGGGCCAACAAAAATACCCTCTTTTATCTTTGCATCACTTATTTTAGGGAATTTTTCTTTTAGATACAAAAATCCACTCCCATTGCGATCCATTGCCTTCACAAAATTTCCTAATTTGATATGCAATGGTGGTAGAAGTACATTATTTGGCTGTACAAGGGGTAAATACTTTACGTTTTTTTGCCCAGGAACTAACGATGCACGCGTAGGCCATGTTTTTTTTTATATAGTGATTAGTTCTGTCTCGGCTATCCCATTCACATAAAAAGCAGCAAAACTTTGTATAACCCAGCTGAAGTCCAAGTAATAGTGCAACAACTTTAAGATCACCGCAGATTTTGAAGGAATATGTACTGTAATTTATTTTTTCAAGTAAAAGTTTCATATTTTCATAGGTTTCTTTCATATTTGCAGCATGGGCCAGAGGTACAGGTGGAAGCTTATTTCCATTATGCAATAACACTGCTTTTAGACTTGCTTTCGAAGAATCAATGAATAAACGCCACTGAGAGAGATCAACATCTATGTCCAACATTTTCATAATCTCATTTATGTTATTGCAAAACACCAAATCTCCATCCTGAAAAAAATACGTTCTGAAGTGTTGATCACGGTTTCGAAAATAGCTAACTTTTGTATTATGATGTAGCAAATTCCATTTTTTTAGACGTGATCCTAATAGTTCTGACTGCTTTTTTGACAAATTTAAATCCCGAACCAAATCATTTAGGTCTCCTTGAGTTATCAAATGTGGCTCGTTTACAATTCCTTGTAACTCAAAGTCATCGTCCTCGTCAACACATTCACCTGAAGTGGACGGTTGTGAATTGTTCTCAACAGACGTAGTTGCAACTAGTATTAATTCTGGCAATTTTTTACAATGAGAGACTGGTCTTATAGCCGAAGATAAGTTAGGGTAAATAACTGTGGTTTTTTTCTTGTAATTTATACCTTTTATGTCTGTGAGACAAAAATAGAAATCTGAAACGTGATCTCGCTGTTCAGTCCATATCATGGGTACGGCAAACGGCATAGGTCGTGCACCTTTCTTCCAGTCAGTTAAATTTTTCACACACGTTATGCAACAGACATGAGGGGCCCAGGATTTGTCTTGATGGGCGACAGAAAAACCAAAACATTAATATATATATATATATATATAAAAATTAAAGCTTCCGCCTTTTGTTGGGTACTTCGACAAAATTTAAGCAAAGAGGACTCTTTATACTTTTTTTAATTCTCTCTAGCTTTCAATGGACTTTGCCATCATCATCAGGAGCTGCAATTACAATGATAACAGTAGCAACAAAAGTGTAAAATGAATTTAAATTGACTCAACTTACAGTAGTATGTGAGGATGTTGCTAATTGTTGTTTACGTATAGGATGAGGGAAACGTCCAGTAACATGGTGAGAGCTGGATAGATTGTACAATGGTCAAAATTATATAAAATATGACAAGAACAAGTTAAAAACAGATTAAAAATTATTTAAAAAACATTAGAGCATTACATCGTGAAGCCACTTGATGATTGCACAAATTAGTGGTCATGGAATAATGAGTGAGATGACACCCTTTTGACAGAAGGCCGAAGGATGTCAATGTCTGTGTTGAAAGATGGAACGAATTGTGGGCGTGTGCCAAACGTTGCCAAATCACTTCATATGATGTGATTTTCAGAATTTTATGTAAGAATTTGTTAAACCGACCAGAGGCAGTTGAATAAACTATATTTTAATTAATGGGAATTTAAATTAACAATTATCAATAAATCGTGAGAAGAGAATTATTATATTTTGAGTATATTTTGAGACGACAATGACCACGTCTCAAGTTATATATATATATATAAATAAATAGTGTTGTTGAATTCGGTATAAGGTAAATGCCGTCCCAAGATCAGTGGTAGATCAAGGACCTTTGAGTCATGAAAAACGTCTGTTATTGTATTAGGGGCGCACACAACATGTTTTTTGAGTGCATAGTTCTATATTACAACTTATACAATGTGCATACTGGTCGCTCTTTCAAAGTACTTTGCACCCATTCTGGAAACTCCTTTTTCGATTCTTGCTTATAGGATTGTGAATATTTTTCTGTTTTACCGCTGAACTCATGAACTCACCTCTCATTTTAATTAAATGTTTATTTTGAAAACAGACGGGTTTCGGTTTCTTTATTGCTTGTCCGGCGATGAGGTAATAACAGTAATCTACCAGGCTGTACCTTTTGTATGCACAAAAATCAATTCAGGACAAGCGGAGTAAGGGATGAGGATGTGCGTTCGTAATCATAGGCAACCAAAATCTACGCTTCTCATGTGCCCGACTAGGCAGTGTGTATGCATATCCTGAACAACCAAAAAATATCCTACTATGGATGTATGGATATCAAAAATCCTGAATGGTTTTGTGGGAATATCAATCGTCGGTGCTACAATGGTACTGATGAACGGTAAGCAAATGAATGAATTTTTGAAGTCGAGCAATATTTATGAAATTTTTAGTAGAGCCTTTCATCAAGTAGGTTTATAGGAAAAAAACACACGGTAGGTGATGTTGAAGCAGTAAAATCGCATAACAATTGAAGAAAATAATATAAACATGAATAAACAATCGACAATATTAAATAAAAACATGAATTTTATTCAAAAATCGAACACTTTTTTAAATTTTGATCAAAGTACATGTAATTTCTTAATATTTAATAAGCTGGTGATGTTTCAATGACAAGCCGTCATCTCATACTTTGACAGTGTTTTGTTTTCAACATTTCATAAATATTGGTTGCTAACATTGGTTGATTGGAACTTGAAGCTCATTCGCTGTATTTGACGGACTGTTACCCTATAGGTGGAGAATAACTGACTGTTGATTTGACAATCCTGGTGAAATCCACTCTTAGAAGATCTGTTTTGACGAGAGCCAGTCTCCTTGTTAACATTCCAACCTGATTTTCTGATCTCACTAACCTCTCTGACCCCTGTGCAGTGAATGCACATGGTCTGCCACTTTTTGGGAGATTAAGACATAGTATCCCCTGCTCGAAGTCTGGAATATTCGACAGATTTCAGCTTTGGGTACCCGCCCAACCAACTTGCAGGTACTTTTTATTTATAATTTATAGGACATCTTAAAGCGAAAACTTCAGGTAAATGTCAACTGACAGTAAGGTAAGTAAACAAACTTTTGTTTCCAAAGTGAACTTGATATTATTTTGTGTTTGTTAAAACTAAAGCCAATGAATTTTGTGCCATAACTTTTGGGGCATACGTCATCCCTATAGCTTCTAGAATATGTGAAGACTTGAAGTAAATAACGTGCTAAGTGCCAAAAAATCGGTTTTTCGTTTCATTCTTGTAACCAACAACATAGATAATACCATTGCTATTATATTATACTGAAAAAATCCCAACAGAGTGTGCGCTTGTCAATCGCCATAACGCCGCCGGTTAAAAATGTGCTAAGTGCCAATAAATAGAGCCTTGGAAATAAACGAAGATTTTGAAGAAAAATGTTACTATTGAAACTATCGCAGAAATGACTCTTCCAAACCTGACCTGCCAATTTCTGAAGGAAAAACAAGATCTGCTGGCAATGATTCCTTATTTGAAGGAAGAAAATAGACAACTTTATGATGATCTATTAAATACTAATAACCATTAGAAACTAATGTTTTTATGTCTTTTATTATTATTTTGTTTCTATTTACCACAATATTTTTATTTTTGGCATTTCTATGCACATTCTATGATTTTATAACTAATTCTTTTTTTCTGCTATTTTTTACAAAAAGTTTCCGAAAATATTAAGTACACAGAAAATTACTTTCTTGAATAAACCCATGTTTGATTTTCAGGGAATTTGTCTTAATATATTGATTGTAGAACAAAAAATATTGTTTATGTCAAAATAATAATGGCACATATTTACTTCTCACACAAGTCTTCTTGTAACAATCTGCCAAGCTTTCCCCGTTCTAATAAGCCTTAGGCAGTTTAAAACCTGTATCAACCATGTATCTTCAACCTCTCCATACCAGTTTTATTTCCTTGAATCATTTACTACTTTGTTAATAGGTTAGAATAAAAAAAGTTGAAAATTGCCGTTCTTTCCAAGTTTCGCATTAACAAATATGTTTACACGTTCACCATATTTGGAAGGAATATGACGCACCCGCCAAAATTCGAATTGTTGCATTACTATACTAAGTGACATGTAAATCCGAACACCCAGTTTAAATGGTTTTATTTTAATAAAAGTTGGTGGATGTATTTATCTTACTGTAAATAACAAGTGAAAAAATTTTCAGCCTTATCAGTTGGACATTCCGGTTTTTATATTGCTTTTTTTTAATTCACTAACGCTCTAAAAATGAATATTTCAGCCGCAGTAAAGAATCAACGTTGGCGGATTTTGCTTCTTGACATCCTTTACGATCGGTTACGATGCCTAGAGTACGGAGACCTGTACGATTTCGTCAACTTAGTCAGTTTGATAGGGGCCGTATAGTGGGACTTCGGGAAGCTGGACGTTCTTTTCGGGCAATTGCAGTTAGAGTGCAAAGAAGTGTAGACACTGTCGTTAGGTGTTGTCAGGCATGGCTTCGAGAAGGCCGTACGCAAAGAGCATTAGGGGCACTGGACGCCGCCGTAGAACAACAGACCGTGAAGATCGCTGCCTAAGATTATTGGCTTTAAGGGACCGTTTCTCCACTTCCAGGTCCATTGCAAATGAATGGTTTGCAGAACACGGAAGACCTATTGGCATGCGAAGTGTTTACCGACGAATGAGAAGTTTTGGCTTGTTTTCATACCGGCCACACTGGGTCCTCCCTTTAGCTCGAGAACACCGACGTAATCGCCTTGAGTGGTGCAGACAACGGTCACTCTGGGATCAGGAATGGAACAGTATTGTCTTTAGTGACGAGTCTCGATTTTGTTTAGGCATGCACGATGGTCGTGCCAGGGTTAGAAGGCGACGTGGTGAAAGGAGGAATCCACAGTTTTTTGTTGAAAGACATGTTCATCACACTGTTGGAGTTATGGTTTGGGGTGCTATAGCTTATGGTTCCAGGTCACCTTTAATCTTCATCAGAGGTAACATGAACGCGCAGCGTTATATCCACGAAGTTCTAGAACCCTATCTTGACACCCTGGCAGATCCAACTTTCCAACAAGATAATGCCCGACCACATGTTGCAAGAGTCACAATAGACTTCTTTCAACGTAATGATGTCACATTGTTACCATGGCCACCAAGATCTCCCGACTTGTCCCCAATTGAGCACATATGGGATATGATGGGTAGGAGATTGCTCAATTTGCAACGTCCTCCTCAGACTCTAGAAGCACTTCGAGAGGAGTTGGTGGTTGCCTGGAATGAGATACCACAGGAGGACATTGACCACCTGATCAGAAGCATGCCTAGGCGCGTTGGAGAATGCGTAGCACATCAGGGTGCATCCACACATTATTAAAGGTCAAAGGGCTTTATAGCAGTGCAATCTTTTTGAAATTTTTATCATTTACTTATTATGCTTCATTAAGTACTTATACAAAATTTTATTAAAATAAAACCATTTAAACTGGGTGTTCGGATTTATATGTCACTTAGTATATTTACATTTGAGAACCGTTATTAATTTATCTGTATATAAAGCAGTATTTTGGCAATATAATGCGATTTTCGCATAGCTGTTTCGATAAATAGCTATTAAGAATAGCGTGAAAACCAAAATCTATCAGCTGCAAGGATGACATGTTGCCAAATACGACAAACTACATGAAACATCACGTTATTTTGCTATGTTTTTGATACATGATTTCATATAATGTGACAGTTTCTGTGGATAACAGATATATTTTAAAGAGACCGGATATTTTTTTTGTTAAGAAGCCAAATTCGGGAATGACAGATGGTTCTATCAGCTTCAGAAGCTGTGGTTTCAAGCTCCTTATAGTAGGGAAAATCGTACCTAATCAGTTTATCAAGTGCCAAGGAGGGAATGATGGAGAGTTACAGTGATGAATAAAAGTGAGCAACGATTATATCACTTTTTATACAGGGTGTAAAATGGACATACTGAAATAATGGGTAGTATGGATCAAGACTTTCTTATATCTAAAAATGGCAAATTCCAAAATTTTTAATTCCATATATATCAGGCACTATTTACACGATTTTGTGGAAATTCTGCACGGTAACAAAGTTGCGTAGAAGTAACGTAAAACTAGACGAACGCTTTAAATATCCGGTCTCAGACTCGATTTTTCACTTTTTTGGTTTTTGTCAAAACAGACACCTTTTAAGCTGAATCATGAAACGGCTGGCTATATACAAAAATGGCAATGGGCAAAATATATTGAATGCACCTATTTTAGTCTTTTTGGTTAAGAATATTTATTCATCAAAATATTTTATTTTTAGCAGTTTAAGTGACATGCAGCTCAACATTTTAAGTGTCGATTTTGATAAAAGAAAGTGAAAAAATCGAGTCCGGACGAGGATTTTTAACGTTCCGTCTGCTTTATGCTTATGCAAGTCGGTTCGATAGTGAAATGTGTGACATGTGATTTGTGCGATTAGATGAATCACTCTGTATATCCGTAAATAACAAATTTACATCTATTTCATTTTCATATATGAAAAGCTCTCGGCCATTTCACTATGTCCATTTAAGTACGCAATACCCTGTAACCCTTGCGTTAGAACTTAAAACCGAATTACAATAGGGCCTTTTGACACAAACTCCGTGCATAGTCGTAGCAGCTCAAAAAAATTATTCGCAGATAAGAACAGCCTGAGTGCTAATGTATCATGAATGACGTAAGGATATTTCAGAAAGTTTCATTATATGGGGTTTTAAATATATTAACATTCGATGAACATGTATACTAAGTGACATATAAGGTTTTATTTTAATAAAATTTTGTATAAGTACTTAATGAAGCATAATAAGTATACTAAGTGACATATAAATCCGAACACCCAGTTTAAATGGTTTTATTTTAATAAAATTTTGTATAAGTACTTAATGAAGCATAACAAGTAAATGATAAAAATTTCAAAATGATTGCACTGCTTTAAAGCCCTTTGACCTTTAATAATGTGTGGATGCACCCTGATGTGCTACGAATTCTCCAACACACCTAGGCATGCTTCTGATCAGGTGGTCAATGTCCTCCTGTGGTATCTCATTCCAGGCAACCACCAACTCCTCTCGAAGTGCTTCTAGAGTCTAAGGAGAACGTTGCAAATTGAGCAATCTCCTACCCATCATATCCCACACGTGCTCAATTGGGGATAAGTCGGGAGATCTTGGTGGCCATGGTAACAATGTGACATCATTATGTTGAAAGAAGTCTATTGTGACTCTTGCAACATGTGGTCGGGCATTATCTTGTTGGAAAGTTGGATCTGCCAGGGTCTCAACATAGGGTAAAAGATGGGGTTCTAGAACTTCGAGGATATAACGCTGCGCGTTCATGTTACCTCTGATGAAGATTAAAGGTGACCTGGAACCATAAGCTATACCACCCCAAACCATAACTCCAACAGTGTGATGAACATGTCTTTCAACAAAAAACTGTGGATTCCTCCTTTCACCACGTCGCCTTCTAACCCTGGCACGACCATCGTGCCTGCCTAAACAAAATCGAGACTCGTCACTAAAGACAATAATGTTCCATTCCTGATCCCAGAGTGACCGTTGTCTGCACCACTCAAGGCGATTACGTCGGTGTTCTCGAGTTAAAGGGAGGACCCAGTGTGGCCGGTATGAAAACAAGCCAAAACTTCTCATTCGTCGGTAAACACTTCGCATGCCAATAGGTCTTCCGTGTTCTGCAAACCATTCATTTGCAATGGACCTGGTAGTGGAGAAACGGTCCCTTAAGGCCAATAATCTTAGGCGGTGATCTTCACCGTCTGTTGTTCTACGGCGGCGTCGAGTGCCTCTTGCTCTTTGCGTACGGCCTTCTCGAATCCATGCCTGACAACACCTAACCACAGTGTCTACACTTCTTTGCACTCTAACTGCAATTGCCCGAAAAGAAAGTCCAGCTTCCCGAAGTCCCACTATACGGCCCCTATCAAACTCACTAAGTTGACGAAATCGTACAGGTCTCCGCACTCTAGGCATCGTAACCGATCGTAAAAAATGTCAAGAACCAAAATCCGCCAACGTTGATTCTTTACTGCGGTTGAAATATTCATTTTTAGAGCGTTAGTGGATTAAAAAAAAGCAGTATAAAAACCGGAATGTCCAACTGATAAGGCTGAAAATTTTTTCACTTGTTATTTACAGTAAGATAAATACATTTACCAACTTTTATTAAAATAAAACCATTTAAACTGGGTGTTCGGATTTATATGTCACTTAGTATAAATGATAAAAATTTCAAAATGATTACACTGCTAAAGCCCTTTGACCTTTAGTAATGTGTGGATGCACCCTGATGTGCTACGCATTCTCCAACGCGCCTAGGCATGCTTCTGATCAGGTGGTCAATGTCCTCCTGTGGTATCTCATTCCAGGCAACCACCAACTCCTCTCGAAGTGCTTCTAGAGTCTGAGGAGGACGTTGCAAATTGAGCATTCTCCTACCCATCATATCCCACACGTGCTCAAGAGGATAAGTCGGACGATCTTGGTGGCCAACTTTTATTAAAATAAAACCATTGAAACTGTGTGTTCGGATTTATATGTCACTTAGTATATTTTGTGGCTTCAAAAAGCATCTGTTACCACAAACGTATGTTCTATAATGACTTATTTGCAAGCAAAAGGCTCGATGAAGATGAATGTTAATCCTAGCTGGCATGAGAGGCAGAAGTTCAGCGTCTTAAATAGAGTGGTTTGATGTTGAAGCATGGAAAAGTGTATAATGACAGCGGATATTTTATGGATCAATGTGCGCCTTCTGATAGGAGAGACTCGTTTGAGAAATAAAAAGAATGAATGTAACCTTCACCCACTCCAATAGAGGAGCTTAAAGTCAAAATTTGTTGAACAGTGTATCAAGAACAGGAACTTCACTGTTGCCTTCCCTTGTATGTGTTTTATTGTTTAAGTCTGAAGACTGAACTTGGTTATATTCATGGTTCCAATAAATTCGGTCATATGCCACAATAATTTCAAATTGTGGCTCAAGCTTAATAATCACGGAAACTAGAAATAATACTGAGCTCAAATACTTTTTAACCTTAACTTGTAACATCTTTGTTTTGTGGTAACAACTGAAAAAAATAAATTTAAATCTCGTGGAGTACGTTGTTATTGTTTACATTTATTTTTATTTAGCGTTTGGATTTTTTACAATACTATATCAATAGAATATACGTATAAATGTCATGCTTTTTTGTACCACGTAGCAGTACATATGAGGTATATCACTAAATAAAGTTTGCATTTATGGTCATACGTTTCCCTTGCTTAACTGAATTTAAAGGATGTTCTTTCAGGGGTACCGCAAGGTTCAGTTCTAGGGCCTCCATTGTTCTTGATTTATTTGGTCCTCATAATTAAGAACTGGAGTGTAACTCGTTATGCCGATGATACCCAATTACTGTTAAGCTTTCACTGTGATAATTTTAAGATGGCTGAGGCTGAAATTGCCTCGAAAGTATTGCTATTAATAACATAAAACTATGCTAACAAACGCACTTTTTCGCAAGAAAGTAAAGCAAACCTGGACATGAAAACAGGCAGCACAACTTTAAAATTCAATGATGTATGCAAAAGAAGACCTAGGTTTTCGAACGCATGTTAACAGCGTCACCAAAACATGCTATTTTAGGCTAAAACTGTTAGATACCAACATGTACTTCCTCAGTTTTAAAACAACTAAGCGATTATGTGAATCTTTGATTATTTCTAAAATTTCATAAGGAATCATAACGTATTAACTTGCTTAGATCACATGTTCGCCTACAGATTACAGAAAATTAATAGCTGGCCCAATGAAAGATTTAGGATGGCTTAAAATTAATAACCTATTCAAATACTTATTTTTTTTATCTGTAAAATTTATTATAACCACTCATTCAGCACTATGTTTATGGAACAAGTTAACAATAAGAACAAGCATTTATGATTTAAGTTTAAGGTATACGAGCAAATTATCGATACCAAGACATCGCACAGCGATGCTTCAGCGCTCTTATTCATATAACGCCGCAAAATATTATAATGCATTAGACATTAATATTAGGAACAAATATTTAAAATATACAGTAACACAAAAATTTTGGTAACAACGTTTCTTGAATATATTTTATGTACACAGAAGACTGTAATTTTAGAAGCATTTAATATTTTATCTCGTATATAGTAACAGAGATTTTTATAGGTTATAGAATTATGTATATTTAATTTAGACTTTTTTATATTTCAAAATAGTTTTTGAGTGGATTGGTGAATCGCTCCGCCATTCGCGTGATGTTTTTTAATGTAATGTTTTGATGTTAATGATGCAATAAAGATATGAATATTATTGATACAATTATTACTAAAACTAAAATTATTAAACTTTGTAAATACGTACAAGAACGCCAAAGGCCTCAGTTATACAGAAGAGAATAAATTTTGACTTGTCAGCTAACGCATATGTTATACCTGCTTATGGTAACCTGATACTGATAATAATACAATACTGACATGCTCTTTTGTCATATCCATCAAAAGGTGATTTCGGTAAAATACTTTTAAACAGTTTTATACAAAATGTGTTGTTTCCGCACGTTTTCTGATGCTAGTTGGTATTACATCACTTTTTACTACTAAAAATCCGTCTGTTTGCCATTACATCACTAACAATCGAATGATACCCACCTAATCTGTCCCATCTGTTTTCACCCCATCATCGGCACGGTTTGCCGCCACGTAGTCGGCTGCTGTGTTGGTGCAGTGCATGTCGACGTCGTTCGCGCCTCCTCCACTACGGCGGACGCTGTGAGGCGCCGCCGAGACGCCTGCCTGAAGACGTCGACGCGTCGTTCTCGGAGTCCCACAGGCGATGGGCCCAGCCCTAGTGTCCGGCCCGCGGCCAGACTCGCGGCTGACTGCCGGTCGGTGACGATGCCGCGCCGCAGAAAGTCATACCAGACGACTAGAAGCGTCCCGCAGGACGCGACGGTAGCACAGGGACGGATTTTGTATATTTAGTAGTAAACAACTAAACCGTAATTTCACACAAGAATGATTTTTTGGAATACGCGTTATAACTTACAACCTGACTTACTTTAAAACATTCTTATGGAGTAGCAAGAAGTTAGTTGATATGTTTTGCTTTTTCAAAATATTGTTTAAGTTTAACAATTATTTGATGATCCATAAGGAATTTATTGCAATAAGTCGATAGGTGTAACTATTGTTGGAAGCATATAGCCCAACAATAATGTTAAGCAATGAAAATTATACCTGAAAAAAAATATTTGACTCACAAAAACTCATTTATTTTTCATATTTAAATAAAAATCGTCACTCGATAGGTGCAATTTCTATGGTGATAAAATAATACAAACGTAAGATTAATACTAAAAATATTATATATTGTTTAAGTTTAACAATTATTTGATGATCCATAAGGAATTTATTGCAATAAGTCGATAGGTATAACTATTGTTGGAAGCATATAGCCCAACAATAATGTTAAGCAATGAAAATTATACCTGAAAAAAAATATTTGACTCATAAAAACTCATTTATTTTTCATATTTAAATAAAAATAGTCACTCAATAGGTGCAACTTCTATGGTGATAAAATAATACAAACGTAGATTAATACAAAAAATATTATATATTGTTTAAGTTTAACAATTATTTGATGATTCATAAGGAATTTATTGCAATAAGTCGATAGGTATAACTATTGTTGGAAGCATATAGCCCAACAATAATGTTAAGCAATGAAAATTATACCTGAAAAAAAATATTTGACTCACAAAAACTCATTTATTTTTCTTATTTAAATAAAAATAGTCACTCAATAGGTGCAATTTCTATGGTGATAAAATAATACAAACGTAAGATTAATACTAAAAATGCTTTTGTAGCACAACTTATCGAAGTGAAAGGTAAATTGAAAAATTAAAATAAACAAAACAAAAACTTTATTAACTGTTATACCTAACTAAGCAAGCTCAGGACAGGGACACTGAAAAGATGACGGTTTATTGAAACTTGCTTTGTGGCATTTATGGAAAACTTAATTTGGCATAAAATATTCAGTCCTCCTTTTCTGGCCATCTCCACAGTTTTCCATATTTTGCCATGCATATTATAAAGGCTCCCTCGCTTTCTACTGTGACCACCTGCCCCGGCCAGTAATCGCCATCGTACTCAACTGCAACAAAATCTTCTTTTTCGTTTAGAGAACCCTCGAAGCTTCTGAGGTTTGCGCTTGTAGTATTTTCAGATTTTTATTCTTCTGATAAATTCAGTGAAGAACTACGAGCCCCTTCCCACTTCAGTTGGCCCACTTCATGATTTGTACCAAAATATGTCTTTATAAACTAAACATGACGAAACTATTTACGTCTAAAACAATTTATTTTCTCAAAAACATTTTAGATACACGCCATTGGGTAACATCACCTTTATATTTTATTACGACTGAAATTCTTTGGGGCATAGTGTTAACCAAGTTTTGGCAAAAATTTGGTGTAATATTTCTTGAAGCTTTTTCTCAGTTCGGTGATTGTACGAGCAGGATGTTGTCGTAGAACCTTTTTCATCTCGTGCCACAAAGATTCAAGAGGTGACAGATCCGGACTGCTAGAAACCCATTTCAAAAGTGGTAAATTATTTTCTTCCATCCATTTTATAGCATTTTTTGAGGTACGGCACGCTGGCCATGTTGCTGAAACACAAAATCTTGGCCGGATTTCAAACATTCTTCCATCACTGGTAAAAGCGATTCTTCTAAAATTGCCAAATATTTGTTTGTATCCACATTTCCATCAACAAAATGAAGTTTTTCTACTCCTTTTGATGATATACTTCCTCAGACCATAATGGATGCTGGAAATTTCACTTTTCTCTTCAGACAGTCAACATGTAATGCTTCATTTTTTTTGCGAATAACTTTACTGCGACTGTCACCAACACAAACTTCGAATTGCGCCTCATCACTCCATTGTATTGCACACCATTGTTGAAGTGTCCATTGTCTGTGTTCTTTAGCCCATCTAAGCCGATTTTTCTTTTGCAGTGGAGTTAATAGTGGCTTTCCTTTGGCCTATAAGCAAGTTGTGCAACTTTAGGGTTTTTACTTCACTTTTTTTTATAAGAAAACTTACCTTGCAAGTGCTAATTCTCAGTTTGTGGGCCTCTCTATGAGCTGTGGACCTCGAATTTCTTCTTCCAACAGCGTCACTCCACAGAGCACTTAATTGTAAATAATTGGCACGCCTGTTTTTCACGATTATTCTTCTTAATGCTCTTCGGTCGGCATTTGTGATATTACTTTTTTCACATATCGTGGCTTAATATTAACTGAACCAGTTACGTTATATCTTCTTACGATATTTCTCACACTGTACCGCGATAAGTCTAACAAAGCTGCAATTCCTGAGTTTGATTTCCCATAATTAAAAAATTTAATTATCAGTAACCGAATTTTCTCACTAATACCCATTTTGAAAACCATAACTAACCAAAACTATTTTAAACGTATTCTGACAGCTGTGATTAATACAAACAATTGTCATGACTTTTATTTTTCACAGCCACCTATGCGTTATAGACTAATTTTGCATTGAAATGAAAATAGGTTGATATGCTGTAATTGCAACACGTGTTATTTTTATGCTGCAAATTTGATCAGGGAGTGATAAAGTTGGTGTTTTCTACTATATATTATCAAAATATTCATTGTTAATATTTTAAACCTACATTTTTATTATTTGTCTTTGATAAGAAAAAAACCAAGATTTCAATAGTTGGGCCACCTGAAGTGGGAAGGGGCTCGCAGAGGCCAAAGATAACTTAGTATCAACTTCCTCTTCCTCGCTGCTTGAACTATCTACTATCGCTCTCTTTTTCTTGATGACTTTCTCTTTCTTGGAGCCAGAAGGTAAAAGCATATTCTCTATTTCCTCTTCGTCTCTGCATGGGCTATCTACTACCACTTTCTTTTTCTGCTTCCGTTTGCGTTTCTTGCTGTTAGAAAGCATAAGTAAAGTCATTACTTCATCAGCAGAAATGCTTTTTTCTGCTACTACATCAAGTTGTCTCTTTCTTTTTTTTTCTCCAGTTTCGTCAACGGCTGTTGCTCTTTTATTTTCAATATATTGTTTAAGAGACAAGCAATAAGCTGGTAATCGTTCTAACACTTAAGTTGCACAAGGGGAAATATGCCTTTTTTCAAAAAACCTGACTTCAGCGTTTTCATGAATTTTTTTCCATAGCTTATTCAAAAGATAGGGAAACACATCCTTTGGTATGGTTAGCATTCTCTGACCGTCTATTGTAGCTTTCCAGGAATCCAAAATTTGCCTCCAATGACACTTGAAACGTCTGAAGAATGCAACATCCGACGGCTGTGTCAGATGTGTTGATGTTGCGATATTGTTATCTTCGCAGGCCGTTAGGACCTTTACACTTATATGAGAACTTATTTTGTCTCCGATAAGAATTTTCTTTCCGCTCTGCTTTTTTAAAGTCGGCAGAACCAAGGACAAAGCAGTCTTCAAAGCTACTGCCTTCAAGCCACCCAGATTTTGAACGGCTATATCGGGAATTTGGGGACCACCTGTTGTATTTTTCCGCTTTGTAATTAACATAGGGCGGCGAGACTTCTCCAGTAGCATTGCCCATATCATAACACTTACGGATGCTTTGGTCGAGTTTGTAATAGCTTCTGGATATTTGCACCGGCGTTTTGAAAGAATTCTTTTTTTCCCAGGGTCACCGACCAAGTTTGCTTCATCATAATTATAGATACAGTCTGGGGGGACATCTTCAATTTCATTTGCCAAATGCTGAAAGAAGTTATTTATTATTGCTGCATTGACGGCTGCATGAACTCTTTTAATATTGCTGCAGAATCTTTAAGAAAGTTCTTTTTTATGGCGGTCTAAAAAGCACTAGGCCCAACGCCTTCCAGGAAAATTGTTCTTGAATGCATTTGTTGTGGTACGGCTGTACATTTCAACAATACACCTCAGATCAAACAAAGTTAGGGTAAATCCATAATCGCACGGTAGAACAACGTCATCGACGAATGAAACATTTACGACCTGGAACATGTACGTTGCTGTTACGATGAGCTTTTATCTTCAGTATTATCGTACTAGGAGGTATCTTGTACTTTTCTGAAGCTTTCCGGTGAGTTAGCATGTGATTTCTGACGTCATGTAGACATCTTTCCATTGCATCCGTGTTGTACAGGGTATATGGTCTGCCACCTATTATGCACTGTAAAACTTTGTTTGGCGTTGCCATCGCCTACCTAATGAAACAAAATAGTTCGTGATAATAAAAGGTATAAACACGGTAATAAAGTCTATTAACAAGAATTTTGGTTGCAACCATGGTCCATACCCTTTCATAGGTTAACTGGATATAAACCATTCTTGCTCGACAAGAAAAAACACAAGGAACTCAACAAATAACTAGTTGCATATCGAGATAATACAATAACTTATATTATTAAACCAAAATAATAAAAAAAATCGTAGTACTTACCACCTGCAGCATCGAAAGTTTGCAGGTAAGCAAACACCTTGTACTTGATGTATACGATACTAAGTGTCAAAGCGCAATAAAGATTCCTACGAAACTCGATGCGGACCGGAAATGTTTTACTGGAGACTATTAGCTTGCGTCTAGTCTCTTTACTTAATAATAGATGTCGCCATAATATGATTTACAAATGTTTTAAAAATATACTGCTTTGCGACCATAGTTGGTGCGGTTTTAGCTACATCAGGGGTGCCTCAAGGTTCTGTTCTGGGTCCTCTATTACTTTTAATTTTTATCAATGATGTTACAGCAGACTTGCGTTGTGAGTACCTGCTATATGCCAATGACATCAAAATCTTTAATAGCGTGTGTTGCTTAGAAAACACTTTAAGGTTACAGGCTGATTTGAATGTCATTGATCACTGGTGTAAAGTAAATAACATGCACTTGAATGTCAATAAATGTACTACTATGACGTTTGCACGCCGACATGTTTTAATTTTGAAATCGGTAGCAATGTTCTTTGTCCTGTTAATATCCTTTTCTTCTCCGCGTTCCCGATTTGCGTACTCGTCCTCGTGGTAACAATTCATTTTATTTACCTGCTCCGCGGACAAATTTATTGTTATTTTCGCCTCTTTATGTTACGTGTAATGTGTGTGACAGCGTAAGTGAATTTGATAATTTTAGTTCCACCAAAATCGATCTCAAGAGGTGTTTTTTAACAATTGGATAATTTATATTTATGTCTTTTTTACCATGTACTGTTTAGAGCTTTGTTGTTGTATCATTTTTATTTTTTCCCTGCCTGTTAATTGGATGACTCTGTTCAGGCAGTGTATCGATTATTATAAATAAATAAAAATAAATTATCATCCAAGCCATCCTGCGACTACGAAGAAGAGGGTGATTTGTACTCAATGTTGATTGATCTAAAGACACAGGCCAGCTTAGAAGAGGAGACCCGCAAGGTTAAGGAAGAACTGACAACCAAGGCATACCCAAGAAGAATAGTAGAAGACGTTGCAACGCATTTCTAACATAATAAGACGAACCGGGAAGCAGTACCATATCGAAGTCAGATCTTCGGAGAGACCACTGGCTGTGAGTATAAAATAGCGGCGACTTAACACTCAACGGGCCTAAACAGAGAAATCAGGGATAGCAGACCTCGCATGGAGAGAACATCACGAAATAAACTGGAAAGATACCAAGCCCATACATAAAGAAGTACAGTGGCGGTGAAAATTCAAGGAAGCAGCTTACAAATCCAGCTTACAGCCTATCATCAGCAGCATCAAGACGCTACAGTTAGAACAACCAGTGCAGACCTCCAGAAGAACACGTAATGACCACCGACTGGCCACATGACCCTAGACACGTCATCACATAGGACACTTTGTAAGCAACAGAAAACTTAAGAACTCCATTTTCCTGGAAGAAACCAATGAGGAAGAAGTGCTTCTGACTATACTAGATCTCAAAGATGGTAAAGCTCCGGGATACGATAGTCTAAAGGCAGAAACGGTAAAAAAAATCGCTCCTTATATAACGAAGCCAATTTGTTATATTATAAATAACTGTTTCAGCACAGCACAGTTTCCTGATAGTTTAAAAATCGCAGTCATAACTCCTGTATATAAAAAAGGTAATAAGCTAGAAATGACAAATTACAGACCTATTTCTTTAATTTCGTGCCTTGCTAAGATTATAGAGAAGATACTTAAAAGACGCCTTGTGGATTTTTTTACAAAATACGATGTCATTCACAGCAATCAGCATGGTTTTAGAGAGCACATTTCTACACAGGATGCTATAGCGGCTCTAACTAAGAAACTATACCAATTAATAGATGGAAAAATTCCAACAGTATGCTTATTTGTGGACCTAGCCAAGGCGTTTGACACGGTAAGTCACGCTAAGCTGTTGTAATCACTCGAACATAACGGTATTAGGGGAAATACCTTACAACTAATGACTAGCTATCTATCAGAACGTAAACAGTGTGTTAGAATCAGCGACCTAACAAGTGATTATGGGGTAATTCAATATGGCGTCCCCCAAGGGGCGGTTTTAGGACCGGTACTGTTCAATATCTACATAAATGACCTTTTTTCATTGGACAGCAAAGGAACAATTTTGTGATTTGCGGATGATACGGTAGTTATATATGAAGGTGCTAACTGGGCAAAACTAAAAATACTCATTGTGGATGATCTTAAAACTATTCTTGAATTTTATAACAGTAAACTTTTGACCGAGAATATCGCAAAAACCAGCTTTGTCCCCTTTGCTTCCTACAAAAATCACTTGCCAGAGTACGACACTCTAAACATTAATCTAAGTTCCAATAACACAATCACTATCAAACGGACCAGTGACATGAAATATCTAGGCATTATCCTCGATGAAAACTTGAAATGGACGAAGCATATAGAATACACCGTGAAAAAAAATAGAATGCTGTTACCAAACTTTCAACATCTAACAGGATTACTGACTGAGAAATCTTTAAAAACATTATATTTTGCACTTATTCAGTCTCATTTAAACTATGGTATCATTGGATGGGGAGCTGTGGCCTCAAGTCACCTCAGAAATCTCGAATGCGTACAAAAATACATACTTAAACTGATATACAAAAAAAGAAAGACATATCCTTCCAACGAGTTGTTTGCTGAGGCTAATGTTTTTGACGTCAGACAGTTATATATGTACAGTACAAAAATCGGTCCTCATTGAAGCAAATTGAACACTGCTATGGAACCCGTCAGAAAATGCTGTCTCAGAATGTAGTCCCAAAGCCGGAGAAAACACTCATACAAAGGTCCTGGATTTTTCTCTGTCCAAGAATTTTCAATACCATCCCAGTGTCTTACAAAAGCTAAATAATTTAAACTCATTTAAAAAACAAATAAAAGCCTGGCTGCACGTGGTCCCAAGAGTTAAAATCCATATGTACATAGAAGGCACGAGCTATACATTGTAAGTTGTAGGTCATTCTCAGATTAAATTTTCCATTTCCTAACCAGTACTTTTTAAGCCTTCATATATTATACTTAGTGTAGATCTATTTAGCCTTAGCGGTCTGTGATTTGACCGAAAAAATAGATATAGATAGATCAGCCGCTAGTTTAGTTAAGTCATTGAGCCTTAGCGGCCCATCTTAAATTATCTGTAGTGTTGTATTTCAAAATCCTTGAGTTTAATATTGGTCCAATTGGATGTAATGGCCACGCACAGATTATCCTTTAGTGGTTAGTACTTCCTCTGATATACCATATTCTATGAGCACAATCCATACTTCGCTTACATATATGGAATCTCAATTAAATCCATATACATCACTCATTTGTTAATTAGAATAAAAAAAATGATTTTGTTGTGTTACGTCATCGTTAGTATATAAGTATTTTCTGTTTTCCTTTTCCCGCGCACAAGGGCCACCCTTCTTCGGGCTCTTCATTTATTTGTCCTCTATAAAATTCTGTGTAATGGTTGTGTATTTTGGTGACAAATAAATATTACTATTACCATTACTATTACGTCAGCGACAACAGTATAAATATCCCTGGAAGGAACATAAGGATACCCAAGAAGTCAGATCTTCGAAGAGACCACTGGCTGTGAGGATTAAATAGCACCGACTTCACACTCAACGGGTCAAAGCAGAAATCGATGTTAGCAGACCTCGCACGAAATAAACTGGAAAGTCACCAAGGTCATACATGAAGAAGCAGTGGTGTCACTGAAAATTCAAGGAAACAGCTTTCAGCCTATCATCAGCAGCATCAAGACGCTACGGTTAGAACAACCTTCCGTCATGACCACCGACCCGCCCAGCTTCTACTTTACACTTTGGTTCTCTCCTCTGTCACAAGGAATTTTAGGACCAGACAAGACTAAAGTAGGTACAACTCTGACTAAGTGCTGCAGCAGTATGTAAGTCTGCGCGCCGGCCGTTGTCGGCGGCATTTCCACGACGTACATGCCACGTTGTTTATGTGGAATTGCGAACGGCGACAGCACGGAACATCCTTGCTCCTATCGCATTTAAGGATGTCCCAACGACGAAGGGCGAACCTAATACATGCATACACCCGAGTCGCTTTAGTTGTTTCCTTAGTTTATTACGTCTGCGTCCCTATTATTATGAGAATAGTAAATAAATTAAAAACAGATAAACAGCCACAAGGCATCGTTCGCCCTATGGCACTCGAGACAAAGTGCGAACCTAATATAATAATAATATAATAATATTTATTCACTCAATGTACAAAGATAACAAACAATATGAGTAAATAAATATAAAATCAAAACAAGCCCAATAGAAGGCATCGCCTGTACATGGACCAATAATTTAAGTTGAAACTTTAGAATGCAAATGACAAAATGGACAAAAATTAGCAACAGTAGATTATGTATTTAGTTGATGTTCGTATTTATGAGTTTATGAATTTCAGTCCTAGATATAGAATGTAGCCACTTTTTTAAATTTCTTTTAAAACAATTTCCGAAACGTAAATCTTTTAAGTCTTTAGGTATAATTTCATAAAATTTAGGCGCTAAATAGAGATATAATCGCTGCATTATAGATTTTTGCGGTTGAGGAACTACTGTGCCACGAATTTTGTATCTGGTATAATGATTATGTCTAATTTTTTGGTCGGTGTTTACAAATTTATGGTAGTGAGTGATACTGTGTAAGAAATAAAGCTGTCTTATATCATACATTCGAACATCTGCGTATAATTTTTCAGTGGGATAAAGTTTCGGTTTTTTAAATATCATTTTTAGAATACTTTTTTGAAAAACCTCTAAATTATAGATATGTGAGGAACATGCAGCTCCCCATACTGATATACCATATATTAGATGAGGCACAATCAGTGCATGGTATAATGTTCGTAGATATTTTTCTGTCAATATATTCCCAAGGTATTTAATTTTGTAGGATACAAATCTAACTTTCTTTAAAATATAATTGACATGGATGTCCCATCGTAAGTGAGGATCCAAGACTACTCCAAGGTATTTTATGTTGGGCACTCTATTAATTTGCATTTTTTTATCATTAATGTTGAAGGAGAAATTTGTGTAATTGGGCAGATGCCTAGCATAAGATCCAAATGGTAAAAAATGTGTTTTAGAGTAGTTAATGCTTAATTTTCTACTGTTAAACCACCGAATAATTTTGATAAAATCATTTTCAATTACATTTTTCAGATCAGACCAGTCAGCGCCTTCATATAATATTGCAGTATCATCTGCAAAACTAGTTATTTTGCCAATACATCCACACACTCGAAATGATCTAGTAGTTTTATTAGTTTGTGATACCTGCGTGCCTAATTGTTACGAGAACTGTATTGTTGAAGAACTAATAGATAGATAGGGTAAATTCTTGCTCATATCGCATTCAGAGACATTTCATGCATGAATACTTTGGAATGGTTTTAGTTGTTTCCTTAGTTTAGTGTTTCGACGTTGCTATTGTTATGACAACTCACAAATAGATAGGGATGTCCTTAACTCTAACGCGCAACACAACGCCGAAGCTAACACATGCATGTACTCGAATGATTACAATTGTTTCCTTAGTTTATTACGTTTTGTTTGCTGTTGTAATGACAATATCAAACTCTTATTTTATTGGTGTTTGTGTCGTATGACTTACACAGAGCAGGAATATACAAGTTCATACAAGCATAGTCTGTACGTATCAAAGCACAAACATACAGGGTGGCGCATCGGAAACGAAACAGACGCATTTCTTCTGAAAGTAGTACAAACTAATATGATGTATCTATTAAAGTGTACTTTAAGCTTTAAATTAATAAATCTTCAAAACTGCTGAACTGAAGCTCATGTATTTTACACCATTATAAAGGAAATTGAAAGACCTTTAAAATAGGTATCACTCGACCCCCCATTTCCATTTAAGATTTTAGGGTTGGTATCACAACGTGTTAACGTGATTTTTTGCCAAACTTGTGTCCCCCTCGAAAACAAAATCGACGGGTCTGCGCGTTTTTCCAAAAAAAAAAAAACTGAGCTGCCAGTAGATGCGTCTGTTTCGTTTTCGATGCGCCACCCTGTATGTTCAAGTTTTCATGTGTGCTTAATTTACAAATGTGTGACGAGTCAATCTACTTGATCGCACTCATTTCAGATTTGCATAGTTCAGTTGGATCGACGTGGTCAGTCGACCAGTTTCGTAAAAAATTTGCACGCGAAGTTCAATGTTTAGTCTGTCGTCAATGGCACATATTCCTGGTCAGGGTCGATCGAGAAAGTCTTCGATATGTTACGTAAAAACCTGATATCTCAAGATATATGTGTACGGATGTGTGAGTATTAATAACAGTGATTTGCATATTCATAGATTTTATTATCATAATTTCACCATGAAATCGCACACAAGTCATTGGGCGCAAGCTGCGAAATTAAACCTTTACGATGTGGCGTCTGATAACCCAATGTTTTATATACTAAGTGACATATAAATCCGAACACCCAGTTTAAATGGTTTTATTATAATAAAATTTTGTGTAAGTACTTAATGAAGCATAATAAGTAAACGATAAAAATTTCAAAATGATTGCACTGCTTTAAAGCCCTTTGACCTTTAATAATGTGTGGAAGCACCCGGATGTGCTACGCATTCTCCAACGCGCCTAGGCAGGCTTGTGATCAGGTGGTCAATGTCCTCCTGTGGTATCTCATTCCAGGCAACCACCAACTCCTCTCGAAGTGCTTCTAGAGTCTGAGGAGGACGTTGCAAATTAAGCAATCTCCTACCCATCATATCCCACACGTGCTCAATTGGGGATAAGTCGGGAGATCTTGGTGGCCATAGTTACAATATGACATCATTATGTTGAAAGAAGTCTATTGTGACTCTTGCAACATGTGGTCGGGCATTATCTTGTTGGAAAGTTGGATCTGCCAGGGTGTCAAGATAGGGTAGAAGATGGGGTTCTAGAACTTCGTGGATATAACGCTGCGCGTTCATGTTACCTCTGATGAAGATTAAAAGTGACCTGGAACCATAAGCTATAGCACCCCAAACCATAACTCCAACAGTGTGATGAACATGTCCTTCAACAAAAAACTGTGGATTCCTCCTTTCACCACGTCACCTTCTAACCCTGGCACGACCATCGTGCATGCCTAAACAAAATCGAGACTCGTGACTAAAGACAATACTGTTCCATTCCTGATCCCAGAGTGACCGTTGTCTGCACCACTCAAGGCGATTACGTCGGTGTTCTCGAGTTAAAGGGAGGACCCAGTGTGGCCGGTATGAAAACAAGCCAAAACTTCTCATTCGTCGGTAAGCACTTCGCATGCCAACAGGTCTTCCGTGTTCTACAAACCATTCATTTGCAATGGACCTGGTAGTGGAGAAACGGTCCCTTAAGGCCAATAATCTTAGGCGGCGATCTTCACGGTCTGTTGTTCTACGGCGGCGTCCAGTGCCCCTTGCTCTTTGCGTACGGCCTTCTCGAAGCCATGCCTGACAACACCTAACCACAGTGTCTACACTTCTTTGCACTCTAACTGCAATTGCCCGAAAAGAAAGTCCAGCTTCCCGAAGTCCCACTATACGGCCCCTATCAAACTCACTAAGTTGACGAAATCGTACAGGTCTCCGTACTCTAGGCATCGTAATCGATCGTAAAGGATGTCAAGAACCAAAATCCGCCAACGTTGATTCATTACTGCGGCTGAAATATTCATTTTTACAGCGTTAGTGAATTAAAAAAAAGCAGTATAAAAACCGGAATGTCCAACTGATAAGGCTGAAAATTTTTTCATTTGTTATTTACAGTAAGATAAATACATTCACCAACTTTTATTAAAATAAAACCATTTAAACTGGGTGTACGAATTTATATGTCACTTAGTATACATTTCGCTCAATTTTGTTCCATCACCTTTTAAGTTAATTTTAAATATAATTTTGTTTGCTTTGTTCACTATTCAGTAAAGTATGTGGTATGGTCTACCATGAACAATATGGTATAGCACTAATGGCAAGCACCGTCCACAAAGCTTTCAATAGTATATACGTAGTCTAATCATATTAGACGAAAACACCCCTCGCTTGCGAAATAATAAAGTCTTGTTCAAGGGGTTATTCAAAGCAAGGACGCATGAAATGGGTACACCAATTTTTGTGGTAAAACCTTTTATTCGAGATCAAACAACGTGCTTTTTTGGGATACAATCGAAAGCGTTGACCGGAACAAAAAAACTCTTGATATAGGATTTTTAGGTATTTATAAGACCTACAAAATGAGACTACACGTAGGAAGATCCGACTAATAGCAAAGAAGTTATGGCCGAAACTGGAGGCAGGTTTTGGCAATTTTTCAAATTCCTAGGATTTGTACTTCTAAATAACCACAACAAAATCGGAGTAGATTAGTCAAGTAGTTTTTGAGAATTTTGAAATGTTTATCCCAAAACACCTGTTTTCCGGCCATCACTACTAGCTTATTGAGCAATATACAGGGTTAGTTCAAAGGGCATATTATAGCAAAGCACACTAGTTTACCTTGTCGACATGAATCGTAAACCATTTCGGAAAATAAATGTTATTTTTATACAAAAAGGGATGGGTTACGATTTTTCTTCTAAACAAATTCAGACATGGACACATCCGCTTTGTTTTAAAATGTGTTTAGTAACGTATGTTTTTCGAATATCGTAGCGCATTTGTTCAATTACTCACAAATACGAAATGTTTGAATTTGTTTAAAAGAAAACGTAGCCTTTGTTTTAGGCATACAAATTACATTTATCTTTCGGAATGGTTTGTGATTCATACCGGCAAGGTAACCACGTGTGTTTTGCTGTTAAATGCTCTCTGAACGAACTCTGTAGGGTAAAGCAGGGTAAATCGTACCAATTTTTAAATTTTTGACGACTGTATTCAAAAACTAAACTCTTTATTGATAATATTAGTACACAAACACAAATAAACATTTAGCTTTCTATGAATCAAAAATTCAACTGAATCAAACAACATCTTAACCGCTTAACGTGTTTACCCGAGATATCTCGGGTAAGCGCGTCTCTCATATTTTGGCCAACCCGAGTTAACACGGGCAAAAATAAATTATTAGGTATCGTGTGTGCCTACCCGAGATAATAAGATTTATTCGTTTATAGGCATTTTTACTGTCGGAAAAGAACTTGTTTACCTTGTGGTGCGAACTGGGGGCGTGGAGCGTTACTGGTTACGCGCATCACCGGCATCGACGCGTTATTTAGCAGTTAGTATTTGGTTGTAATAGGGGATTGATTGCCGCATATTTTATGTTTTGTTTTATTGTACGCTGAACGTTGGAGAGCGACAGTGATGAAAGTTTCGATGGGGTTGATATCGAAGGTGTCGTCGATGAGAGTGGGTCAGATACAAGTTTGTATGTTTCAACGACGAGTTCTGATTCTAGTAACTTTTAAAAATGTGTTGCTTGCGCGTAATTGGTGCGATTTAGGGCGTGATTCCGCGGAACCGCCAGCTTTTCCTTTTTCTGCCAGACCTAAACTGAATCCAAATTCAAGATGAGATGTAAATAATAACAGTTAGCGCGTGATCTCTCGGTAACAGTTGGGGACAACGCCTCTTATTGGTCAATTCGCCATTAAATTTCAAGCGGTCGCCTGGCGGAATAATGCGCGGGGCAGGGGCAGGGCAGGCAGAGTTGCATTCAGGCCACCGACCGTCGCGTGTATCACTGCGTGCTCGTGTTTTCGTATTCACCTTGCTTGATTGTTGCTGTTGTTGTTGTTAAGTGTATTTGAGTAATTTCTTAAGTTTCTGTTTGTTATTGTTATTCCTCGTTATTATTTGTTTTGAACCAATCCTGAACATGTCCAGTACAGATACTGCTGCGAGCTTAGCCCTCCTAAAAAGCGATAAAAAAGAGACATCTTAGCGTGGACATGAAAGACGTCATATTGAATACATTCAAGATAGAGAGGAAGGAAGGCGAAATATCAATTAACCCGAAAATAGCTCTGAAAGTGGCAGATAAAATTGGGATATGCCAAGCGACAGTGTACTAATCTACTGTAGTGTGCGGGACAGCCGTCGTGCTGGAACCGCATATTTTGTCTCGTCGCCAATGGGACGTCTTCCATTAGTTGAAACAAGTGATTTTTCAAGAACTCTTCATATACTTCTCCATTTAAATTGGCGGGCAGAAAATGAGGTTCAATTAAATATCCATCAATGATGCCCATCCACACATTGACTGAAAACCGGCTCTGAGACCCCGTCGGTCTTATTTTTGGGGGTTTAAAGCTTCTTTATCAGCCCAGTAATGAGCATTATGGTAGTTAGTGGTCCCGTCCTTATCAAACTTCGATTCATCGGTCCACAGAATTTTCTTAAAATAGTCTGGATCTTCTGTATCTGCATGTAACATGTACCTGCAGAAATCTAATCGTCTTGCAGGATCGTCCTCTTCAATCACATGCACAGCCGTGTAGTGATAAGGGTATAATCTTGCAGTATGCACAGTAAACCATACTTTGTATTGTGATATACCCAACTGAGCAGCCACAATGCGCGTAGACGTAGTAGGCTCTTCCTGAAACACATGAAGAATTTCCTCTTCATCTTCAGAAGGATAGACTCGGGGTCGACCAGCATCACTATGTTGCCTTTGAACACGTCCGGTTTGGCGGATGCGCCGATACACAGAGTCAAACACAGTAACATGTGGTGTTCGGCGATTCGGGAAACATTGCCGATACTTACGGCGGGCAGCTGCAGAATCGCCGTTGCAATGTCCATAGCAGAACATTATGTCTGCGTATTCTTCATTTGTAAAAGTTTGCCCGAGCTCGCTATGGCGATGTCCTGGCGGATCTTCTGCGTCTGCCATGATGATAAAGAAACCACTCGATATGAACTGGGAAACTCGAAAATAATAATCGTGCGTAAAACGTGTGCGCGTACGCAGTAGTAGATACCAACTAAACCTAAAGCATCCCACAAACCGGCGCGAAATAATCGCGGCGAAGTATTCGCAACGAAATTCAGAGCGAAATTCGCAATCTGTTTCGCATGTATTCATACCAAAGCGTCTTATTCGCTCCGCTAACGTGAAGGTTTCGACAGGTTGCGTACATTTTATTTTTGCCTTTTGCAATGAGCTCGTCTTCAGAAGAAGAGGAGGCACTTCTATTTCTTGCTTTAGAAGAGGAACAAAATGCACGGTAAGTTATGTTTATTTAACGCCATTTGATAGTTGGGTATGTATTAAGTTTAACGAAGTAAATAAAACAAATATTTTCAATTTTGTTTAGGAAACGAAGTTGGTACATGATATTAACTTGGAACGAAATAAATTTGGGGAATACCATACCTTGATGCCACAACTTCGGCTGGATGAACAGCGCTTTTACGTATATTTTAGAATGACGCCAGAGTGTTTCGATGAAATCTTGAACTTGGTGAAAGATGAAATACGAAAATCTGACACAAATTATCGTGAAGCTCTTGCGCCAGAAGAACGACTTGCTATTATACTCAGGTAAAGAAATTATATGTATTAAAATTAGTAGGCTTATCGAATACGAACTTCAGGGATCGTGAAATAAATATTTTATTGTAATAATTGGACTACATGTTGCCACTAGGATTAAATGTTGCTAAATAATTCGAGGCAGAATTTGCCTCCTCTGTTGGGTATATTATTGGAGTAAACCCAGTGCCGCTTGGGAAGGACGACATACTACTATCATACATACTTGCACAATTCTGGGTAGACGCTAAAGACATTTCTTCAATATGTTCAGATTCTTCGTGCGCTATTAATTCGGCTATTTTTAGTTTTATTCGGGCTTGACGCTTTAAGGGAAGTGTTTTCACAGTCTGTGCATGTGCCAAGAAAAGTGAATCAATGGCCTCGTTCTCTTTTTTAGGTTTTTTACCTTCAAAATAATTAATGAGCTGTTGTACAGACGAAGATGGTGGTTCATAGCATTTTCTGCTCGTTTTATATTTTGGTGTAGTTGCAGTCTGCGGAAAGGTGTGCCCTGGAGTAGTCACTGCTGTAGTGTTCAATGAAGAAGGTGGTGCTGTCTGTGTTGCCGAGGCGTTCTGTACATCTTCTGCATCTACATCAGCATTTTCATCTTCTCCATGTAACAATCAAGAGAACTAACAACAGTGGCTCCAATTACTGGTGCTATTTACATAAATATTCAATAGTACTTATGGCCATTGTTGGCCCGGACTATAAATATATATGTGTTGATATTGGTGGTTTCGGAAAAAATAGTGATGGGGGTATTTTCGAAACCTCAAACATGGGCAAACGATTTGAACAAAATTTAATGAGTGTCCCTGCACCTAGATTTCTCCCTGGGCAAAATGAAATCTGCTCGTACGTCTTAATTGGTGATGAAGCATTTGCTTTAAAACCATACCTTATGAGACCATTTCCTTATAAGCAGACTTTAACAGACGTCAGAAAAGAGAAATACAATGTAAGACTTTGTCGAGCTAGAAGGGTCGTGGAAAATTCGTTTGGTATTTTGTCTCAAAAATGGCGAATATTTTACAGGCCATTAGAAACTAATGTAGATACTACTATTCTAAATGTACGTAAGGCATGTGTTTTACACAATTTTTTACGAAGTAAAAGTGGCGATGACAAATATTTTCGATTCTTAGATCCCCCAGAACCCGTGCTTGGAGCTTTTACTGATATAGCAAATGATCCTCGGCGGGCAGCAAGGCTAGCATGTTCTACTCGTGACAAATTCGTAAATTATTTTAATTCCGATATGCCAATGCCCAATATATATAGAATGTTCGTTTTCAGATTTGTGTAGACTAAATTATTTAACAAGTTAATAAAAAATATTAGGTACATACCATTTGTATTTAATTCTTTTCCTATTTCCATCCAAATCTTGTCTTTCTGTCTCACATTCCTGTATTCATCGTTCGGCAAGTCATACAAACAAGGATACTTTTTCACTATTTCTATCAATAATTCCGTTTTTGCCATTGCGAATTTTTGAAGAACGGCGTCAAAAACGCGGTCAAAGGCGAACTGAAATACGCCGAGATAAAAACGCTGGAACAATCGCATTCGCTTCGCACAAGTCTGAACCTGTCCGTAAACCGCCGCGTTTTAATCTGATCGTGAATTTATCGCCGCGAAATTTTCGCAGCCAAAGCGAATATTTCGCGCCGGTTTGTGGGATGCTTAAAGCGAAATAATCGCGGCGAAGTATTCGCAACGAAATTCAAAGCGAAATTCGCAATCTGTTTCGCCTGTTTATTCATACCAAAGCGTCTTATTCGCTCCGCGAACGTGAAGGTTTCGACAGGTTGCGTACATTTTATTTTTGCCTTTTGCAATGAGCTCGTCTTCAGAAGAAGAGGAGGCACTTCTATTTCTTGTTTTAGAAGAGGAACAAAATGCACGGTAAGTTATGTTTATTTAACGCCATTTGATAGTTGGGTATGTATTAAGTTTAACGAAGTACATAAAACAAATATTTTCAATTTTGTTTAGGAAACGAAGTAAGTGGGTACATGATATTAACTTGGAACGAAATAAATTTGGGGAATACCATACCTTGATGCCACAACTTCGGCTGGATGAACAGCGCTTTTACGTATATTTTAGATTGACCCCAGAGTGTTTCGATGAAATATTGAACTTGCTGAAAGATGAAATACAAAAATCTGACACAAATTATCGTGAAGCTATTTCGCCAGAAGAACGACTTGCTATTACACTCAGGTAAAAAAATTATATGTATTAAAATTAGTAGGCTTATCGAATACGAAAACTTCAGGGATCGTGAAATAAATATTTTATTGTAATAATTGGACTACATGTTGCCACTAGGATTAAATGTTTCTAAATAATTCGAGGCAGAATTTGCCTCATCTGTTGGGTATATTATTGGAGTAAACCCAGTGCCGCTTGGGAAGGACGACATACTACTATCATACATAGTTGCAGAATTCTGGGTAGACGCTGAAGACATTTCTTCAATATGTTCAAATTCTTCGTGCGCTATTAATTCGGCTATTTTTAGTTTTAATCGGGCTTGACGCTTTAAGGGAAGTGTTTTCACAGTCTGTGCATGTGCCAAGAAAAGTGAATCAATGGCCTCGTTCTCTTTTTTAGGTTTTTTACCTTCAAAATAATTAATGAGCTGTTGTACAGACGAAGATGGTGGTTCATAGGGTTTTCTGCTCGTTTTATATTTTGGTGTAGTTGCAGTCTGCAGAAAGGTGTGCCCTGGAGTAATCACTGCTGTAGTGTTCAATGAAGAAGGTGGTGCTGCCTGTGTTGCCGAGGCGTTCTGTGCTTCTTCTGCATCTACATCAGCATTTTCATCTTCTCCATGGCCGCGGTCTTCCAAATTTTCGGTTTCTACATTTCCAGCCCTTTCTTGATATATATTTGAGTTAAATTCGGCAGTCTCATAATGTATGACGTCAATATCTTTCACATTAGAGGACGTTTTGGCAAATGCCAAAAAAGGACGGAAAAATTCCATGTAGTCAGCCCACTGCCATTTTTTTATGTTGCCCACTGCTTGGCCGGTCTTTGGTTTGGTAGATTTTATATATTTTGCAAATGTGTCTCTGATATTCTTCCACCTTTTTTTTACTTTATCACCTTTTTTCTTATAGATTCCTTGCCACTGGTGACACCTTCTATACCATTGGGCATAGCTTTCGAGTTGGCTTTACAACAGTGAGTGCAATCGTAACCGAAGTCTGTGAAGCGATATGCAGACATATGGAACATATATATTTACCAGAACCAACAGAGAATATATGGAAAAAATGTGCTGAAGAATTTGAAAATAGATGGGGATTTCCCAATTGCATTGGCAGCGTAGACGGTAAACATGAAACAATCAAGATACCTAACAACAGTGGCTCCAATTACTGGTGCTATTTACATAAATATTCAATAGTACTTATGGCCATTGTTGGCCCGGACTATAAATTTATATGTGTTGATATTGGTGGTTTCGGAAAAAATAGTGATGGGGGTATTTTCGAAACCTCAAACATGGGAAAACGATTTGAACAAAATTTAATGAGTGTCCCTGCACCTAGATTTCTCCCTGGGCAAAATGAAATCTGCTCGTACGTCTTAATTGGTGATGAAGCATTTGCTTTAAAACCATACCTTATGAGACCATTTCCTTATAAGCAGACTTTAACAGACGTCAGAAAAGAGAAATACAATGTAAGACTTTGTCGAGCTAGAAGGGTCGTGGAAAATGCGTTTGGTATTTTGTCTCAAAAATGGCGAATATTTTACAGGCCATTAGAAACTAAAGTAGATACTACTATTCTAATTGTACGTACGGCATGTGTTTTACACAATTTTTTACGAAGTAAAAGTGGCGATGACAAATATTTTCAATTCTTAGATCCCCCAGAACCCGTGCTTGGAGCTTTTACTGATATAGCAAATGATCCTCGGCGGGCAGCAAGGCTAGCATTTTCTACTCGTGACAAATTCGTAAATTATTTTAATTCTGATATGCCTATGCCCAATATATAGAATGTTCGTTTTCACATTTGTGTAGACTGTAAATTATTTAACAAGTTAATAAAAAATATTAGGTACATACCATTTGTATTTAATTCTTTTCCTATTTCCATCCAAATCTTGTCTTTCTTTCTCACATTCCTGTATTCATCGTTCGACAAATCATACAAACAAGGATACTTTTTCACTATTTCTATCAATAATTCCGTTTTTGCCATTGCGAATTTTTGAAGAACGGCGTCAAAAACGCGGTCAAAGGCGAACTGAAATACGCCGCGATAAAAACGCTGGAACAATCGCATTCGTTTCGCACAAGTCTGAGCCTGTCCGTAAACCGCCGCGTTTTAATCTGATCGCGAATTCATCGCCGCGAAATTTTCGCAGCCAAAGCGAATATTTCGCGCCGGTTTGTGGGATGCTTAATTCTCACTCGGCGTGCGGCGATGGCGTAACTACAATGATGAATAATAACAGCTCTCTCTCTCACTCCTCCACTAAGTCAGCTCTTCTCGCTCGCTTCCTCGTCGAGCAAATGCCATAAAACAATCATGGCATGCGAGTTCTTTGAGGACAGTAACGACTTGTTCAAACAGATAATACAAATTCCTTAAAAATCCAGCCTCTGTGGGTGGCATTTTTGTTTCTCTGCATGTACTTCGGATAATTGAACGCTTAATACCTCAAATGAAAGCTTGTTAGAGATATTATTTACATAATTTGCAAATTTCATTACTATGAGATTTTTTACAGAAAATTGCATTTTTTATCGAATAAGTTAGTAAAAAAAGAAAATGATGCATTTAAAAAGCGTAATTTTAAAACGTTTGTAGCTTCTAACATTTTATTACATATTATGAACTATTGGAATGTCTGCTATGCGACGATAACAGAAAACTCAAAATCAGGCATGCAGTTTTTTTGTATTTCAATTTTAACCGTCTGAAATCGGAATAAAAAGTAAAAAACCTAAAATTCAAATAACTCAAAAATGTTTAACTTTAGGATAAGACATGATAGGACAAAGTCGGTTGCTTTTGACCTAATCTATCACCCCTTAACAGGAACACGTGACATTACAAGTCACCCTGTATATTAGTACCACCGCTACAGCTAATACAAAGATGACACTTGCTGATCTGATGTTTAACTGTCACCTCAAAACGTAAGGGATGCTCGTGAAATACATTTTAGCTGCGTTTCTTAAATTATAAAAAAATTATGTAACAACTGACGATAAACGCTAACACGCAAATGCTTACAGCATCTGTTATCCTTTCGAAGAACTGTCTAAGCTGAGATGTCTCAGTTCCTTGAACATTCAAATATTTTTTAGCGATGCATCTAGTAAAAAGTACATTTGCCGTTGAACGCGCCATAAAAGAAGCATTACACGAAAGGAGAACCGAGCATCTCATTACACCAGAAAGTTTACAGACAAAGTCGTCTTCATTTGCATTTCGCAAATTAGCTATTAACCTTCTTCTTCCGCCCCTAACTGGCACATCTTAAAGAAAATGAACATGTGGAATTGCGGAATATAGCGACTCAAAGAGCTGGACGAAGATGCTACGATTCCTATGCAAAAGGCACTAGCGCAGTCGTTTTGAGGATATGCACGTCAGATTGACTATTTAAAATGCAATGCAATAGTAAAAATTAAGTATTTTTCGTATTAATGTCTGAAAGTAAGCTATAAAGCTATTCTTGTATATTTACAACAGATGGAGGTCCAAGCAAATTGAATTTACACGTATCATTACGTAAGGTACCCGGGGGTAATAAGGCCCACCTAAGAAATTATAATTAATATCTACGAGAGAAATTTACTTTTTCAAACTTTTATTATTATAAAAAATGGAAAAGGGTATAAACTAACATAATGGTAATGTTTGAACAATAAATAATCATGCTTATATGTCGAGACGCGAACATTAAAAAAATTGTCTTCTGGGCCTTAAATCCTGCAAGTGCGTATAATAAGGCCCATATTTAAATGAACAAAAAACCAGTCAAACGAATAAACAAAACACAAAAAAAATCAAAAAATAAAAAGAAAATATTAAAATAATGATATCCAAACATAAATATCAAATATCCCTTTGGGCCTTAATATCTGCAACGACATTTAATGAGATTTGAATGAGAGATAAAAAAAATAACAGTTCAACAAAATACCGATAGAATAAAAAATAAATGTAACACACTAAAAAAACAGTATCAAAGATAAAATATGGTATTAAGTATGAATCTAATACTCAAGGCATACAGTCTGGACACAAAAAATTTTCAGTATCGTCCGCAGCCAAACCAGCACAATCCTCATGGATCCAAAAACCACAAGAAGCACATCGTCTCATATCTGCTACATAGTCTTCGTAGCAAATCACACAGTGCCATTCTTCGTTATGTTCTTTTGTTTTTGATGCAATGGAAGACACAGATTCAGATGGCGATTTAGCGGTATTCGATAAGACTGGAACGGGATCAAGTTGAGACTCCACCTCCTTTAAAAATACGGTAATTTATAGCTTTACGTCTTGGAGCAGATTTTTTTTTGACTAGATCTGGTGTTGGTAACACTTCCGCGAAGGAATTATTCAAAGGGATTAATTTTTTACGCAATTCACCTAAAGGCAGGTAGTCATCTGAATCATATTCCGAATCATCGGCAGCGGCGGTCGTCTCCTGGTAAGGTTTCTCAGTTGCAAGACTTGGGGCAAATGCTTCAATGGGAAGAACATCCTTATCATAAGGGAATATTCCCGTAGCTCGAAAGCCGCTTGTAATATTTCCAATGGACATTGCTTTCTGCCATGTAGGTGTGAAAACTTCAGAAAATCTTTCCCTGTTTAAATCACGTGTAGGATGTTTATCCCAGTACTTTAACAATTCATCGTCCCAATAAGCTTCAAATGCTCGAAATAAAGCTTTGTCCATCGGCTGAAGCTCATGGGTGGTGTTACTCGTCAGACAATATAAGTGAATCTCATGAGCTTCTGCTTTCTCAGCAATGCTATTATCCAAATGGCATTTGGCCCCATCAAAAATTAAAATTACTGGCGGAGGCGACATGTATTCAATGAAATGGTCTAACCGCTTATCAAACGTTTCTATCGTCATGCTCCCTTTAGGCGTCATCATAACTTTTGAGCCAGCCGGTAAGCCATCTGAGTAGGTTGGCTTCATTCTCTTGCCCTTAAAAAGAATGACAGGCGGTATGGCATGTCCGAGAGCATTAGCGCAAGCGAAGATAGTTGCGTTTTCGGCGTGTTCATGAGAAATTACATGCACTCGTTTTGCTCCTTTGGCTTCAGAACGTTTTGTTGGTGGTGAAGAGTCAAGCGGCAACCCTTCTCGTCCGTATTATAAATGTTTGCTTCTTTATTTTTTAACTGAGTGCGCTCCAACAAATCTCCTAGTTTTTTGAAATGATCTTCTACGATAGAACGATTTAATTTTTGGGCTCTTGCTGGATTCATGAATTGAGATCGACGTTTTGATATTCTCGGATGATTTTTCAGAAAAGTCCTTACCCACTCCCTACCAGCGAGACGAGTTTCCTGATTGAACCAATGCTTAATTTTCTTTTGCTCAACATACCTGAACACAGACCTTCTTAATGCTTTTGGTGTTAGCGGAAAACCTTTATCGGCTAGCCGAATTATTTTATTCTCAAGGTCAGTCTCTTCATTATCGGTCAAAATTGTTTGTCTACCTAGTTTTCTCTTCACGCTTTGTGATTTAATGTGGTTCCTAAGTGTTCGTCTGGGTATTCCGCATTTTTGTTCCACCCAGCGCTGAGATTTTCCCTCGTTAATATAATTTAATGCCTCTCTCATCACCTCTTCATCCCAATTTGCCCTTATCCCTCTGCTTTTTTTATTCATCTTCTGTAAAAGAATAAATAAATCTAATGAATACGTGTATTCATGGCGGCAGAAAATAAACCCCAAGCCTTTTTCAATGCATTGTAGAAAATAAGGCCCGGGCACAATAAAATTAATTTTGAGGTTATTAAACATCAAACAAACCCAACATAAAAAGAAACGCTACGTAAAATGAAACTATCAGATACATCGATTATCATGCATACATAATGAAAAATCTACGTATTATTAAAACAATTTAATTTGCTTACTTACCGGTCGAAATTCTTATAAAATACAGCACAGCGAAACGTGACACCATAGAACTAGCCAGGAAGCTCATAACCATAGAACAAAATTACATTTCCGGCAACACTAATACTAAATATTCTTAACAGATGGCGATATAAATATTTTAGGCGTTTTCCTTTGGGCAAACCAGCGTTGGGCCTTAGTATCTGGTGGGCCTTATTACCCCCGGGTACCTTATATGTTTTGATATATTTAATATTCCAGAACAAATCAACTGAAATATCGATACCGATACTTCGAATATTTTGATCACTTTGACAGCAACTCATATACAGGTAGTGTATTCAATGATTACTTAGTGCGAGGTCTAAAAAGAGAGAAAAGCGGCAACCGCGCGATAACGACGCCGGCGCGGCGGTCGAGTACGAGAGATGTCTTTTAAGTTTTGCATATAGAAACATAGTAGGCCGCGCGGATCGAACGTCAGTACCGAACCTTAACCTCAATCTTTAGTAAACTTAAATTCAAAGTTTCACAACAATACGTGCAGTGAACCTTTGAGTGTCACCAAGTTATTAGAAAAATGGTTTTCAACCGAGAACATTTTCGCGCCATAATTTATTACAACTTTCAGAGACAATTATCGCAACAAGAATGCCTTGCCGAGTTACTGTCTGTTTTCGGCAACGAACCGCCACGTCAGTCGACAATTTCTCGCTGGTATGGAGAATTCAAACGTGTACGGGTGAGTCTTAGCGACGATCCCAGGGTGGGTGCACGAAAAACGGCAGTCACCCAGGAAAACGTCGATGCTGTGCGCAAACTCATCATTGAAGATAGACATGTGACATATCGAGAGATTGGGGCGTCCTTGAAGATCTTAAACACCCCAATTCAAAAAATTTTACATTAAGAATTAGGAGTAAGAAAATTAGTTTCTCGTTGGATACCTGTTGACTGAAGAGCAGAAAGCAGCCAGGGTTAATTGGTGTCAAAACACGCTTGACCGTTTCAATTCCGGACACTCAAAAAATGTGTAGCATTGTTAGTGGTGCTGAATCGTGGATTTACTGTTATGAACCAGAAAATAAACGACCGACGGCTGTTTTTGTGTTCCAAGCAGTGTTGCCAGAGCGAAGTTTAAAATATCCGTCACACGTATCGCAAAATTCCGCTACATGCCGCTACGGTCTAAAAATTTAAGGGGGGGGGGAGGCTTAAAATAAACAACAAATATATTTTTTACATATTTACTTTTTTTTAAACACTGTCTAAAAACCCTACTAAAAATACAAACAGTAACATAATATAATTGCAATTTTTCGTAAAAACATAAAAAGTATACCTCTAAAAAAACAAAACTGTCTTTGGTTTAGAATTAGGAACTAATAAAAAAAAAATAGATAGTATCACCAATATCTTAATCTTAATAGAAAAAAAAAACAAAAGATAAGGACAAAGAAGAAGCGGAAACGTGGAAATGCCTACGTTTGCTTATTTTATTCACAGTCAGAATCAGAAATTACTTCTTCTTCAGCTTGTTCTTCCTTATTTACATTATATAAATTCTTTTTATATTTGTTTAAATGATTCTCATTAAAACTATAGGATAAACAGCACTGTTTTTTTGATTCCAAGTCTAATTTAATTGTAAGTAGTGCAGACAAAGTTGATGGTATTATTTTATTTCTTTTTTTTGTTTTGTATTCAAGCATATAAGAAAAAGTTCGCTCAACATCAGCGTTTCCATGAGGCAATGTTAAAATGATTAGAGCCAGTTTACCTATATTGCGAAATAAATATTCGTCATTAAAATTTTTGAGGTCATTTACAAACGACCAAAGTTCAATGACATTACTTTTTGTTTTTAAAATTTCCTCTTTCTCACTATCACTAAAATAAATACATATTTTCTTTAGTTCCAAAATTGCCTTTTCGGTTTAAATATGAAGGGCAAATTTTTTTAAAACGGCGTCATGAAAGGTATCACTTATAATAAGACGACTGTTCATCACATCAACCGGTGAGAGAAACTTTAGCTCTGAAGAGAAGTTGTCTTTGATAGGAAATCTTTTAAGGGACTCTTCTACCGATTTTTGATAAAATGTGATTCATTTTAATTTGAATTGTTCGATTGCCGAGTTATTGCAGTGTTTTATTGCATCCATTGTATGCGGACCAACATTCACTTGTTCAATTGGTAATAAGCAGTGGGGATCATTAGGATTTAGATTATATAATTACTCATTTTTAAAATATTCTGGTCGCATAAAGTTTGTTCATAGATGACGTACAAATCGCTCACCCTCTATTGATATAATATTGAGCATAACTTTCTCTGATTGAAAGAGAGCATTAAATTGGTTAAAAATAGGCAACCCGAATGTAAAAAACATTAAATACGCCTTAACAAGTGGATTCTGTAACTCATTAAGTATTACATTTGCTACAGGATTTTTGTCTTCAATGGAAGCTAATCTAAATAGGCTAAGCAAGATGTCCCACTGATCCAAAACTCTATCAACACATTTGGATAAAGCAAGTCACCTTGTTTTACTAGGGCTTAAAATTTTTAATTTTGACTTTTTGAAATATTCCTGTAATTCCTCAAGAACACACTGCCTTTTTGGGCTTCTTGAGAAGTAAGTTTTGTAAAAGAGCTTCAACGTTGCTTGGAATCTTTTCAGCTGCCGCCACCGCCACTAAATGAGCAGAGTGGCAAATGCAGCCATTGACAATTATATTAGGATTATCTTTTAAAAGATAAGTTTTGAAAGATTCGTTATTGCCCATCATAACACTAGCGTTGTCGGAACAGTATCCTACAATATTGGTAATTTTTACTTGATTGGATATAACACATTTTTTAAAAAGAGAATATAAACCTTAGGCGGTACCTTCATCTGCGTTTATTTTAATTATATCTAATAAATGGGTTTTAATTGAATTTTTATGAATATACCTTACAAGAATGCATAGTAGTCTTGTATTGCTCAGGACTGTACTCTCATCCAATAAAATAGAAAATGGTTTATTTTCCAATTCTGAAATTATTTCGTCTTTAATAACAGGAGCCAGCACATGTTTAATTATACTTATGCATTTGGATCTTTTTAATTTAAGTGAGCTAGAGAGATCTGGGTCTTTAAAACATAATTGACTAACTCCTGTTATATGATCAACAGTTCTAAAACTTATATAATGACTTACAACTAAAAGACTATATCTTAAGCAAGCAAATATTTGCCGTTTTTCCAACAACAATTGCTTGTACATTAGTGGCATGGCTTTTTGATTTCGAATGATTCACTAAATCTGATTTTTTAGCACCCATTATTTGATTACAAGCTTAACATTTTGCTTTCAACTTGTCATTTTCAATAGGTCCCAAACAGCCTTTAAATAACGGATCTTCTAGCCATGATGAAGTAAACATTTGTTTTCGTGTCTTTTTCTCAACAGGTTGCTCTGGCTCTTGGTTATCCTGAGATTCGCAAGTCGAATTATCAAGCTCAGACCTGATTCCACTAGATTCCGCTCTTCTATTTTGTCTGTATTCAGGTTCGGGATGCTCCGAGTCCGACACAGATGCAGTCGAAGTAGATGGTACGGCCACGTTTGGTTTCACCGTTTGTTTTTTAGAAGGTTTTTGATCAAAAAAATCGTTAATGGTCTGCTGTCGCCTTTCCATTATTCCTATTTTTCAGAAGAAAAAGCGTTAAAAACAAATTTCGCGACTAAGATTTATTTCTGGATCAAACTATAATATGTTAGATATTTAAGCAGTTTTGTTACTTACCAGTAGATTTAATATTAAAATCTGCAGCAAATGATAATCAATAAAATGATCAACACAAAAATAAGAACACTAATATAAACGAAACTAAACAGTATATACCCAGAGCTGAAAAATACAGTACAAAGCGAGAAACCTAATATTATGTCTGCCTGCTGAGACCTGTTAGAAACGATTAGTATTGAAAGCAGTACGTACGCCATCTGTTATTGAAAAAAAAGGCAAGTGGAATAATTCTCTTCTCTGTTCCTAGATGGCTCAAGCGGCACCAAATGCACCAATTTTATTATTAATGTGATCATAAGAGTCTCTAGCCACTGCCTATTTAGGATTTAGAACGTTATTAACGTTAAAGCAGTGAAATAAATATGATAGTCTTGTATGTAATAAATTCCGCTACATTTTGGGCTAATTTGCTCTACCGCCGCTACGCCGCTCTTCTCAAAATAATCCGCTACAAATAGCGGAATTCCTCTACGTATGGCAACACTGGTTCCAAGGTGAAGAAAAGCCAACAGAAGTGATCCGTTCTCGAAGTGCTTCGAAAAAGGTGGTCGCGACATTTGTGTCAAAAGCGGATCATATTGCAACAATTCCTCTTAATGAGCAAAGAACTGTTACTGCGGATTGGTATACCACCATTTGTTTGACAAAAGTCATCATCGAGCTTCGAAAAATCAACCCCGACAATGCAAGCTCGCACACAGCCCAAAAAACAAGGCAGTATTTAGAAGAAAACGTGGAATTATTGGACCATCCTCCAATATAGTCCAATCTAAGTCCTACGAAAATGAGAAACAGACTGCGTGGTCAGAGGTTCCAGAAAGACAATAAAGTCATTCCTCGCACGGAATATTACCTTGAAGTAATGCGCAATTTGCGAGAAGCAATCCGCCAGAAACGCCCAGATTTGTGGAAGAACATAAAAAGGCTTTTGCACCGTGATAACGCCCCTGCTCATGCATCGTTACTTGTGCGCGAATTTTTGGCCAAAAACAACACTCCAATAACGCCTCACCAACCGTATTCCCCAGACCTGGCCCCCTGTAAGACTTTTTCTTGTTCCCGAAACTGAAGAGGCCCATGAGGAGATAACGACGACGTCGAAGATCACAAAAAATGATTTTTCAAAAGGATTGGAAAAAACGTTATCACAAGTGTATAATGTCTGATGTGGATTACATTGGAGGCGAGAAAATAGATATTCATGAATAAATAAATAATTCTTGAAAAAACATGAAATTCGCGCTACTTTTTCAACAAACCTCGTACATAACAGCATAATGCCTAATACTTAAAGCATTCATTAGATTAACAATGCAATTGTACAATATACGCTGTATGGAAAATTGCATAAATGACGGAAAGTTAAATGTGTCAATAAACTAATGAACCAAATAATTGCAAAACCTCATCGATTTGCTGAATATTGGACAGTAATAGTTAGTGTTACCTAACCCAACAACCTTTCGTTAGTAGGAATTCGTGCTGCAGGATCACGTTAATCCAACCTATTGGTAAAAGTAAATTCTGAGATTATCTAGTTTACTTGCTGAAAACTGTGTATTTGAAAAAAACTGGATTTGAGTCTGACGTAAAGCAGCGCAAACTTGCAGAAAAAATTCCTTAACGAATGAAGACAACGAGATGCGGTTTTTTCTAGTTTGTACGATTTTTCATGCACTTTCTGAATCATGGAAAATCATACCACTGCATTTGTCTCCCCTACTACTACGTTCGATTCGTCATGTGTATGTTATAAAAATTGAGTTATTAATTCACGCTATTTTGATATTTGTGATAATGGAATGTCAGTCAATAACAACTGAGGGGTTGTATACAAAACGAATTTTATAAAATTCCCCTTAACTTTCAGTCCTGACTTTAATTGTAGTAGGATTTGAAAATTTATTGTACATTAACATTGCCACTTTTTCTTCTCTACAAGATGGCAAAATTATGATTTCAATATGACGTTTCGTCTCTTTTCCTCCAGCAACAACATTATTTTTTCTCATGGACGCCATATTGGATTCTTACAGAGATTGATGGACTGTTTAATTCTGATTCCAAAAATGTAAAATATACTAAGTGACATATAAATCCGAACACCCAGTTTAAATGGTTTTATTTTAATAAAAGTTGGTGAATGTATTTATCTTTCTGTAAATAACAAGTGAAAAAAGCCGGAAGCTGGACTTTCTTTTCGGGCAACTGCAGTTAGAGTGCAAAAAAGTGTAGACACTGTGGTTAGGTGTTGTCAGGCATGGCTTCGAGAAGGCCGTACGCAAAGAGCAAGGGGCACTGGACGCCGCCGGAGAACAACAGACCGTGAAGATCACCGCCTAAGATTATTGGCCTTAAGGGACCGTTTCTCCACTACCAGGTCCATTGCAAATGAATGGTTTGCAGAACACGGAAGACCTATTGGCATGCGAAGTGTTTACCGACGAATGAGAAGTTTTGGCTTGTTTTCATACCGGCCACACTGGGTCCTCCCTTTAACTCGAGAACACCGACGTAATCGCCTTGAGTGGTGCAGACAACGGTCACTTTGGGATCAGGAATGGAACAGTATTGCCTTTAGTGACGAGTCTCGATTTTGTTTAGGCATGCACGATGGTCGTGCCAGGGTTAGGAGGCGGCGTGGTGAAAGGAGGAATTCACAGTTTTTTGTTGAAAGACATGTTCATCACACTGTTGGAGTTATGGTTTGGGGTGCTATAGCTTATCGTTCCAGGTCACATTTAATCTTCATCAGAGGCAACATGAACGCGCAGCGTTATATCCACGAAGTTCTAGAACCCCATCTTTTACCCTATCTTGACACCCTGGCAGATCCATCTTTCCAACAAGATAATGCCCGACCACATGTTGTAAGAGTCACAATAGACTTCTTTCAACATAATGATGTCACATTGTTACCATGGCCACCAAGATCTCCCGACTTATCCCCAATTGAGCACGTGTGGGATATGATGGGTAGGAGATTGCTCAATTTGCAACGTTCTCCTCAGACTCTAGAAGCACTTCAAGAGGAGTTGGTGGTTGCCTGGAATGAGATACCACAGGAGGACATTATTAAAGGCCAAAGGGCTTTAAAGCAGTGCAATCATTTTGAAATTTTTATCATTTACTTATTATGCTTCATTAAGTACTTATACAAAATTTTATTAAAATAAAACCATTTAAACTGGGTGTTCGGATTTACATGTCACTTAGTATACATCATACATTGATATTGACAAACGTTAGTAATTGGAAAAAAGCAGAATATCCCAGATGAGCCTTGCAATTATCAAATTATCAAATTTTTCCTGACTTCATTTGAGATAGGATTTCAAAACAAATTGCAATTTGTCGTTGTTATAATTATTCTCCTCTACAAGATGGTGTAGTATTTTCGGTTCAATTTTTTCTTTCGACTTCCATCACCAACTCTGTATTTTCTTACGGAATTGGAATTTTGTACACTTGAATGGTCTTAAATTTAATATTTTTCCTTAGTTAACGATGAATTTATTATTGGATGAAACTTGATGGTAATAATAACAACAATAATTATAAATAATCAGAGGTAAATCATAGCAGATGTTCAAAATGTTGTCCGTTATTCTGTAGTCAAACCTCTCTCCTGTGTACATTGTTTACTACTTAGTCTACAAGGAAAAATAAAGTTAATGCTGGATCACAAGGGACCAAACATCATATTGAAATCCTAATTATGCCATCTTGTAGAGGAGAAGAAGCGGTAACGTTAATGTGCAATGTACTTTGAAATACTACTATAATTAAATCCAGGAAGAACTTAAAACGATTTTGGGAAAGTTTATTTTTTTTTTGTCTCTCTCCGGAAGTACTTTGTATTTTGTTGATTACCTAAATACACAACTTTTCCCTCCGTTAAGCGATTTTATATCTCTTACAGCTTACAAGATCCCAGTGCTGAGAGCTGAATTTGAAATACCCTGTATGCTACCAGGTCATAGCAAGCAACACACTATACTTTTTGAAAATCATTGTACTGGTGGTTGAGTTATCGAGACAGAATCAAGACATCAGTAAATCCCGTCTGCAGCTTTCCAAGCTTAACGTGACCATTTCAGTTCATTTTCAAGATACCAAAAAATTCGGAAAGCTTGATATTGATATTTTTGAATCAAAATTAAAACAGGCTAACGAACGGCAACGCTGTCTCTTTCTTAGGTGTCGCGCCCACATGAGGGATGTCTTTTAAGTTTTGCATATGGAAATAAAACAACACGGTAGAAATATTGTTAGAAGATATAACGGAATTGGTTCAATTAATATTACGCCACGATATGTGAAAAAAAGTAATATCACATATGCCGACCGAAGAGCATTAAGAAGAATAATCGTGAGAACCAGGCGTGCCAATTATACTAAGTGACATATAAATCCGAACACCCAGTTTAAATGGTTTTATTTCAATAAAAGTTGGTGAATGTATTTATCTTACTGTAGACAACAAGTGAAAAGATTTTCAGCCTTATCAGTTGGACATTCCGGTTTTTATACTGCTTTTTTTTAATTCACTAACGCTCTAAAAATGAATATTTCAGCCGCAGTAAGGAATCAACGTTGGCGGATTTTAGTTCTTGACATCCTTTACGATCGGTTACGATGTCTAGAGTACGGAGACCTGTACGTTTGATAGGGGCCGTATAGTGGGACTTCGGGAAGCTGGACTTTCTTTTCGGGCAATTGCAGTTAGAGTGCAAAGAAGTGTAGACACTGTGGTTAGGTGTTGTCAGGCATGGCTTCGAGAAGGCCGTACGCAAAGAGCAAGGAGCACTGGACGCCGCCGTAGAACAGACCGTGAAGATCGCCGCCTAAGATTATTGACCTTATGGGACCGTTTCTCCACTACCAGGTGCATTGCAAATGAATGGTTTGCAGAACACGGAAGACCTATTGGCATGCGAAGTGTTTACCCACGAACGAGAAGTTTTGGCTTGTTTTCATACCGGCCACACTGGGTACTCCCTTTAACTCGAGAACACCGACATAATCGCCTTGAGTGGTGCAGACAACGGTCACTCTGGGATCAGGAATGGAACAGTATTGTCTTTAGTGACGATTCTCGATTTTATTTAGGCATGCACGATGGTCGTGCCAGGGTTAGAAGGCGACGTGGCGAAAGGAGGAATCCACAGTTTTTTGTTGAAAGACATGTTCATCACACTGTTGGAGTTATGGTTTGGGGTGCTATAGCTTATGGTTCCAGGTCACCTTTAATCTTCATCAGAGGTAACATGAACGCGCAGCGTTATATCCACGAAGTTCTAGAACCCCATCTTTTATCCTATCTTGACACGCTGGCAGACCCAACTTTCCAACAAGATAATGCCCGACCACATGTTGCAAGAGTCACAATATACTTCTTTCAACATAATGATGTCACATTGTTACCATGGCCACCAAGATCTCCCGACTTATCCCCAATTGAGCACGTGTGGGATATGATGGGTAGGAGATTGCTCAATTTGCAACGTCCTCCTCAGACTCTAGAAGCACTTCGAGAGGGGTTGGTAGTTGCCTGGAATGAGATACCACAGGAGGACATTGACCACCTGATCAGAAGCATGCCTAGGCGCATTGGAGAATGCGTAGCACATCAGGGTTCTTCCACACATTATTAAAGGTCAAAGGGCTTTAAATCAGTGCAATCATTTTGAAATTTTTATCATTTACGTATTATGCCTCATTAAGTTCTTATACAAAATTTTATTGAAATAAAACCATTTAAACTGGGTGTTCGGATTTATATGTCACTCAGTATATTTACAATTAAGTGCTCTGTGGAGTGACGCTGTTGGAAGGAGAATTTCGAGGTCCTCAACTCATAGAGACGCCCACAAACTGGGACTTAGCACTTGCAAGGTAGGTTTTCTTATAAAAAAAAGTGGAGTAAAAACCCTAAAGTTGCACAACTTGTTTATAGGCCAAACAAAGGACATAATTAACTCCACTGCAAAAGAAAAATCGGCTTAGATGGGCTAAAGAACATAGACAATTGACACCTCAACAATGGTTTGCAATACAATGGAGTGATGAGACCCGATTCGAAGTTTGTGTCGGTGACAGTTGCAGAAGAGTTATTTGTGGCACGAGATGAAAACGGTTCTACGACAACATCCTGCTCGTACAATCACCGAACTGAGACAAAATCTTCAAGAAATATGGGATTGTTTTACGCCAAATTTTTGGCAAAACTTGGTTAACACTATGCCCCAAAGAATTTCAGCCGTAATAAAAAATAAAGGTGATGTTACCCAATTGTAATCTTTCAATTGTTGCTTTGTTAACTTCGCGCATTTATTCGCACATTGTATATTTGTTCAGCTGTTCTACTAGTTATAGGTCTAAGTGATTTCAAATATGTATTTTTTACGACTAGAGTGTATCTAAAATGTTTTTGAGAAAACAAATTGTTGTAGAAGTAAATAGTTTCGTCATCTTTAGTTCATAAAGGCATATTTTGGTACAAATCGTGAAGTGGGCCAACTGAAATGGGAAGGGGCTCGTGTATTCACTAGATCAATTACTTAAAAAATGCAAAATTGACCAGTTTTGCTCCGCGGATCAAATATTTTGACACTAGGATGGTAAGCACAAGAAACCCTTATACGCGCAATACATAGAAATTCACAAATAATGCAGCAAATGAACTATATGACATTTTGAACAAATGGGGGCGAGACAGACGATATACACGAGTGGATGGGAACATTACAGAAATTAAATTTCATGGTAGCTGCTGTATGAGCCGAGAGGACAAGCATAGCGAAATATGTAAGCGCGCAGTTTTCCACTGAAATATATCGACTTAATTTCCAATATTTCACATTGCGCGGCCGGGAAACCCCCGTCACCCCCTACTACCCCTCAGCAATTCCCGAAAAGATAAGCGAGAGGAAAATAAATATAAATACATCGAGAGATGCTGTGGCGGGATGGCAAGGCAAAGGCGACGACGGCCTTTCCTTGTCTTAGCATATCACGAAATATTCTACGCTTACACGGAGGATAACACGAAAGAATATATTGCACTGCATTGCGCTAAAAATCAGTTGCAAGAGATTTCCAACCTATGGTACTTAGTAACTTTTTACGGAGATCCGAATTTATCGTCACTCCTCCAGGAAGAATGTTACACTGAGTAAACGTGATTTTTTAAATACACAAACTAAATGAGTCTGTTCAATTAAAATGCATTTTCTGGAACCATTTTGATCAAAAATAATATACTTTTTTTTAAACTCCAGCTACCACGAACGCCTAAGGTCTAAGCACCCATTGGGTACCGAGGGGCTCTGGAGGGATACAGGGGAAAGGGGGAACGCCACACGGACTCTGGCTCCGCCTACGAGATCTGCCGGTTGGTACCTCCACGTTCGACAGTCAGAGACCGTCTACCACCTACGGACAATTACAACATCCATAGCCAAGAGAACAATTTCTCCTGGGACGGGACTCGAACCCGCACAGCGCACGGCGACTGATCAGGAGACCGAAGAGTCTACTACTGCGGCCACCGCTGCTGCCTATTAAACTAGTTTGCTTGAAAGTAACAAACCATGTATACTTTATCTGAAGTCACTTGAAACACTGTGTAATACCGGGTGCGTTTTATATATCTATATTTAACACGCTCTGTTGCTGCAAAAATCGCCAAATTTCGCAGCAAACATCCCCCGTATAAGATCAAAGGCAGTTTCACCGGTCCACGTGGAGTAAAGCACGCCTATGCGCGGACATAGCCAATGAGAAAGCGTGTATTTCAGAGCTCCGAACAAGTGCAGGTGGCTACTGAAAATGAAAACAGTTTAGCCAGTGCCGTGTAGCGGTGAATAAACGTGTTTTCTTTAGTCTGTCCGTATTTTTTCACAGATTTTATTAGTTTGTGTGTTTTTGACTTTTGAATACTCAGTTTACTTGTTGATTTAATTGTTGTGTTGATTGTTCTTGTGTGTCCTAAATATGGCTCTTTGGAGACCTTGGAAAAATGCTCCAAGCCACGAGGAGATGGTTGATGAACCTGTGCAGGCAGAATTCTTTCATAAAGATTTAGAGGAACAGACCCAAAGAGTAATCCTAAATATGTATGATTGTCTGAAAAACGAAAATCCAGATTCCTCGCAAAATCAAATTTTAAACGGAATTTGTATCCTGACAAAAATCAGTCGGTCTACCATTTATCGGGTTATAAAAAGGGGAGATGTAGTCAACCATTTCTTCCACAGAAAGCGCATAGGGCAAAAATTAAAAAGAATAGACGTGGGTTTTCAGGAAGATATTAGTCGTATAATATACGGATTTTATAAAGAAAATTTGGTGCCCACGTTGGAAATGATACGGGATAAATTAAAAGATTATCCTGAAGATTTTTATAATTACAAATGCTTAGACTCACTGCACTGTATTGTAAAACTGTGTGGTTTTCAATACAAAAAATTAGATAAAAGAATGGTGATTATGGAGTCGTCTCGAATCGTTGAATTGCGCCAAGAATTTTTGCATAAAGTTAAAATCTATAGAGAGCAGAAAAGAAATCTGATTTACCTGGATGAAACGTGGTATGATACCCATGATGTTGTGCAGTACGGCTGGGTTGACGACAGCAACAAGTGCATTTTAAATGCACCATGCAACCGTGGAAAACGAATCATTATTCTCCATGCTGGCAGTGAAAATGGATTTATACCTAATGCCTTGCTGTTACCTGCCAAAAATATCAAAGAATCATGTGCCGACTATCATGAGGACATGACCTCCGACTTATTTGAAAAGTGGATAGAGCAGCAGTTAATACCAAACATTTCCCCAAATTCAGTGATTATTATGGACAATGCGCCATACCATTCCCGACAGGAAAACAAAATTCCGAATACAGGCACCAAAAAAACAAGACATTATTGATTTTATGAAGGATAAGGGAATGGAAATACCAGAAAAATCAACCAAAGCCATATTATTGGATCTTACTAAAAGACAAAAATTTGAAAAAGAGTATGTTGTTAACAATCTGCTTCAGCAAAATGGCCATGAAGTATTACGTTTACCTCCCTATTACTGCATTTTTAACCCGATTGAGTTGGTCTGGGCTGCTTTAAAAAAAAAGTAAGAAAACATAATCAGACCCCTCAATTAAGTGAATCGCTATTGGCCACAATAAGAGATGCAGTATCTCATATTGCTGCCACAGACCTATGGAAGCAGTGTTCTAGGCATATTATTGAAAAAGAAAATGAATATTGTGTTTTGCCTCCTGTGAATCCCGTTGTAATTCCTCTACAAGATGACTCTAGCGACAGCTCCGAAGGCGAGGATGATATATAAATACCTATAATGTAAGTCTTTATATACCTTTTTATATACCTACCTGCTATGTAAATATTTGCCTATGTCAAACGTTGGAATTCTGTAATTTTTCCATTTCTTAACTTTCAGTCAACATAAATTAAACTACCAATATAAGTATTTTTTATCCCAAATCAAAAAAATAAGAAGATAGTAAAATCCATTTATTGTGATATAAAAACATTATTATTATCGTTCTAAATAAATGACCGCACGCCTATGATACGTCATGAAATTACAAAGGACGCGCCGACCAAAGGTTTTTATGCTATTTCAAGTGACTTCAGATAAAGTATAGCTGTTTTATTAATCTGGTGATTTAGTTTATGTAGAACAGGTGCATTTACAACAATTAAACATTCTAATAAGAACGGTTAAACTGTTTACACTGATGAACACAGGATTTGTGACATGACAATTTTTGGGTGTATCTTATGTATTTTGATACCCATAAATCAAATCTAAAAACAGAATTTTTCTATCACCCACAGATATTCGGTAACATCTACTTTTATGAGTTACAATACGTAACAATCTCATGTTGCTGCATTTCTCGGCGTTTATGCGATGGCGCACATATATAATGTTAAGACCTGTTTATTCCTGTTTATTATATGGGAGCTCTATGTTTCTAGAGCATCTTGCGTTTATTAGTAGACTAATAGCAGTCGGGTCAGTTACGTATTCTGTGTTGAAGAGTACTGAGATGTTCTGAGTACTGTTAATTTTTGTTAAAACGGTGTGTTGTTCTTAGTTATTGTGATCGAGACTAGCTTTATGGACGATGCCTAGGAATTCTGTAAATAGTGCGCAGAGCTAACTTTTAAATCTCAAAAACGCACATTTACTCGTCTTGTGTTGAAAGCATACGAAATTTATTTTGGAATTAAAGTTGGCGACCAAGATAAACTATGAGCCTCTCATATATATTGTAAGACTTGTGTAATATTTTTAACAGGTTGGTTAAGAGGCGACAGTCGTAAAATGCCCTTTGCGGTACCAATGGTTTGGAGAGAACCGAGAGACCACATTACTGATTGCTATTTCTGCCTCACAAAATTAAAGGTATTGGACCTAAATCGAAACATACTCTTAAGAATTTTAATTTACCATCAGCTTTGTGGCCGGTTAAGTGTAGTGATGAACTTACCGTCCCTGTTCCACCTGAATCTTGGTCTTTGGATGAAAAAGTCGAATCGACCGATTCTGAAAGTGATGGTACAGAAAGCGAGGTTGGCTCTTGTTGTGGACTTCGTGTGTCTTTTTTTCCTCTCCATCTTCGTTTCCTCAGGTTACACCCGTATCCGGATGTATGGGCATGTGTATCTACTTTTGTAGTTGCACATGTGCATTCATTTCGGGCCTGATGAAGCCAACCAGCAGAAATACGTATCGCTCGGGTTACCTATCCTATTTGCTGCTCGAATCCACTTTTTGCACATTATTTTCCTATTTTTGTTATATACCCGCATGATAATATTCTCTCTCTCTCTCTCTATATATATATATAGTATCCCGCTTAGACTCCATTCAGAGAAAAGTTTGAAAATAATCTTTTATACAAAGAGAATGAAATATACCCTGCGATTTTCTTTCCTTTTAGCGAGTTGGTTATGAGCCATAACTTCTGTAGTGAGCAGACGCAAAGAAGATCTGTTCAGTTTCTTATTCATGGCGTTGTAGATTGCAGAGTCATCTTAGAAGAACTTAACTTCTTCGTTCCTAGATAAGCGGCATGCAATCCTTTTTACTTAGCGAGACCTCGGACTGACATACTTAGGTTTTCTCTTATGAATATAATGTACCGTAATTATAATTCAGTCAATAGCGTTATAGATATATTTTTGCTTCCGCTTTGAGGTTTTTTTCAGTGTTCGAACTTCCCGTATATCACATCCTCCACGTATATGCATTGATTTCTTTTTATTTTCATGTTTATCTATCCTGCTTTGGCTTTGACTGTTGGACGTTGCTAAATAAATAAGTAACCTTCAAACATGCGTGTGGCGCGCTCAAGGAAAACTTCAAAGAGAACCCATCCAAAGCTGTAACTTATTAGAGGAATATTCCCGACGAACGTGAAACGTAACTGAGGTACCGGTTGATAAGACATTAATTATATTTCGAAACAGGTTTGTGGTCAGACCGAATGTTGGATTGATACCGAAATTAATTTGATATTCACCACTGGAAGGAAATGTGCCTCATTTCTTTCAATCGAGAGTAAGTAAATACTAATGCTTGTTGGTTGTATACTGAGGTAAACACCTACGTATTTTTATCCGATTTTAATAATTCAGTGACCCTTGCTGGTAAAATGATTACATTTTCAGCTTAATTCGTCAACTGACTGCAGAAGCTGGTTCAAGACTGTGCTCGATTTCTTCTACGCTCGTTGATATGCCTGGGCGTCGTGTTGATAAGGTGGTCGATATCCTGATAATCTACAAGAAATTTAACATTCAACTGACACCGTCAATGTACGAAAACTGAATGCTTGTTTATCACCAAACAATACACAAGTTTTTCTAAGTTAAGCCAAAATTTGTAGTCAGTAAGTAAGTAAGTTTCATTAAATTAAATATCTAAAACACACATGACAACAGCGCGTCGGTCATTCATCACTATTATCGAACCGGCAATCGATCGCAAACGGTAACAGTGGTTAGTTAATGTTGACGTACGTCGTCGTGTTTATTTACAATGTTCTCGAATCCAGAGTTCGCCGACATGTTGTTAGTTTACGGTGAAGCTCGTCAGAATTCAAACCTTGCAGCCCAAATTTATCGCCACAGATTTCGCCAACGGGTACACCCAGACAAAAGGACATTTGTGCAAACACTATCTTGAAGTCTTTGGTACACACGAAAGACTTCAAGATACAGGAAGTGTTCAGCCCACTAATATTCGCACTCGTGAAAGACAGGTTACTGTATAGCAGGAGGAACAAATTTTAAATATCGTGGAAATCAATGCAGATATCAGCACTTGGGAATTAGCAACTGAAGCACAACTTCGCGAAAAATTTATAATGCGCTTCGCGAACAAACTTTTAATGCGGCTGAAATAATAAATGGACAACTTCGAGGACCTAGAGCAAGAAGAAACTGGGTTCATCGGAATGAAGCTTGTATGGAAAGTGGAGGACGACATTTTGAATACCTTCTTTAAATACAAAAAAGGTGCAGTGTGGGTTTTAAAAAGAAAAACAATCTATGCATCAAAATTGTGTTCCCTATTTATAAGTGGATTTTTTTAATACGTTCAATAAACTTTCACACACCAGGTGAAGCGCTGGGTCAGTTAGTCCGTTTTTTTCAATTGTTTGCATTTTAGGAGTACATTATCAAATAATGAAATAAGAGCCAAAAATAACAAACTCCATCTTTATTTACACTGCGTTCCGTCGTAATTTGCGTCTGGCATTGCGGCGTTGTCAGATTGTATTTTATTTTAAAGTCGCTTTTCTCAAGAAAAAATGCCGTTTTGACCCCCATGTTATATGAAACTTTTTGCTTCTTTCAACCCCCTCTATCACCCATTCAAATAATGACTATAGTAACGTTTACACCCTGTATATAAAATTGTTAGCCTATTTTTGGCGTCAGTAGTTGGAAATTGTCTACAATTTGCCTAAATATGACACTTTCGTCACAAATGGGTTCAATAATGATCATAATAAATCCTCAAATTACCCTAAAAGAAAAAAAAAAGGAAATATCCGATTCCCACGCAACATTGTCATCAGTTCATGAAGGTTAGTTTGTTTGAGCTGGCTACAAGCATGTATTCGTATAACAAAATAATCAGAAAGGTCAAGTTAGCCAAACAGGCCCATATACAATTAGTACATCTTCCATAGTCCTCATCCACTTGATAACAATATTTTTTTTAAGTACTGGCCACCTGGCAACGCTGCTGAACCACACCAGTCAAACACGTCGTAAGTACCAGCTACGATACTATAACATATAACATCCCTGCCGGAGATACGGTCAGGCGCAATGCAGGATTCGGCATATGAAAGTTGCCGTTGCATCGCATCATCCCGACCGACCATGTGTCTCGTCTATAAATATTCCTCTAAGTTAAAAGGGCAAATGTACCGGGAAACCTTTGATGTATGAAATAGGTTCGTAAAACCTCTGGGGTCGAAATCGGAGGGTCTCTCATGGCTTATAACTCCCAACCTCCGATTCCCAGCTCCTTCAAAAATGTTTCTGAAAATGATCAGGATGAGAACGTTAAAGACGGAGACGTCTTTTATTTTTTCGTGTTTTTGCCCCAACTCCGTCGCCACTGTACCGATTTTCAAAAACTACAAATCCTTTCTGTCCTTGATATAGTACCAATCTTATGTGAAAATGTAATCAAAATCCGAGCAGTACTTTCCATAGGCTGTTCAAAGATTAACGGATAGATCGACAGACACACCGACCGAAATTAATCAAACAAAAAAGTCAAATATACAGATAAATATGAAGAGAATCGCTGAAAACGCCAGACGGCTGCTAGTTGAAAGTTAAAATATGAGCTTCTTCCTTAGATTTATAAATCAGTTTTTAAAGTCTAATCGAGGACTCGACGTACAGTCCGTTTCAGTTACAAAAGTTACAAAGAATATGACATGTCCGAGTCTGACATTGTGTCGATTTTTTTTGACATTTTATTGGTTTTTTGTGAAATTATGTTTTTTTTAAATGTTAACTTAGCACTAGTTGATGGACACGTTGTGAACTCGTTTTGTAGTTATACGTGTTGCCTAAACATCATGAGGCTTTAGTTATCAATGTTTGGTTTTGATGTGTTGGAAAATCTGCTTCAGAGATGGCATTACCGGAAGTCTAAGCTGTCAGTTGTATACAATAGCTACGCGGAAACGGCAATGAGTAGGTACATAGTGAGGATCCACTTTTTCTTATCCAATCTGGAAATTACATACCCAAATTTGGTGAATTTTAAACTTGAAAGAGAAAGGAAATAATTATATTCACTGTACACTGTCGATCTACAAGTCATACATGCTATCAATAATTACAACGCGGGCGCGCTGGTGATTTCCCGTAATTCTCCTCAAGGTTTTTGCAAACAAAAAAAAAACGTAAAACATAATTAGCAAATATCACTGATTTAATGCAACTGCAGACCAATACACCCAATCATCCAGATGTGATCTTGCTATTCAACCAACTTTCTTCTCAGAGATGAAAGCTACAGACTACCTGGCTTTACAAAGCATCTGCAACCAACAATGCGTTGAGTCGTTTGTATATAGATGGACGCTAACAACAATCCTAGTGAGCAAACGTGGAATGACTGTTTGCAGCCTAAAAGCTACCTAGTCTGCAAGATGACATAGGTTTTTTTTTGACGTTTTATAAGCTTTCTGCATAATACCCGTGCGGGTATTGAATGTCTTACAATGGTCACGAGGTAGCGAGTAGTTGCTGACTCTATGTCTGTGCAACATTGTATCATCAACTGCGTAGTTATTTAGAGCATAACATGTCTTTCATTGGCGCCCAACAAGTTGCAATAATACCCATGTACCCATGTAATCTAGGGCACTGTTTACTAAATTGTGGTATTACCACCCGGTATCATTGATCAGCTCTCAAACAACCTCTCGACCCCTCTACTTGCAGTGGATAGCAGTCTGTTGTCTGCTCTATAAATGGATAATATCCCTCATTTCGCTGTACTTTATATCTTAAAAATGTAGGAAAACAATTGATGCGACCGCTGTAAACGCGCCGAAAATCTAGACGCCGACGCCGCGCCGATCTTTCTACCGTTTTTTGTTTATTTTCCAGCGCCCGCTAACGCTGCAGGCAGAATAGAATAGCTTGCTCAGAACTGACTGATATCATTTCTTACTGAATGTGGATATAGTTGTAGTTCTTCTCTTTTGCATAATGAAGCGTCATTTATCAAAAAACAGTGAGATAAGGCGTAGATCCACAATGATATACTAAGTGACATATAAATCCGAACACCCAGTTTAAATGGTTTTATTTTAATAAAATTTTTTATGAGTACTTAATGAAGCATAATAAGTAAATGATAAAAATTTCAAAATTATTGCACTGCTTTAAAGCCCTTTGACCTTTAATAGTGTGTGGATGCACCCTGATGTGCTACGCATTCTCCAACGCGCCTAGGCATGCTTCTGATCAGGTGGTCAATGGTCCTCCTGTGGTATTTCATTCCAGGCAACCACCAACTCCTCTCGAAGTGCTTCTAGAGTCTGAGGAGAACGTTGCAAATTGAGCAATCTCCTACCCATCATATCCCACACGTGCTCAATTGGGGATAAGTCCGGAGATCTTGGTGGCCATGGTAACAATGTGACATCATTATGTTGAAAGAAGTCTATTGTGACTCTTGCAACATGTGGTCGGGCATTATCTTGTTGGAAAGTTGGATCTGCCAGGGTGTCAAGATAGGGTAAAAGATGGGGTTCTAGAACTTCATGGATATAACGCTGCGCGTTCATGTTACCTCTGATGAAGATTAAAGGTGACCTGGAACCATAAGCTATAGCACCCCAAACCATAACTCCAACAGTGTGATGAGCATGTCTTTCAACAAAAAACTGTGGATTCCTCCTTTCACCACGTCGCCTTCTAACCCTGGCACGACCATCGTGCATGCCTAAACAAAATCGAGACTAAAGACAATACTGTTCCATTCCTGATCCCAGAGTGACCGCTGTCTGCATCACTCAAGGCGATTACGTCGGTGTTCTCGAGTTAAAGGGAGGACCCAGTGTGGCCGGTATGAAAACAAGCCAAAACTTCTCATTCGTCGGTAAACACTTCGCATGCCAATAAGTCTTCCGTGTTCTGCAAACCATTCATTTGCAATAGACCTGGTAGTGGAGAAACGGTCCCTTAAGGCCAATAATCTTAGGCGGCGATCTTCACGGTCTGTTGTTCTACGGCGGCGTCCAGTGCCCCTTGCTCTTTGCGTACGGCCTTCTCGAAGCCATGCCTGACAACACATAACCACAGTGTCTACACTTCTTTGCACTCTAACTGCAATTGCGAGAAAAGAAAGTCCAGCTTCCCGAAGTCCCACTATACGGCCCCCATCAAACTCACTAAGTTGACGAAATCGTACAGGTCTCCGTACTCTAGGCATCGTAACCGATCGTAAAGGATGTCAAGAACCAAAATCCGCCAACGTTGATTCTTTACTGCGGCTGAAATATTCATTTTTAGAGCGTTAGTGAATTAAAAAAAAGCAGTATAAAAACCGGAATGTCCAACTGATAAGGCTGAAAATTTTTTCACTTGTTATTTACAGTAAGATAAATATACGTACATTCACCAACTTTTATTAAAATAAAACCATTTAAACTGGGTGTTCGGATTTATATGTCACTTAGTATATTTTTTCATGTGTCTCGTGAAATAAAAATTTCATGAAACGCATTATTCCGTCGTGGAAACAGGCCTGAGATCCGTGAGATACTCTTGTGAAACAATGTCTCATGAGACTCTAACCTCTTGACCAAGTTTCAACGTGTAAGCATGATATATCGCGACACTCACATGGTGCATTTATTTCACTTGCTGCGCGTTAATTACATTGTTATTTATCGAAAACCACCGAATAAAAGAAAAAACGCCGACACACGTCAAAAGGTTTGTCAAGCGGAACAACTTTTTAACCGAAAACTACTTCACCCTCTTTCATCTTCTGCCCCCCAGGGTCATCCCCTTAAAAATTTTGGGGTATCGAGCATTAGCTTGCTTGGAAGGTATTTTGACGTTTGAGTTTTTTAAATCGATCGATTCGTTTTCATGAAAATTAGAAAAAATTGTATTTATCCTAATTTGTTCAGAAGGAAAACAAAAACACTCCAAAATATCACTTTTTATTTCAATGAGTGGTGAGGAGATGTTCAAATTCCTAACGGACATGGCAGCTTTCGATGATGCGTTGACGAGGTTCATCCAAACTTTGAGGTTGGGGAGTAAACAATAGATTAAGGGCCTCATAGAAAAAAGTCTAATGTTGTCAAGTCAGGAGATCTAGCAGGCCATTCCATAGGCTCCCTTCGCCCTATCCATTTATCTGGAAACTAAGTCATTTTCCATCGAGAAAAATACGTCCAGTGTAGACTGCCTGTTCCCAAACGTGGACATTTTCACACCTGTTTGTAAAAGGTTCCATTGCTGCAAGCGAGGCAGTTGCGCTTTTCGTTTGGGAAGATCTAAATCGTTGAGCTCCTTGCTGCTACTACATTCGTAAGGGACTTCCTCTTCAAAACTTGGATCGGCTTTTGGCTCCTCTGTGTTTCTTTGGTGACTTAGAAACATGCACGTTAGAAGAGACATTAAGTACAGGTCTATTACTGAGGGGATATTTGGATACACTATTTTATGCTTGCTTCCTTTTTGAACCTCTTAAATTATTTCCTGGAGTTACAGTATCTCATATTCTCTTTAATTGGCCTTTAAGTCACGCTTTTACCCACAACATATTTTACGTTTCCCTGAGAACAACATCTCATTTTTCCTGCTACTGCAGCCTTTTTGGTATACATTGTTGCATTCTTGATTCAATAATGCTTTTACTACGAGTGTCGCACGATGAATTCATCCTAAATGAATTATTTGTCTGGAAACATCGCATTTATCTCTGTCTAATTAAGAACAGCACGCGTTTAGACATTATCGGCTGTGTTTGGTAACATCTCTTATCTCTCCCTACTTAATCTGCCTTGTCTAGCTGCCCCATCTTGATATAACCTGCGCGCTTAAACTACCCATTCGGCAACCCATAAATTGATAATGGACCTAACTACAACAAATTGTGATCTTTTTTGTGTCAGTTGCATATCGTCTGATACTCAGATCCCTTTAGCAGGAGTTAGTGGTATCAACTACATGCAGCATTCTGTTCTCTATTCCAATGAGACACCCCCCAACACATCCTTATCTAACCGGTAACAAAGTGCCTGCCCATTAAGTCTCCTCTTGCTACCGCATGTCGCCTCTGCAGTACAGTCAAATCAGCCTTACAATCTTGTGATTCTATGAGATAACTTGAAACCTGAGAAACTTCTTACACTTTAATCAGGTAAATATACTAAGTGACATATAAATCGGAACACCCAGTTTAAATGGTTTTATTTTAATAAAAGTTGGTGAATGTATTTATCTTACTGTAAATAACAAGTGAAAAAATTTTCAGCCTTATCAGTTGGACATTCCGGTTTTTATACTGCTTTTTTTTAATTCACTAACGCTCTAAAAATGAATACTTTAGCCGCAGTAATGAATCAACGTTGGTGGATTTTGGTTCTTGACATCCTTTACGATCGGTTACGATGCCTAGAGTACGGAGACCTGTACGATATCGTCAACTAAGTGAGTTTGATAGGGGCCGTATAGTGGGACTTCAGGAAGCTGGACTTTCTTTTCGGGCAATTGCAGTTAGAGTGCATAGAAGTGTAGACACTGTGGTTAGGTGTTGTCAGGCAGGGCTTCGAGAAGGCCGTACGCAAAGAGCAAGGGGCACTGGACGCGGCCGTAGAACAACAGACCGTGAAGATAGCCGCCTAAATTGGCCTTAAGGGACCGTTTCTCCACTACCAGGTCCATTGCAAATGAATGGTTTGCAGAGCACGGAAGACCTATTGGCATGCGAAGTGTTTATCGATGAATGAGAAGTTTTGGCTTGTTTTCATACCGGCCACACTGGGTCCTCCCTTTAACTCGAGAACACCGACGTAATCGCCTTGAGTGGTGCAGACAACGGTCACTCTGGGATCAGGAATGGAACAGTATTGTCTTTAGTGACGAGTCTCGATTTTGTTTAGGCATGTACGATGGTCGTGCCAGGGTTAGAAGGCGACGTGGTGAAAGGAGGAATCCACAGTTTTTTGTTGAAAGACATGTTCATCACACTGTTGGAGTTATGGTTTGGGGTGCTATAGCTTATGGTTCCAGGTCACCTTTAATCTTCATCAGAGGTAACATGAATGCGCAGCGTTATATCCACGAAGTTCTAGAACCCCATTTTCTACCCTATCTTGACACCCTGGCAGATCCAACTTTCCAACAAGATAATGCCCGACCACATGTTGCAAGAGTCACAATAGACATCTTTCAACATAATAATGTCACATTTTACCATGGCCACCAAGATCTCCCGACTTATCCCCAATTGAGCACGTGTGGGATATGATGGGTAGGAGATTGCTCAATTTGCAACGTCCTCCTCAGACTCTAGAAGCACTTCGAGAGGAGTTGGTGGTTGCCTGGAATGAGATACCACAGGAGGACATTGACCACCTGATCAGAAGCATGCCTAGGCGCGTTGGAGAATGCGTAGCACATCAGGGTGCATCCACACATTATTAAAGGTCAAAGGGCTTTAAAGCAGTGCAATCATTTTGAAATTTTTATCATTCACCTATTATGCTTCATTAAGTACTTATACAAAATTTAAACTGGGTGTTCGGATTTATATGTCACTTAGTATATTTAAGCATGGCCTGGTAAAGATGATAGAAGAAAGTGAGAAATAAGGCAAGTATTCGAGCGACAAAGTGGATTGGCTAATGACCGCCCTCATCAATGGATGATCCATTTTCAAGCACCGACGGCTTCAAAGACGATATTTTGGAAGAACGATCGGATAGAAATTTTGCGTGGGTAATTTCTACCTTGAAATTAACGATTAACTATGAAAATCTCAAATACTGCCTTCCTGTGTCTGAAAATGAAATAAAAAATGCGATACACAGTTTGAGAAATAAAAAAATTCCAGGTCTTGATGTTATACGATAAGAAATGTTAAAGAAAATTTCATCCGAAATTAGTAAGCCCTTGACGTACATAGCGAACTTGATAATTGAATCGGGAGAATTTCCAGATGATTATAAAGTAGGGGTAGTGAAACCCATCCACAAATCTGATGAAAAAAACAGATACTAACTATTACAGGCATATAACTCTAATATCCAGCTTTGCAAAAATTATTGAGAAGATTATGAAAAGACGACTTCTACATTTTTTTTACAGACATAATCTGATTGATGAAAAAATTAAACAAATTATTACTGGACCAAAGTGAATAAATAAGTGTGTGTTTTTAGATTTAGCAAAAGCATCCGACACAGTAGACCACTTGCTACTATTAGAAATCTTACACGACTCAGGAACTAGAGGCAAGGCTTAAAACCTCAGGAAAAGTTGCCTTTCCAACAGAACACAGGGCGTTCAAATAAATAGTTCCTTAAGCACAAACAAATTGATAACGTATGGTGTCCCACAAGGGACAGTGTTAGGCCCCTTATTATTTACACCTGCTGAGCTTAAAATCTGAAGGGACAATCATATGTTTTGCAGATGATACTGTTATCATTTATTCGTATAACAACTCTGATCTGTTGAATTCTGAAACAAAACTGTTAGACCCTGGGCAACCATTTTTTTATAAAATCATAAACTATCAATTTCACCATAGAAATAATCTTATTCCGTTAGATCACATATATCAAACTAGAAACAATATCAACAACATTAAGCAAACACCTTTGATCTCAGAAAGTATAGGCCAAAGATGTCATACTTACCTTTCCAGTAGATTATATAGCATATTACCAAATTATATAAGAAATATTTCAAATAAAACAAAATTCGAAATTGAAACCAAAAAATTTATAATTGAAAAAAATCGACATCAAATTGCAAACATGATACGTATGAAAGAAATTTAAAATTAATGTAATAATAGAAACCCTCCAACGCTCATATACTCATATATGTGTATAGGTGTATGTGTGTATGTATAGGTGTGTATGTGCATCTACTTATGTGTTTATTTATATGAATATATATTATATATATATATATATGAGCAGTAGTCATTGCCAAAGCTAACGACCAGTTGGGTACAAATTACAATTAATTGTTAATTGGGAAATTGGCAAATCTCTTAGGCTTAAGTTGACTCTTTTGACGATAGAATCAAGCTTTCGGCATTCTCTATGGAGGAGACTTTCATCAGGATTCTGAAAACACAATTGTGATACTAGCAAAGAAAACAGGACAGATTTAAATTGTCAAACAACTTACTCGTCGGTGAGGTTGCAGCCACAAGGTGTTTCAGAACGAACGTAGAGAAGATCGAACTTGTAATCAGTATAAAAACAAAAGGATGGGGACATTGGGTTTGTTGAAAAAACGACCGATACCTTCGTTGAATGTTAAAAATATCAATCCACCCGAACAAGTTAAAAATGTTACACGTGAGACGACGTTTTGTTGAAACAATCGGAATGCAGTCTCTAACCTTCTGTTTCCGCTACACTTGGAGAGGGGGACGGCACGGAAAGATAAAGCATCGACAGATGACAAGTGATTGACGCGACGGACCGTGGAACTGCAAACCTCCCCGTCCAGCTTTGGGTATGAAGTATACGAGGGACGCTCGGTAAACCTCCACCCAAAATTACTAAAATGCTGAATTAACTTGCTTTGGAAAAACATGTGTAGTTCATATGAGTGTAAGAATGTGTGATACTGATACAACCTTGAAAAGATGGGTTATGTGAGTTTATATTAAAAATGTCAGTGAGAAAATGTATACCAATTTTGTGAAGATGTTGCTTCAATTTGGATATGTAGCCGTTCTAGCTTTTCGCAATTCAACAGGTAGGAATAAATGACACTGAGCTGCTTAACATCAGCCTTTTTATTCATGCAATGATCTGTCATGAAAATGTGGGACATTTCTAAAAATAAACGTTTTGAGAGTCTTTTTTTCTTTATCAAGAACCTCAACACTGCCATAATTCATAGAGTGACCTGTGTTGTTAATATGCGATGCCAAAGCACATCTCTCTGGATGTAATTTATATATACAGGGTGACTTCGAAGTTGAGTCATTTATTTTAACAGTGAGTAGATCTGATCAAAAGAAATGTTTTTTTCCTTTACCATTTTTCTGGTAAAATTAAAGTAACAAAGTTATAGCCCTTTGGAAGTTTGAGTACCGCCATGTCTCAATAATAATATTGTGCTCGTGTTTGGCGACAACGGATATAATCCGCCGTATCGGTTCATCGCATCGGACGCAAAAAAGCGAAAGAATTTGGAACGATATTTTTACAATTATTTCATTCATTTGTATACAGTCAGTGACAGTGAATAGTGGTATCTGTTGCGTGGCTCAAACGAAATAAAAAATGGCACATGTTTATGCGGATCGGTTTCCCAATCGAGTGCAACCAACCCCTCGTGCCTTTGTTAATGTGGTACAACGGGCTCGTGAATCAGGTGACTTAAGACCTCACAGGGGACCTCACGATCAAATACAGGTCCGCACTGAAATACTTGTCGGGAGGATACTTTATAAAACAAGGTAAACATTTTTTTTTAATTTTTTTTAATTTTTACACCCATATTTTGGTTTATCTTCCTTCTACAATCATTATCTGAAAATTAATGACTCAACTTCAAAGTCACCTTGTATATATAGTATTCATAGCTAATTGCCTTAACTGTTAGGAGAAGATATCGTTTAATTTCTTTGGGTAGAGGGCAAAGTATTGCAAAAGTACACTCTTATAACTTAAACTCTCAAGCTTTCGAAGATCTATGTCTTCATCGTCTGGAGTAAGTCGGCGAAATTGTTGCCGAAATCGTTTTTAAACAACGGTGAAGGGAACACATAGTCGACGAATAAAAAACTGGACTGATGAGGTTCGATTAGGACGGAATTATTTTTTATAAATGGCAAATCATTTTGAAATATACATATATATATATTTATATATATGTATATTTGCGTAAAAATGTAAGTTAATACCGACGCACAAGAATTTATTCTTCTGGGGGTAAATTCAGTATATTCACGTATACCTATGTTGGTTTTAGTTATATTTGTATGTTAGGTGAATAAACTTATTATTATTATTATACAATGCGGCTTTCGAGGAAGCAGGTGCGATACTAGACTTAACCAATAATGCCTGGGATCAGCAAACGATCACATTATTAGTTTTGCTAGACTTACCGAAGGTACTCGATACCACAAATCATCGCCTCTCAGTTGCTAAGTGTACATTTTTTGGTGCTTCTAATTCTTCTGTTCATATGATTCAAAGCCTTTAGCAAAAACGATCTCAGATCTGATTGATATGATTTCATCTAAAAATTTCTTCCGGTCTATCGCAAAGGTCTATACTCTCACTTTTATTCATATTATACAGGGTGATTCACAAGTCGTGACCAAAAATGAAACATCATACAAAGGACCGCATTTCAAGTGGGGTCTTCCGTGTATCATATTTTCATCAAAAAGATACGGGGTGTTGAAGTTTAAAAATACAATTTTTTTGTATTTTAAAAACCGTCAACTGGAAGGAACTAAAATTACCACCTTCAAAAGTGCACCAGTGGCGGAGATACAGGGGATTAGTGGCATCATTTTTCCAAATAATAAATCAAGCCACAACAAATTTTAGGAAATATGTTTTTTTTTATCAAAAAGACGCTGCACCTGTATCCGTCAAGATGGTGGTCTTTTTGAACATTTATTGAAAAAAAGCTTTAATTATCTAATTTGTTGTATTTTTATTCTTGCGAAAACAGTGCACTCTAGGAAGATAAACATAAGAGTAATTATTTGAAGCCGATTGAAGATAAAAAGCTCTACGCTAGAAGTTTTATCAATCTGGGTTTTTGAAGGAATTTGAAAAGGATATATTCATGGAGGAAGAGTTAAATCCAGCACACCCTCATCACAATCTTCAAGTACATATCCTTTCAAAGGTCAGAAGTAGAAGAAACAACATTGGTGATGATGACATTGATTTGAAATTCTTGACTACACAAGTCCTTAAACCTATTTGCAAGTTATGGCAACATCAAACTGTACGAAGGAGACAGTGAGACATTGTTCGAGAAAAAAGATACTCAACTGACAAAGGCGACCATTGCATTTGATTTTAATGAAATCAGTGGTGTGCCGAATGTCATCAAAGTGAAATATTAATATAAATTGTTTTTTTTTAAATAACCAAGCATTGGCAATGTCAATGTCCCAACTAACAATTATCACTCCTATTAGAGTTGCAAGAATGATTATACAGTATTTCTTACACAGCATTGTATACTGTAAGAACATTAGCAAAACCGTCTTAGAACAGCTATACAAGCGGAATGGGCACGCCTAATAGGACACTTCAGTCATTTAAGAGGTTGTATAAGGGCTGCAGGTAACAGTTATACAACAAAAGTGTAAGCCTCTTGCAGCCGCTATAGGACATTTGCGTCAGTGCAAGATTCAGTTTTTGTCAACTATACAACTATTCTGTTACGTGATTCTACTTTATTGCAACCAAACTATTTCTGATGTATTGTATAGTATAGACGAAGTGAAGAATATATAACTAACACATTTCAGTCATCTTGTTTACTTACCTATCGGCCATTGTGAATTTCATACATAGTTATATGATAAACTTCTATACTGTGATATAGGGCTATTGAATTACTTGCGCAGCAAATTTTATTGTGATTATCGTGCAAAGTAGTTACGCAATTCTTACGGGCTTCGTATCTGATTCATTTTTGATAATGATCAAAAGTATGTCTAGATTCTTAAGATCGAAAACTGTACTTATCTGCGCTAAATCTTCCACAAATCCTATATTTAGACACAATTACACTAATGTTTATCACTTTATATCTGTAATTTCGAACTGAAACATAATTATATAATATTAAATAGAGGAAGAAATGTTTGCCCAATATGGCGGGTGATTGTGTATAATCATGGCATCGTCAATGTTGTCTTTAGTGTATTAGAATATTTTGGTGTTGCCTGCAGGTGTTATACAACAATTTGACAAATGTTTGAAATGAAATATCGACAGAGTCGAATGATTTACCCAGAATTTGTACCAGATCTAGATCTTCTGTTTGAACAGTTGATAAAACCTTTTGAACCAATATGCATGCGTTGTTTGTCTTAAAACATTGGTTATGCCATTTTAACAAAAATATGACAGCAGAAAGTCAGTAAAGTAAAGTTGTATACCAACATATTTAGCATACGTACAGCCTTTAACAGTTACTACAAGTAAACAACAGTTGGTTTTATAAACGTTATCATGGATGCCACAATACAACCATTTTGACTAACGTGCAAATATGCCGTATAAAATAGTTGTATAAACGTTTATGCAACAGTTAAAAATTTGCCCTATAAGGTGTTGTATAACTATGCTATAAGAATATTTTAAACACCTCATTTTAGAGCAAATATGTTGCAGAAAGCAAATTTGCATTCCACACAACATTAAGCCAGCATTTTGGTGTTCAGGCAACAACAATTGACAGCTTTCATGGCTGAGCGGTTCTTTTACCAAAAGCTTATACCACTACTTTGCTAGTTATATATTTTTGGAACCATAATGAAGAGCACTATTCATCTGTGCAAACATCCAATATGGCGTCCATAAGAAAAAATATAGTTGATGCTGTAGGGCAAATTCTGATTATGGCATCTTATCACGGAACAGAGTGGCAATGTTACTGTGCAATCTGTTTTTACCTCTTACGACAAATAAACTAAAACGGCTTTGGCAAAACTCGGTTTTCCCGGAAGAATTTTGAAACTTTCCAAGTGGCTTTTTGTTAGACACCTAAATACGCAACTTTGGCCCTAGTTAAGCGACTTCGTATCTCCTACCGTTTCCGAGATCCCAATGGTGATGGTCGAATCTTAAACACTCGGTAGAGGCGCAGAAGGCATCGATACGTTTTAGGCCCGTATCGTCAGTCGTCCCTACAATTGTAGCGCGCGTTTATGGCCTCCTTGATTGTCATACTCCTTTCTCTCCTTCAAAAATTTCTAGACTACACTTGTCCCGTGTCAGCGCCAGCGCTGTCCTATTGTAAACATATGTTTTCTTTTTAAATTGTAGGAAATTTCAGGCTGATAAAACATGATATAACTCAAAAGCAAGCACAATTTGATGCAAATAGATGTTTGTGACATAACCTCAAAATAGAGCGCTGACACGGAGAAGTAGAAGACTATAACAATCAAGGAGGCCATAAAGGCGCCTACAATATTGTAGGGACGACTAACGATACGGGCCTTAGACGTCATTTTTTCTCTCATTTATTCATTTATTCATTGACCTCAGGTTCATCAAATACAATTCACGAACGACCGTACTATTCCGCCTTGCATATAGCCTTAATCCCCCCGCTGCACAGCCGCTTATTCTAATAAACCCTGCGACGGTGTTTCCCGAATCTACTTAGGCGCGCCACACTAAATTTCACTAACTCCTTTGTAATAGGCCCGGACTACATATACGTAAATTTAGAGCCGGGGATTCCCTGCATCACATTTCTCAGCCGGCTGATGTCTCCAAGCCGCCCGCCGTATACTACGTCTCCGTGATCAGACTTCGTTGGGGATTCTATCTATGACGTCATCCTGGAGCCTAGGGAGAATATTGCCTGAATATTTATCCTGCTAAATATCGAAAATATTCTTGGCGACGACATAAGGCTCTTATACAGGGTGTTTCAGTTTATTGGTGCATAACTTTAAGATTCGATAGAACTTTTAAAATTAATGCATAAAGTCTATATAAACATGGGTCGAAAAATGCGTGGCTTCCGAAATACTTTCTAAAATAGTTTTTTTTTTAAATATTTCGAACAATATTTGATGTATAACAGTGAAAATTGGTATACCAGGGTTTTTTGGTACGACAAAACGAACCATGGGCATAGTTTTACTGTAGCGCTCTCTACGGTACCTGTAGTGTATTAAAATGACCGAAATTTTATTCTTGATACAATTTTTTGCTTTTTGAATAAAAAAGCTGATTCTTCCCACTTTTAAACATAAAAAAGCTATCTTGTGAATTTTCGTTATAGTTAGCCGTTTTTGAGATATTTCGATTTTTAAGGTTCGATGCATTTTTAATTATTTATGATAAAATAACGTTAAAAAGTCAGTATCTCGATAATTTTCAGAAGTAGGCTGTGCCTGCAAATATTTTTGAAATTGAAAGCAGAATAAGGTTAAACGTCAATTAGTTGACAATTAGTTTTGTTGTCTGTTGAAACCTGAAACGTTTTTTTGCAATTGTGAATGCACGAAATTTAGTTTCTTTTTCCTGTTTTTTGTTTGTAATTTTTATAAAAATGCCATTTTTATTCTTCAATCAAGAGTTAGCGGATATTCATTTTGTGTATGGCTTTGTAAATGGAAACGCAGCAGAAGCAGCCAGAGAACACGCACGAAGATTTCCAACCTGACGACATCCAACTCGCTCAGTATGTGTAAGAGTGCATCGCCAAATAATTGAAAATGGTTTTGGAAATCTCCAAAGGGATCAAAACATAAATGTTCGTCAGCGCAGATTTACCCGTATGATTCTGCGCGTCTGTGCAAGGACTACAGCCAGGGGACGGAGAACGAAGAATCACATTTTGTCAGTGGATTCTTGATAGAACTGATAATAATAGGGAGTTTTTAAGTAACGTTTTATGGACCGATGAGTCATGCTTCACTAGATGTGGAGTGGTAAATTTTCATAATCAACATATTTGGTCGCATGAAAATCCGCATGCAGTTCGGGAAAGAAATTTTCAGCATGAATTTAGTGTGAACGTGTGGATTGGTATCTACCGTAATCGACTAGTTGGACCCTACCTTTTGCCTGCAAGGTTAAATGCTGCGAGAATACTTAGAAACTGGCTGGACGAAAATTATTCAGAAAGATGGATCGGCCGTGGAGGACCAGTCGCCTGGCCTCCACGATCCCCTGACCTAAATCCATTAGATTTCTTTGTGTGGGGATTTCCAAAAGAAAAAGTGTACCAGACTCCCGTAACCACAAGAGGTATGCTAATAGACAGAATCAGGAATGCATGTAATGAAATAAGGCCTTATTTGAATAATGCTATACCACGTTCGATCATTCGCAGATGTGAATTATGTATTGAACAATGGGGTTTACATTTCGAGCAACTAATTTGTTAAAAATAATATTGGAAAATTAAACAAACTAATATTCTGTTTTTTTGTGTTTATTTGGAGTTAGGAATTATTGTTGTGTTTAAAAACACAATTTAAACGATCATCTGAATTACTTTTAATGCCCAAATCGAAAATGTAAAAAAAAATATTATTTTCCCATAAATAATTAAAAATGCATCGCACCTTAAAAATCTAAATATCTCAAAACCGGCTAACTATAAGGAAAACTCACATGAGAGCTTTTTTATGCAGAAAAGTGCGAAGAATTAGTTTTTATATTCAAAATGCAAAAAATTTTGTAATCCATATGTGATTATATTAACTCAACATCACCCACTGTGTGGTAATATTTATCCTACATTTGCAAACTTGCACTTCCAAACCCTTAGATGAAAAAGCCTTTTCACTAAAATTTTTGTTAGGTGTTGCATTTCAACACCCTCATATACTTCTTTCCAATACCTCAACGACATTTTGACACCACTGGTCCAAAACTGTTTAAGATTTCAACATGCATTCATACAATTGCAGTTGCAGTTTTTTGTTTTGATTTTAGTGTATAATCAGTCGCACCATCGGTGATGGTACATAGTATACTCAACATAAATACGTATTTGGGGGTAAGTGCAGATTTAACGTGTACCCGACAGTGTAATATGTAATTCTGTACAAGAAAGATCTTGGAGGGAGCACTTTTTATACGGAAAATCCATTTTTCACATATAACACCACAAGCTTAAAACAACAAGTGACCACAAAACATAGACTACAGTAACGTTGGAGAAGATGAATAGACCAAAGAAGAATTGACATTTGAAATTAGTGTCTCACAATGCTAGTGATGGGAGAATACATTTGCAATCAGTGGAATACATTGGAATGGTTAAAAAATATGAATTGAATCGTTTTTACGTTATCTCGACTGACAGACTGGAATATCTGCTCTGTTTCTGTACATATATTTTTTGTGGTATTGTTGCATAAAGTAGTTTGTTCACGAACCAGTTCCTAGAACTGAACGCAACGTAATGAAACGAACTAGAAGGCACATGACTATTTCAAGTAATCCAAGGAGGAACAAATTGTCAATTCATCACACTAGTGATGGGAGAATCGAAAGCCTGAGATTCGCGTTGCTTCTGTGACTGAGAGATATAGTGTTTTCTTCTGATAAAACTAGCGCGGTTTGTTGATCCTAAATTTGTTTCCAAAACAACACTAAACATCGTGTCGTGTCGCATGCAGTAATGTCAGTGAGGCATACTTTTCGTTTCTTTGTCCTTTTCCGTGTTACTATGATGAATCATCGAAAAAAAATAATAGTAAACCACGAGCAAACAGCACGGCTACATTGAAAGATGGAAATCAAAGCAGAAGACAGTAGACAACACCAGACCGAGTTGCTTCAAGTTCTGTTTGTTTCTACAATGAGTGAAAAACTAGTCCAAAATGAGCACCAAAAAAACATGAATATATAAATTGGTTCTGTTATAAGAATTTGGAATATGCACCAGTCCAACACTGGTTTCACTGAAAGAAAACGCGATTGGGTGGCTTGGTAGTATTTAACAGTTTAGACCGTACAAGGCTGATTTCAGTAGCTTCTATTTTGGCCACTTTCTCAGTAATAATCTCATCTCACTTCAAGTTGCCGCACATGTCACAGATTTTCCTCATTCCCCCGCGCCCCTGGAGCCTGTGTTTCTCGGTACTCGCTTTCGAAAGTTTTTTGACTCGCTTGAATATTGGTTATGCTTATATATTTCCTGGGGATTTTCATATCTTTGGAAGATTTTTCAGACCTTTGGATGTTCTAGAAATTTATCGATATCAATAAAACACTTTCATACAACACTTAAACCTGATTTCGACACATGTTTCATGCGTGTCAGATGGAACTCTTATTTGACTGTTCCTTTTGGTACATGAGAAAAATCACTTTCCCTACTTGCAGTGCGCCAAGTCATTCAGTTATTTTCGTACACCGATCAGTATGAATAAAATGTCCCATCACTATCCAAGTCGGCACTGAGCGATGTGTCATCTGGACAAAACAACACTGTTGCCAGACTTAGCGATTTTTGTATGCGTTAGCGACTTTTTTCTCCGCTTGTCCGCTGGCGATGTCTCCAGCTCCAGATTGGGTTGATCGTGCAGGAATTTGCAATTGAACATTTCTGATGAGGTTCGGTGGTATCTGTGTGAAGAAAATAGTACGCTGCATTGTCTTTCTTCTAGATTTATTGTAGCGATACATATAAAGAGGAGTACCCTATGAATAAAATATAGGTACATAATATATTTGCTACGACGTATCGGAATATCAATAATGCATAATATGAAGGTTTACTGGAAGGTGTTAGGGATTGGTGTTCAGACATGCTTTGCATCTGCTTACAATAAATACCGATGTGTAGATGCGGTGAGATCTTACATTTACTGAAGTAGCATCATACAATGAAAATAGGAGTGTTCGCCGAAGACCAGTCAATAGTTGACATTGAGTAAAAAGGGTAATGAAACATTTTATTATCATAAAGACATTTGATGATTCTCCGCAATGGCTTTCCACTAAAAAGAATCAGATATTGAACAGACTTCTTCAGGACAAGCATTAATGGACGTAGTCCGATCGTATACAAAAGAGAACTTACCGCTGGAGGTTAAAATCCCATTAGAAAATGGACGAGTAGTACCCAAACTAACACAATTAAATGCAAGGTACGAAATAAAAGGGTACTACTCCATAAATTGGTGTTTGGGAGTCTAATATCCCAGAATCCGGAAACTAATGAAACGACACCCAGACCACAATCTCCGTAGGAAAGTAAATGACGCAGAATATCTTACCCCCTAAAAGAAGGTTAAATAAGTGGCCCTGAAGAAGGCACGTTCGACAGAAAATCAGAACAGAGAAAAGCGGGAAAGAATGTATCTTGATAGTAAAGCAAATTTTAACAGAAGGTAAACATTCATATACGGCAAGTACATGTAGAAAGCACAAGGTGGCGCGCTGGTCAACTCTGTTTACGAGGGTCCAGCGATATTTTACGAGGAACTTTCTAAAAGTCATTAATAATACTATAACATTAATGTACAAAAGATTTAAATGCAGTACTGAATTGCTGATAAAGAAAGATATAATACCTGATAAATAAATCAATAAACTATCGAATTTGCCAAGAGAAAATCGTTGAAAGGGGTTTGTTCCTAGGAATCGGTACTCTATAATCATTGAAGATAAATTCAAATTCAAAGTGATCAAAATGGTCAAAAAATAAGGTTACGTGATTTTGGCACGTGACAAAGGAGGTATTTTTACAGAAATGCAAAAAAACAAAGCCGTATTTTGGATACACCCAAAGTGTCATATACCTAATGTAATAACAATACTACCTTTGGTTATGGGTAGGAAATAAAAACGCCTATCCATTTTTACGCAAAAGCGAGGAAGGTATTGTGATACTGAATATAATGGAATTTCACATAAGCTTTTATGGATATTTTACGATCGGTGCAATGGTGACGGAAGAAAACTAAAAATATAATTTAAAAAATGCCAGGTAAAAGAAACAAGAAGCCAAAGTTCTTTAAAGCATGCCAATCCTAGCTTTGCTTGTAGCAATTATACTAAGTGACATATAAATCCGAACACCCAGTTTAAATGGTTCTATTTTAATAAAAGTTGGTGAATGTATTTATCTTACTGTAAATAACAAGTTAAAAAATTTTCAGCCTTATCAGTTGGACATTCCGGTTTTTATACTGCTTTTTTTTAATTCACTAACGCTCTAAAAATGAATATTTCAGCCGCAGTAAAGAATCAACGTTGGCGGATTTTGGTTCTTCACATCCTTTACGATCGGTTACGATGCCTAGAGTACGGAGACCTTCGGGAAGCTGGACTTTCTTTTCGGGCAATTGCAGTTAGAGTGCAAAGAAGTGTAGACACTGTGGTTAGGTGCTGTCAGGCATGGCTTCGAGAAGGCCGTACACAGAGAGCAAGGGGCACTGGACGCCGCCGTAGAACAACATACCGTGAAGATCGCCGCCTAAGATTATTGGCCTTAAGGGACCGTTTCTCCACTACCAGGTCCATTGCTAATGAATGGTTTGCAGAGCACGGAAGATCTATTGGCATGCGAAGTATTTACCGACGAATGAGAAGTTTTGGCTTGTTTTCATACCGGCCACACTGGGTCCTCCCTTTAACTCGAGAACACCGACGTAATCGCCTTGAGTGGTGCAGACAACGGTCACTCTGGGATCAGGAATGGAACAGTATTGTCTTTAGTGACGAGTCTCGATTTTGTTTAGGCATGCACGATGGTCGTGCCAGGGTTAGAAGGCGACGTGGTGAAAGGAGGAATCCACATGCTCATCACACTGTTGGAGTTATTGTTTTGGGGTGCTATAGCTTATGGTTCCAGGTCACCTTTAATCTTCATCAGAGGTAAGATGAACGCGCAGCGTTATATCCACGAAGTTCTAGAACCCCATCTTTTACCCTATCTTGACACCCTGGCAGATCCAACTTTCCAACAAGATAATGCCCGACCACATGTGTCAAGAGTCACAATAGACTTCTTTCAACATAACATTGTTACCATGGCCACCAAGATGTCCCGACTTATCCCCAATTGAGCACGTGTGGGATATGATGGATAGGAGATTGCTCAATTTGCAACGTCCTCCTCAGACTCTAGAAGCACTTCGAGAGGAGTTGGTGGTTGCCTGGAATGAGATACCACAGGAGGACATTGACCACCTGATCAGAAGTCTGCCTAGGCGCGTTGGAGAATGCGTAGCACATCAGGGTGCATCCACACATTATTAAAGGTCAAAGGGCTTTAAAGCAGTGCAATCATTTTGAAATTCTTATCATTTACTTATTATGCTTCATTAAGTACTTATACAAAATTTTAGTAAAATAAAACCATTTAAACTGGGTGTTCGGATTTATATGTCACTTAGTATATTATCCTGGTCTTTTACTATGCCACTCAGATTTGAAATTACGTATTATATAGTAAGTCGAAAAAATATGAATTATTTTTCGGCTGCCAGTCACGTAAATGAGATGATCAAGCGAATCTACTTGACTGTACTTCCGCCATATGTCGATTATTGATAGTGCACCTACTTACTCAACATCTATAGGGAGAGGTAGCCCGCTTTCAGAAAAAAAAAACAACATTGGAATACTAGTTTTTTTGCTAGAATTAGTTTATCACATCAATTTTATCGAAGATATCAATTTCGAGGTGCACTTGCAAACCATTTGCAATATCCTAACTGGTCTTGATTGTACTATAATTAGCAAAAATTGCATTGTTAGGAATGAGAGAATGATAAATGTAACTGAAACGTATTTTTATGATTGCTTAATACGTTATTAACACGAATAGTGTTCCTGCGATTTGGAAATGCGTAGGTGGAATTAACATTCGTTACATTATTTACCCACTAGGAACTATAATATACCAAATTACTGTAAGTTATACGTTGACAATAACTGTAGAATCTCAAAAAGTTCTACTACGAATAAAAACTATTAGAATGTTGTAAGTTGTTGTTAGAGAAGAGCTGTCGATCAGTCGCACAGCCGTCCCTGAACAGCATCCAGCATGGATACTTTAAGTAGCAGCACCCGAAACTTGTGAGCAATACTGGAAGGCTAGGTCGTCTTATCTGGGCCTCGTATAGAGTAAATAGGTCATAGCCCTAAACAAAAAGACTAGCTTTTTCAGCAGCTGCCGCTATTAACGAGATGTGTTAGTACTAGATCAAGTTTTCTGTTCATCTACAGCGATTTTTTTTTGGTATGCATCTTATAGATATCCATAGACACTGACAAACTTTACTCCCATCTGTTTGCTGTTGATCAAGTGTTAATCGCCGAAGATACTGATGACTGTAGCTACATGCCGAGGAAGTTCTTTGACGAATATAGCAATTGGGGCTTGAAAATCAACACCAAAAGGACATCTATGATAGCTGGTACTGACGATAAGCATGACTTAGATGGTGGAATATCACTATCAAACACACTTCCTCTTTTAAATATTTAGGTGTAACTCTATCGGAAAACGGTAAGAGTTCTGATGACACAGTCAATAGAATAGGGCAAGGCATAAGAGTTATCAGGCAACTAAACCCCATCCTCTGATGTAAGAAAGTTAACGACAAAGCGAAAATATCTATACAGGGTATCCGCAAAGTTGGGGTTTTCCTTTACACGACGTGTAGATCTTGAAAACATAAGCAATTTTTCTTAGTACCATATACGCCAATGTCTTAAGGGAACCGAGATAAAGGGCTCTGCAACATCAAACATATCTGAATACCGTCCTGTAGCCGCGACCCGCGACATCCCCGAGTGGTACTAGGACACTAGCTCAACCCGACGACAGAACTGGGTCGGGGTCAGTGTGTCAGGTTAGTATGCAACCTTCAACCGACGGTTAAGGTCACGCGTGTAGAGGTAAACGAACCCGTATAATCGATAGCGTTTCAAAAAAAAAATAATAATGGCACACTCATACACCAATAATGTACTCGTTGATATGTTGTTAATTTTTGGCGAATGTCTTCAAAATGCTACAGAGGCGTCGCGAGTGTATGCAGATCGTTTCCCTAGACGACATCATCCAAGGCCCCGCAGATTTGTATACCTGGTCCAGAGAGTTAGGGATACGGGCCATTTGGAGGAATTCCGAGGTGGGCACAGTGGGAGGCCTAGACAACCACGAATGGTGCAAGTTGAGGAAGAACTACTGAATCGCGTAGACGAGAATCCCTCAACAAGCACTAGAGACGTGGCTAGAGAAGTGCAAGTATCAAAGACTAAAGTGTGGCAAACGCTGCGTGAAGAGGGGCTGTATCCGTTTCACGTCCAACGTGTACAAGCCCTTCAACATGACGATTTTCCAGCAAGAGTGCGGTTTTGTGAAAGGTTGTTGCATCAACGGACTTTTTGGAGTGCATATTGGTGACAGACGAATCTACGTTCACGCGTAATGGGGTGAATAACTTTCGCAACTCTCATGTTTGGTCAGTAGAAAATTCGCACTCTGTCCGTCGGGCACATTTTCAACAAACATTTTCGGTGAATGTTTGGGCTGGCATGGTGAACGGTATGCTCATTGGACCATTTATTCTCCCAAATCGATTGGACGGGATGCAATACCTAGACTTTTTACGCAACATTTTGCCTTCCTTGTTAGAAGATGTGCCATTAAGTGTAAGACAATCAATGTGGTTTCTGCACGATGGTGCACCGCCCCATTTTAGACGCGAAGTGCGTGAGTTTTTGAACAAATTATTTCCGAACAGGTGGATCGGACGTAATGGACCCGTAGCGTGCCCTCCGAGATCTCCAGACTTAACACCATGTGATTTTTTTTCTTTGGGAAGAAATGAAACGCTTAGTGTACAAAACTGAAGTGCATACGGTTGACGAAATTCGTCTCAGAATTGAACAAGCTGGTGCTTTCATTCGGGGGAGGGACTCCATTCTCAAAGCCTGCACCGATGCTTGGCTACGTCGTGCACGCACCTCTGTTTTTGAATCAAACGGCGATAACTTCGAACAATACCTATAAAGTACGTTTACCTAAAAACTGAAAACGCGGCAACGCCGTCTTGTTTGTTACCTCTGTTCGTGGTCTGCACCACCGCCGGCGTCTGCTCGGTAGCGCATCAGCTGATTTGATTTTCTGTTGGAGCGGTATGATTTCGGGCAGAGACGTACTTAGCCCTTCTCGTCAACTGGAGAGTGAGTACTTTTTCCTTTATTTTTTTTACTTGGTCGCCCTCGTTTCACTACACATTACCTTTGTTATTTCAAAGGTAGTTGTCTCTGAAAAGGAAAACCCCAACTTTGCGGACAACCTGTAGATAAAACCATTGTAGAGAGCATTGAAATGGATTACTGGAGACGTAGCGCGGGGATTGGATCGTATTCAGAACTCGGAGATAGGAGGAAAATACGAATAGAAGGAAATATCATGGACACTACCGAGCTCAAGAGACTTATAAGACTTATACGGCATGAACGTATGAACAGCAATAGATGGCCGAAAAAGTTATTGAAGTGGATTCTTGCTGAGAAGAGGAAACGCGGCCGGCCATTCAGGAGCTGGAAAACCGATGTCAAAGAAGCCGTGAGGTCAAGAAATCTTCAGGAGGGTGACTGTGAGGACCGAAAATTGTGGCAATTGAGAAGCGAGGAACGGCTATAGCTGTAAAAAACTCGCAAACTATACTTATATGAATGTTTACCTTCTTATCAAGATACCTTCTGTTAAAATTTACCTTCCTATCAAGATACCTTTTTTTACCAGCTTTTATCTGTTCCTTTCGATGTTCTGTCGAACGAGCCTTCTTCAGGACCACTTATTCAACCTTCTCTTAGGGGGTTACATGCGTAGACGGTTAAGCGCCATTTTGTTTCAGCTGTGATTTTGGTAGTGTGCGGGCGTTTTTTTTTTGTTAACTTCCAGATTTTGGGATGTTAACGCCCCAAACACCAATTTATGGAGTAGTACCCTCTTATTTGTACCTTACGTTTAGTTAAGTTGGTTAGGGTACTATCCCGTGCATTTTGTAATGGGATTTTAATCTCCAACGGTAAGTTCTCTTTTGTATACCATCGGACTATGTTCATTAATGCTTGTTCTGAAGAAGTTTGTTCAATATCTGATTCCTTTTAGTGGAAATCCATTGTGGAGAACCATCATTCACACTCCTCCAGCTTTGTTTTGTAGCTGCCTTGTAGCTGTTTCGCAGCCGTTATGGAAACAAAGATATGAACAGGTAAAATATCATTTTAATTGGGTATTTCATAGATATTGATATATTTTGATTGTTGCTGTGTGAAATTCTTTGACTGTTCTTGATTTTGTTTGTCATTTTACGTTTTCAAATATAGTGTAGTGCATACATGTCACTGTCTTTTGGGCTTATTAGATTACATTGATCATGATTTCGAATTTTGAGCTACCATAACTTATTTTAGCACAAAGAATAACTTTCTAAGAGTATATCACTTTGGTATATTTTTATCTTTTCTTGCCCTTGCACAAAGAAAAGTATTTTTCTTGTAAAAGAATGCACAAGTTTTGAGTCTTTTAAATGTGTAGTTCTATCTCAAATATAGAGTAGAGAGTAGATTTTTAAACTATCTTTTTCTCTCTCCAGGGTTTTTTATACCGTAAATTTTGGAAACCAAGTAAGCAGCCCCTACCTTGTGACGTTCCTTACGTCACTGCTCACTACTGGCAACTGGTTGTTGACCTGAGCGTTTGTAAGCAGTGGACATCTCAGCTGTACCTAGTACTGTAACTGGAAGAAGACCATTATCCAGATAAGACCGTTGTCCAGATAAGATTAGGTTTAGGTATTAAAATATTTGTAAAACCTATAATTGTAAAGATTTCGTACGTGTACCATGGTAACCGTTTTGCAGGGTTAATTAACACGGTCTATTAATCTTATTGTCAGGTAGTCTTAAATAATATCTTTTCTTTTAACTTGCATTCTAATGGTGGAGCATGTTTTGATAATATATTGTGATTCTTTTTTAGATATCTTGTTTTATTTGCCTCTCTGTATACAGTTGATTAGGTTTCATCATTAGTATTAGAATAATACACTGATCAACAGCCAAAAAATATCCTAAATAAAATCAACAAAATGTTACTATTTTTAATGTGCTAAAACCGGAATGAAACTTATTTTTTCAATATTAGTTCAAGTTTTAGAGATACGGTAATTATATGTGTTCCTGCTGTGACAGTGTTAATATACCTACTGTAATTCACAAGAATGCACGTGCTACATTTTTATATTCGGCAAGGAAAGATGATGTAATCGGCATGATTGTATTACGTTATACATACGTGTACATTATATTGTTTTATATTAGCCATTTTTTCCTCAGTTGGCTGACAGCGTTCATGCAAGATGTCTCGAAAGTGTGTAAACAATCCAGATCAGTTTTGTTACGTGGGTCGTGATGTGACTTTTGCGTCTCAGAGACGGTCTATTACTCCACTAATAACAAAGGCATATCAGCTTTATTTCGGTTGTAAACTAGGTGATCAAGACAAACAATGGGCACCCCACATCTGCTGTAATACATGTGCTTCAAGTCTGAGGAGCTGGTTAAATGGCAAAAAACGGTCTATGCGCTTTGCTGTTCCAATGGTTTGGAGAGAGCCTACAAATCATATTAATGATTGTTACTTTTGCATGGTACCTTGTGTTGGACAAGCCACAGGTATGTCCAAGAAAAAAAAATCGGTTATTAACTACCCAAACATACCATCTGCGATGAGACCTGTGCCTCACAGTGACGAAAATCCTATTCCAAAACCCCCAGAATCCGACACTTGCGAATCAGAAAACGAATCAGATCATGGCGATCGAGTGATTCGTCAGGAAGAAGATATGCCATCAACGTCAAGTGATCCTGATTTTATACCGAGCACGTCATGCCACCAACCGCACAAAATAACACAGTCAGAATTAAATGATCTTGTAAGAGATTTAGAACTTCCAAAATGTAAGGCAGAGTTACTTGGATCAAGACTGCAGCAGTGGAACTTGTTAGAAGACGATGTTTCGGTATGGATTTTTCGTAAACGCCACAAAGACTTAGAACCATTTTTCAATATGGAGAATAACTTGGTTTTCTGCAGTAACATTAACGGCTTACTGGCGGCTTTAAATATAAACTATAACCCAGAAGAATGGAGATTGTTTATAGACAGTTCAACATTGAGTTTAAAGGCAGTGTTATTGCATATTGGAAATATTTTACCATCTCTTCCTGTAGGGTATGCAGTTCACGTGAAAGAATCATATGACAATATGAAGTACCTATTGACATGTATAAAATACGATGAGCACCAATGGCATATTTGTGGCGATTTGAAAGTTGTTGCACTTTTACTTGGGCTGCAGCTAGGCTACACAAAGTTTTGCTGTTTTTTGTGTGAATGGGACAGTCGGGCAAAGGCACTTCATTACACCAGACAAAACTGGCCTGTTCGTCAATTCCTAGAGCCAGGTCAAAAAAATGTACAGCATATGCCATTAGTAGATTCGAAAAAAATTTTATTACCACCACTGCATATCAAGTTGGGCCTATTGAAAAACTTTGTCAAGGCATTAGATAGAGATGGGTCAGCTTTTCAACACCTGCGTCAGAAATTTCCAAGACTAAGTGAGGCAAAGGTTAAAGAGGGTATTTTTGTTGGGCCACAGATTTGAAATATTTTGAAAGATACACAGTGTGAAAACACTTTAACAGGTATTGAAAAAACTGCTTGGAATGATTTCCGTCTGGTGGTCACTAATTTCTTGGGAAATAGAAAAGCTGACAACAATAAAACCCTTGTCCAAAAATATGCTGTCATCGTATCAAAAGATGGGCTGTAATATGTCTATTAAGATACATTTCCTACACTCACACCTGGACTTTTTTCCTGACAATTGCGGAGCCGTAAGTGATGAGCAAGGCGAACGTTTTCATCAGGATATTTCAACAATGGAAAAAAGGTACCAGGGAAAGTGGAATCCTTCCATGCTTGCAGACTACTGTTGGACTCTTGGTAGAGATGCTCCAGGAACGATCCATAAAAGAACAGCAAAAAGACAGCGCATATGGTGATTGTTATAAGTATATGAATCTTGTTACTTTTTTTAATATATCCTTAAAAATAAAGTTTTTTTTTCTAAACCGCAACTATTTTTTTTATTTCATTGTCATTTTTGGATTCAGTGCCCCAACATTAACAAAGAAGTGCACTTTTCCCACAAGATACAATTAAAAAACTAAAATTTGTTGTTCAGTGATAATTTATAAATTAATAAAAAAAAGGAAAGTGAAACCATCCCACAATTTCCTCTTATTTATAAAAAAGGCGTGGCAAGTAATCGAAGTACTGAAAGGTAGCTCTTAGTAATATGATTCACATGTGGCATGAAATTTAGACACTCGTCAAGAAAAATACTCAACTTTTCAACTGATTCATGTGGTTGAATAATTTCGCTATTCAGAGATATGTTTGTAAACCTTTTAATGTATCTCCTTAATTTTTTGTGAAAACTTTTGATTTTGTAAGATTTATATACGTCTGAAACTCGGCTAATATTCAACGGATGGTAAATATTGGCATTATAGTATCTGCTACGTTTCTGATCAATGACAAACCGCAGTTTGCATTGTAGATCCTAACTTTTATTAATCCGCTTCGAAGATTTAAAACCGACAGGTGTTCGACTGGAATAAGGAAAATATGGTCAGGGAATAACCTTCTGGCTATTGAACGTCCGTTTTTCAATATATAGGTGCAGACGGCTTTGGAACAATTGGTGGGAATGGCGTTCATCGCCTCCTGCGCTGTAGCCGCAACGGAGCCGTTAACGTTAATCGCTGCCATTAGTTAAAGGCATACATGGAGACCAACAGCGGTGCAGCTCCAACATGTGACTCAGAAAATTTACAAGGTGGGACAGAGGCAATCACCATAAGTCGTCGGTGTACCCAATGCCGGCAAACAGGTGGCGCTAGTTATCTCTTGATGTCATTATAAGCAGCCAGTTTGTGCAGACTGCGGGTGCTGCCGCCACGAGTACATTATCCGTGCTCTATGCTGTACAGAGGAAGGCTGTCCCACACGACATACCTTCAGTGGTCTCTATTGCATACCCCCTCACATTTACTCCCAAAAATATACAGTCTGGATTTCGGGTGTCGTGCGTGTTTCCTTACAAAAGAGATATTTTCACGGATTATGACTTTCTTGCGAGCTCTGTCACTGATAGGCCAGATCCGGGTATCTTGAACGAAGCAATAACTGGATCAAACCCGGAAACCTTAAAAGAAAAGGAAATTGGGCCAAATCCGACCATCTTGAACGAAGATGAAACTGTAAGTTTGATAAATATTAACACGCAGGAAGCAATAGATAATATACGAGAGCAAAACAGCTAAACAAACATTTTAAATTAATATTGTGAATTATTTTACAGCCTTATCGATTTTAAATAGTGTTCCCAAAGGATAAGCCATATTAGTTATGCATCAAATATGTGCATATCATGCTTCAGATCGAATAAAAAAAAGAATTACTGAAAATTGTAACAACTAGCTCCGGTCTACCCTACTGTAAAAGAGCGACCAGTATGCACATTGTAGAAGTTGTAATATAAAACTATGCCCTCAAAAAACATGATGTGAGCGAGCCCAATACAATAACAGACATTTTTCATGACTCAAAGTTCCTTGATCTACCACTGATCTTGGGACGGCATTTACCTTATACCGAATTCAATGACACTATTTACCGATTCGGTTTTATTGCCGATTCGGCAACGATGCAGATGTGCAGATCACTTTAAAAGCACTTGATATCTCAGACGTGTTATAATAATAGAAATAATAAGGAAATATAAAAATGTTTGGAGGTATATTTTCATAAATAGGTATTCTTGATTCTGACTTATAATACCTAGACGATGAATAATATGTGGATGCGGATACTTTTACAAATATCGATGTTTTAGGACCCATGAATGCAAAATGTGCTGTTTGTTTACATTTGGTGTGAATTTCTAGATCATGAATTGGAAAAAATTGTTTTTGATGTAGAATAAGATGATGAACCAGTTGGAATACGTTATACAGGGTGACTTTGAAGTTTAGTCATTAATTTTCAGATAATGATTGTAGAAGGAAGATAAACCAAAATATGTGTGTAAAAATAAAAAAAATACCTGATTCACGAGCCCGTTGTACTACATTAACAAAGGCACGAGGGGTTGGTTGCACTCGATTGGGAAAGCGATCCGCATAAACATGTGCCATTTTTTATTTCGTTTGAGCCACGCGACAGACACCACTATTCACTCACGCGTTACCGACTGACACTGACTGTATACAACTGAATAAAATAATTGTAAAAACATCGTTCCAAATTCTTTCGCTTTTTTGTTTCCGATGCGATGAACCGATAAGGCGGATTATATCCGTTGTTGCCAAACACGAGCACATAATATTATTATTGAGACAGGGCGGTACTCAAACTTCCAAAGGGCTATAACTTTGTTACTTTAATTTTACCAGAAAAATGGTAAAGGAAAAAAACATTTCTTTTTATCAGATCTACTCACTGTTAAAATAAATGACTCAACTTCGAAGTCACCCTTTATCCTTTTTCGCAAAATAAAAATCGGTACATTTCTACAGGTACGTATTATGTACAACGCCCTGTACGTGATATACAGACAGAACTAGATTGCCATGCATGAGCAGTCGCCAAAAACAGTGAAAACATCCTACCAAATACGATAGCTAGAAAATCGGCCTATTATTTATCTCATTCTCTCATCACTAATATTCAAGGTCTTTTGGCCTAACAGATAAGGTTAAAAATCCCTATGAAATAAATTAAGTACAAAATACTTTTGGAGGTTCTGTGAAGTAAGGTTTGAACTTTAATTTAGATACCTTGCGATCTCAATTATAATTTTTAACCGAGTTTTTAGGCAGTGAATATACCTATTTATGAGACTTTTGAGCATTAAATTGCTCATAACTCAAAAACTTTCCGCTTTAGAAAAAAGCTGTATGGGAAAAAATTGTATGAATAATGGAGATTTCTCATACTAGTAGTGAAAAACATATCTAATAATCCATATGCCTTTCAACATCTACAGTATATTCAGATAAGGGATAGACCGGATGTAAACAAAAGGTTCGGGTGATTTTCACGCTAACGCCGCCGTCTCGACGTAAAACAGGAGCCCTCATTGGTCAATTCGCAATTAAATGCCTATGCCGAGCGGCAGAGCAGTCGTATCAAGGCAGAGTCACATTCAGGTTCAGACGTGTTACGTATGTCGTGTGCATCATTGCAATTTGATATTTCTTTGGACGTTTTCGTTTGCTATCTTATTAAGTTGTTGAGTTTGTCGTTGTTATTGTTATACCTTGTTATTGATTGTTATTGTTATCAGCTGCTTGCGCAAAATGCCCAGTAGTACAGATACTGCCGATGAAGTTGTAAACTCCTGTAGTCCACCTAGGAAACGCTCTAAAAAAAGACACCTGAGTGCAGAAATGAAAGAGGTCATTTTGAATATATATAAGATCGAGCGCGAGGAGAACGAGGCATCAACCATCAAAGAAATTGTTGTGAAGGTTTCTCACAAAGTTGGGGTGTGTCGCGCATCAGTGTTTAATGTGTTAAGACAATACAAAAAAATCACACCTTTTCTGAGCCAATGACCAGTAAACATCGCAAAAGTATTGTTAAATCATTGGATGAAGCTGATAAGCATGCGATTAGGAGGAAAGTGCATGAATTCTTCTTTAGGAATGAAATACCTACTATAGATAAAGTACTGCAGGAGGTAAATGGAGATACAACGTTGCCAAATTTCAAACGATCAACTTTCCATGCGTTACTGAAGCATTTAAATTTCAAATGGAAAAAACGGGGTCGTAATAGTTTACTACTGGATAGAGAAGAAATTGTGCTATGGACGAGGGATTATTTAACAAAAATTGGGAAATATAGAAATCAAAACAGGAAGATTTATTACCTTGATGAAACGTGGGTAAACGCAGGACACACTACAAGTAAAGTATGGGTTGATGATTGTGTAACTTCATCCAGGAGGGCCTTTCTAGATGGACTGTCCACCGGATTAAAAAATCCAGCAGGTAAATACGAGTAATAGACAATAATCGGATGTTTTTCAAACCTTGGGAACAAGGTTCTAAACATTAATTCCAGGGGGCAGATAAAACATATTACAAGTAACAAAACTTTTATAACTTTCGATGAAATGCGTGGATGTTTTATTGTCATTTTCATTTGTTAGAACTTTTTTAAGCCATGTTTTTATGTGTTTTCGATATTTCAATAATTTTTTAATATAATCTTAAAATATGTCGAATATTATAAACTTAAAAAAAGTTACTAAGTTTTATATTGTGTACTGTTTCTAATATTTCTAATCATTTTAATTCATACTTTAAGCTTTATAAAGTTATAATTTGTTAATATTAATATTTGCGATTTCAGGTTCCTGATCATTCATTTTTTAAAGGTTTATAGCTTTAAATTAAATTGTGAAGCGCTGAGTAATCATACGACGTTCAATATTCTTTCTTTCAACATGACTAAATAATCCCAATTATAGCAATCTGATACTCATGTCTCAATGTTTTTTCGCTGAATGTGATGGAAACATTTGAAAAAGGTTCGCTTATTGAAATAAATCTACACCAGTTAGTACTTCGATTTCCAGGTAAAGGGAAAAGGCTCATTATCTGCCATATTGGCAGTGAGGATGGATTTGTTGTTGACGGTCTGTGGTGCTTTGAGTCTAAGAAAACTGGAGATTACCACGAGGAAATGAATGGCGAATCGTTTGAACAGTGGTTTTCAAAAATTTTACCGAACTTAGAGGAAAACGCAGTAATTGTGTTGGATAATGCGCCTTATCATTCTCGAAGAATGGAGAAGGTCCCAACAACGGCTTCAAGGAAAGTTGATGTTCAAAATTGGCTCCGCTCGAAAAATATCAACTTTGAAGAAGCAATGCTGAAAGTACAATTATTAAGAATTGTCAAGGATCACAAGGCGGAATAGCAAAAATACGCCATTGACGAAATGGCAGCAAGTCAAAATAAAACTGTGCTCCGTTTACCTACATACCATTGCGAGCTCAATCCCATTGAGCTCATATGGGCAGAGGTTAAAAATTATATAGCTAAGCACAATACAACTTTTAAATTTTGTGACCTCAAAGGACTTTTCAAAGAAGCACTAGAATTAATAACAGCGCAAAAATGGGAAAACTGTATTAAGCACGTGAAAGACAAAGTTGAAAAGAGAATGTGGGAACTGGACAATATTTTAGAGGAACAAGTCGAGCCATTCATTATTGACGTTGGTGCTTCAGGCAGTAGCGATGATGAAAGCTCATCAAGCTCATCTTTCCTATAAAAGATGTCGTTCATCAAATTCGGTAAGTTTTAAGTAATTATAAAACTACTGTATTTTTTAATTAATTATTGACATTTTTGAACCCATTTTGGCAAAACCTATTCAAGAATCTACTTTCTGACAATGTTCAACCATGCACATTTTTTTACGTTTTGAACGTTTTAATTTGGTTACATATTTACCTAGAAATCAAAAAATATACTAATCAATATTCTAAAAGCAATTTTAAGAGATATACGATTATTTTTAATTTAGGCTAATTTAAACGCCATTTTCAGATTATAGTCGACTGTATTTCACCAAACATCAGGCGGCATCCGAAGCTGGAAATCGAAGCGAAAATTTTGAAACCCTTATGTATATTTACATCATTATATATTTCTTACCCCACCCCCACATGATATTATATCCATCACCAATCGTATACACATCGAATTGTGCTAATTTACTACAAAGTTACGCAAAGCAGCATCTACTATCTAAAATATGTACTGCGTGACTCTTAATACGTCACTGCCGAATGTTACAGCGTTCGATGATCACGTGGTCTTGTTTATGTCCGGTCTATCTCTTATCTGAATATACTGTACTTGCCTTAAGTTCGTACCCTGATAGATAACCTACCTATCAGTTATGCAGGTAATATGATAAGCTGACAGAAAGGCCAGCTTCAGGAGATGCATGTCGTCCGTTGCAATTAAAAAAAGCAAATACAATAAACAGAGAGCTTCCTAGTCATGGTAGCAATTTACTTTCCATAATCCTCTCCAGAGATATCTGCGAGACGGGGATTACCCAAAATAAAGAGCTTTGTTTGTTTGTTGCATCTGTGCTTTAGATGTTAATTAGGAATTAGGGAGGAAGAACAGAGACTAAAATGATGGTAACTCGGTATAGATAACACTACGTACCAGAACGTTCAAGCCAATATTTTCGAATAAGATCATTCCTGTACTACAACTGGAGCATCTATGGTATGACACGCAAATCGCACATCCTCTATTCTGCGTCTGAAATGGGCTTAATACGAAGGCTTGACATGGTTGAGATTGAGATAGAGAACCAATCTGTTTAAAACTTGCAGCAATGAACTGTTATGTCCCATAGTATTCAGGCTTCGCTTACTTGATTATTCAAATATAAAAATGGACTGTAGTAGGTTGACCCTGCATGATGGCCTCTCCGAGGAAAAACTTGGTTACGAACATGCGTAAAAAAAAACACGAAATGGATCAAGTTAGTCAAACAGGCTATTACCATTAGTTTTAGATATTTAGCTTTTTGGAGCTACTTGGGACTTGACTGTCTGAAAAAATAGGCTACACAAAAAAGTTTTGTAGGCAGGTATGTACGCTTTCACACAAAGTTATCTGTTGCCGATGGATGGCCCTCCCCCTTCCACTGTGAAAAATTTCGGCTGGCGGACATGATCGAAACTAATTTTAAGGATAAATGTACTATGACGCGTGGGATATGTTTAATAGCAATAACCAGGAGTGTATTAGAAAACGCGCTTCTATTTAAAAACTTTAGAAGAAGGAGTTTCATTACCGTTTAAATATTTCCAATTGGGAAAAACTATTTTTAAATTTTCAGTTCAGTCTGTTAACAGCTAAATCAAATCTTGTTTTCAAATGTGTGCTTTTAAATTTAACTTTTTTGTTTATTTTTTCAGTGCTGCTGCATTCTATTCATGATGGCTGAGCTGACATAACCATTGGATCCATTGACTTATGCGTTTTTCTTGGGACCTGATATGTTTCGTGTACTTATAAAGACGCTGATGAAAGTGTTGCTGTCCAGTTTCTTATTCATTCATTCCACCTATGAATCTTTGTTTCTGAGATCTCTTATTTAAGTCTTGGAAGTTTTAACTTACGTATAGTCGACATATACGAGCCCCTTCCCACTTCATTTGGCCCACTTCAAGAATTGAACCAAAATATGCCTTTATAAACTAAACATGACGAAACTATTTACTTCTAAAACAATTTATTTTCTCAAAAATAGTTTAGATACACTCTAGTCGTAAAAAATACATATTGGAAATCACCTAGACCTATAACTAATAGAATATCTGAACAAATAAACAATGTGCGAATAAATGCGCGAAGTTAACAAAGCAACAATTGAAAGATTACCATTGGGTAACATCACGTTTATTTTTAATTACGGCTGAGAAATTCTTTGGGGCATAGGGTTAACCAAGTTTTGGCAAAAATTTGGTGTAAAACAGCCCCATATTTCTTGAAGCTTTTGTCTCAGTTCGGTGATTGTACGAGCAGGATGTTGTCGTAGAACCTTTTTCATCTCGTGCCACAAAGTTTCAATAGGTGACAGATCTGGACTGCTAGAAACCCATTTTAAAAGTGGTACATTATTTTCTTCCATCCATTTTATAGCCTTTTTTGAGGTATGGCACGCTGCACCATCTTGCTGAAACACAAAATCTTGGCCGGATGTCAAACATTCTTCCATCACTGGTAAAAGCGATTCTTCTAAAATTGCCAAATATTTGTATCCACATTTCCATCAATAAAATGAAGTTTTCCTACTCCTTTTGATGACATCCTCCCCAGACCATAATGGATGCTGGAAATTTCACTTTTGTCTTCAGACAGTCAACATGGAATGCTTCATTTTTTTGCGAATAACTCTTCTGCGACTGTCACCAACACGAACTTCGAATCGGGCCTCATCACTCCATTGTATTGCACACCATTGTTGAGGTGTCCATTGTCTATGTTCTTTAGCCCATATTAGCCGATTTTTATTTTGCAGTGGAGTTAATAGTGGCTTTTCTTTGACTTATAAACAAGTTGTGCAACTTTAGGGTTTTGACTTCACTTTTTTTTATAAGAAATATTACCTTGCAAGTGCTAAATCCCAGTTTGTGGGCCTCTATGAGTTGTGGACTTCGTAATTCTCTTTCCAACAGGGTCACTTCACAGAACACTTAATTGCAAATAATTGGCACACCTGTTTTTCACGATTATTCTTTTTAAAGCTCTTCGGTCGGCATTTGTGATATAACTTTTTTTCACATATCGTGGCTTAATATTAACTGAACAATATTTCTCACACTGTACCGCGATAAGTCTAACAAAGTTGCAATTTCTGAGTTTGATTTCCCAGAATTAAAAAATTTAATTATCAGTAACTGAATTTTCTCACTAATAACCTTTCCTCTACCCATTTTGAAAACCTTAACTACCCAAAACTATTTTAAACGTATTCTGACAGCTGTGATTAATAAAAACAATTGTCATGGCTTTTATCTTTCGCAGCCACCTATGCGTTATAGACTTATTTTGCATTGAAATGAAAATAGGTTGATATGCTGTTATTTTTATGCTACAAATTTGATTAGGGAGTGATAAAGTTGGTGTTTTCTACTGTATATTATCAAAATATTCATTGTTAATATTTTAAACCTATAACACCCTGCTACATTTTTATTATTTGTGTTTGATAAGAAAAAACTAAGATGTCAATACTTGGGCCAACTGAAGTGGGAAGGAGATCGTAGATACTAAACGCAGATTTAAGTTTCCATTTATGGTACTTTCTTGTATTATTATGCTAAGCCTAACTAGACTTAAGAAAAGGTTATATTCAATAGCATGAAGGCGGATTCAGCGGCTCCATTGGGTAATTTATCTACTTCATCTCCACGGCTTTCAGTACATTTGAATCCTCATTGTTTTCGCATGTTTGTAGTCGTGACATGCACATAATCACTGTTTGTTTTCTTGCATGAATTCAAAGAGGTCACACATGTACATATATTCAGCGGCGCGGTTTATCGCTGGGTGTGCCTGCTTTCTATAGTTACTATTGATGTATACTAAGTGACATATAAATCCGAACACCCAGTTTAAATGGTTTTATTTTAATAAAATTTTGTATAAGTACTTAATAGCATAATAAGTAATTGATAAAAATTTCAAAATGATTGCACTGCTTTAGAGCCCTTTGACCTTTAATAATGTGTGGATGCACCCTGATGTGCTACGCATTCTCCAACGCGCCTAGGCATGCTTCTGATCAGGTGGTCAATGTCCTCCTGTAGTATCTCATTCCAGGCAACCACCAACTCCTCTCGAAGTGCTTCTAGAGCCTGAGGAGGACGTTGCAAATTGAGCAATCTCCTACCCATCATATCCCACACGTGCTCAATTGGGGATAAGTCGGGAGATCTTGGTGGCCATGGTAACAATGTGACATCATTATGTTGAAAGAAGTCTATTGTGACTCTCGCAACATGTGGTCGGGCATTATCTTGTTGGAAAGTTGGATCCGCCAGGGTGTCAAGATAGGGTAAACGATGGGGTTCTAGAACTTCGTGGATATAACTCTGCGCGTTCATGTTACCTCTGATGAAGATTAAAGGTGACCTGGAACCATAATCTATAGCACCCCAAACCATAACTCCAACAGTGTGATGAACATGTCTTTCAACAAAAAACTGTGGATTCCTCCTTTCACCACGTCGCCTTCTAACCCTGGCACGACCATCGTGCATGCCTAAACAAAATCGAGACTCGTCACTGAAGACAATACTGTTCCATTCCTGATCCCAGAGTGACCGTTGTCTGCACCACTCAAGGCGATTACGTCGGTGTTCTCGAGTTAAAGGGAGGACCCAGTGTGGCCGGTATGAAAACAAGCCAAAACTTCTCATTCGTCGGTAAACACTTCGCATGCCAATAGGTCTTCCGTGTTCTGCAAACCATTCATTTGCAATGGACCTGGTAGTGGAGAAACGGTCCCTTAAGGCCAATAATCTTAGGCGGCGATCTTCACGGTCTGTTGTTCTACGGCGGCGTCCAGTGCCCCTTGCTCCTTGCGTACGGCCTTCTCGAAGCCGTGCCTGACAACACCTAACCACAGTGTCTACACTTCTTTGCACTCTAACTGCAATTGCCCGAAAAGAAAGTCCAGCTTCCCGAAGCCCCACTATACGGCCCCTATCAAACTCACTAAGTTGACGAAATCGTACAGGTCTCCGTACTCTAGGCATCGTAACCGATCGTAAAGGATGTCAAGAACCAAAATCCGCCAACGTTGATTCTTTACTGCGGCTGAAATATTCATGTTTAGAGCATTAGTGAATTAAAAAAAAGCAGTATAAAAACCGGAATGTCCAACTGATAAGGCTGAAAATTTTTTCACTTGTTATTTACAGTAAGATAAATACATTCACCAACTTTTATTAAAATAAAACCATTTAAACTGGGTGTTCGGATTTATATGTCACTTAGTATATATAATTTCTGCAACCATTCAGTCATAAACGTACTAGGATGCATCTTCACTTGTGTTTTGATATGTTCCCACTTTCGACCGCCACATTTTTGTTTCTCATTGGCAGTACCTTTAGGAAAGGTACTAAACACGATGATTACCGCGTCAATGTACATAAATGAAGATCTAGGCAGCCCCAAATACTGCAAGCTTAGGCAGAGGTGAACAAACTGTTTTTGAATCAAACTTGAAGCAGTGCTTATAGGCAAAACATCCGACAGGGCAGTACTTGAAATTCCTAACCAAATTGACAGTGAGTGTTTTGCTTCAATTTCCTTTTTACGTTTTCGATGTTGTTTTGCCCCGAATTAGTTTTGATATTGCAAACGTAGTTGAAAGGAAAGTCTCAACTTTCAGGACATCCTGTATATAGAACACGTGCCGTATCCACACCGGACAGTGGTTCAGAGGGCACCATTTCGGAGAAAAAAGGAGATTTCTTATTTTGTTACTGGCAAACCGATTCTTATGAGCCATACCTCATTAGAAAGTTAAAGAAATTCTCTTTAAAAAATTGTATCAAAAATTTAAGATGGCGGCATTGTACAGTGCGTCCCTAAAAGGTCTTACAAAATTTTAGCACATAGTGCTGAGTTCAAAATTGCTCCGATTCCGAGATACAGGATGGTAAAAGTTGGAGGATAAACATCCTTTTTTGTTAATTCATGAACATTTCTTAGCGTATTACTTAAAAAATTGGTATCCGTGGGGTTTTTTGTAATGCGAAATCCAAATATGGACATCTTCTCATTGTGACCGTTAGATGGCGCTTCACACTGCACTTCGGACCGTTTTAAATAGCCATAACTTTTTCTCAGTGTGTTTACTTATTTTTTCGTAAAAAGGTGTTTTTATTGATATTTTTAAGCAAAAAAGGCACTCCTGTTAAAATAGGGTAGGGTGAGCAGTTTTCGACAAATTCGCAAATTTCTGCATCAATATAGGTATGATCAGAACTACAAAAACTGAGTATGTGATAGATTCCGTCAAAATGAACAGTTTTTTTTCCTATAATAAAGATGAGAATCAAATTTAGTCAAAATAGCTGTATTCTCAACAATCTTGTGAAGAAGAAGTTATATTATACTAAGTGACATATAAATCCGAACACCCAGTTTAAATGGTTTTATTTTAATAGAAGTTGGTGAATGTATTTATCTTACTGTAAATAACAAGTGAATAAATTTTCAGCCTTATCAGTTGGACATTCCGGTTTTTATACTGCTTTTTTTTTAATTCACTAACGCTCTAAAAATGAATATTTCAGCCGCAGTAAAGAATCAACGTTGGCGGATTTTGGTTCTTGACATCCTTTACGATCGGTTATGATGCCTAGAGTACGGAGACCTGTACGATTTCGTCAACTTAGTGAGTTTGATAGGGGCCGTATAGTGGGACTTCGGGAAGCTGGACTTTCTTTTCGGGCAATTGCAGTTAGAGTGCAAAGAAGTGTAGACACTGTGGTTAGGTATTGTCAGGCATGGCTTCGAGAAGGCCGTACGCAAAGAGCAAGGGACACTGGACGCCGCCGTAGAACAACAGACCAGGAAGATCGCCGCCTAAGATTATTGGCCTTAAGGGACCGTTTCTCCACTACCAAATCCATTGCAAATGAATGGTTTGCAGAACACGGAAGACCTATTGGCATGCCAAGTGTTTACCGACGAATGAGAAGTTTTGGCTTGTTTTCGTACCGGCCACACTGGGTCCTCCCTTCAACTCGAGAACACCGACGTAATCGCCTTGAGTGGTGCAGGCAACGGTCACTCTGGGATCAGGAATGGAACAGTATTGTCCTTAGTGACGAGTCTCGATTTTGTTTAGGCATGCACGATGGTCGTGCCAGGGTTATAAGGCGACGTGGTGAAAGGAGGAATCCACAGTTTTTTGTTGAAAGACATGTTCATCACACTGTTGGAGTTATGGTTTGGGGTGCTATAGCTTATGGTTCCAGCTCACCTTTAATCTTCATCGGAGGTAACATGAACGCGCAGCGTTATATCCACGAAAGTCTAGAACCCCATCTTTTACCCTATCTTGACACCCTGGCAGATCCAACTTTCCAACAAGATAATGCCCGACTACATGTTGCAAGAGTCACAATAGACTTCTTTCAACATAATGATGTCACATTCTTACCATGGCCACCAAGGTCTCCCGACTTATCCCCAATTGAGCACGTGTGGGATATGATGGGTAGGAGATTGCTCAATTTGCAACGTCCTCCTCAGACTCTAGAAGCACTTCGAGAGGAGTTGGTGGTTGCCTGGAATGAGATACCACAGGAGGACATTGACCACCTGATCAGAAGCATGCCTAGGCGCGTTGGAGAATGCGTAGCACGTCAGGGTGCATCCACACATCATTAAAGGTCAAAGGGCTTTAAAGCAGTGCAATCATTTTGAAATTTTTATCATTTACTTATTATACTTCATTAAGTACTTATACAAAATTTTATTAAAATAAAACCATTTAAACTGGGTGTTCGGATTTATGTGTCACTTAGTATATATTAAATGCAGAAGCAGTCTAAGATTAATTTTTACAAATCAAAGCCTAACCTATCAAAAGTGAAAATGAACAGTAAATAAACGTTAAACGTGTAATTAAATAAATAAAAATGTGATTTCGCTTATTGAATGGCTAGAGACTAATGAAAAAATCCTCAATACTGTTTACCCCTTTTACGAAGGCTCTGAAAAATCTTCACTGGCTTTCCAAAACTGTCTGTTGATTCTTGCTCTGAAGTAACAACGGTTTTCTATAAAATTCGTCATATGTTTGACTGTGTTTTTGGTTCTGTTCAAATACCACTCGTTCAACAAGTCTATATTTTTCATTTTGGCTGCTTTCTGTCTCGCACTATGCTCTAAAAATTTGTTTACAAACGTTGCAAATATTTGCAGCTAGTTTCATCTTTATGTGTTGAGGTGTCTTAAACGCACATTTTAAACTTGTTTTTTAAACATCGAAATACCTGCACTTTACCGGAACCCATTAGTGTCAAACTTCTGAAAAAATTGCACCGATTTACTAAAGAATATGCCACGACAACGCAAAGCGACTGTCAACATTCCTTTCAAATCCAGTTGTTTTTCCAAACGTCAACTATACAGGGTGTCCGCAAAGTTGGGGTCTTCCTTTACACGACGTGTAGATCTTGAAAACATAAGCAATTTTTCTTAGTACCATATACATCAATGTCTTAAGGGAACCGAGATAAAGGGCTCTGCAACATCAAAAATATCTGAATACCGTCCTGTAGCCGCGACCCGCCGCGATATCCCAGACTGGTACCGCCTACTAGCTGAACCCGACGACAGAACTGGGTCGGGGGTCGGGGTCAGTGTGTCAGGTCAGTATGCAACCTTCAACAACCAGTGGTTGTTGCATCAACATGACAATAATCCGGACTTTTTGAAGTGCATATTGGTGACAGACGAATCTACGTTCACGCGTAATGGGGTGAATAACTTTCGATTTTAGGCAGAGACGTACTTAGCCCTTCTCGTCAACTGGAGAATGAGTACTTTTTCCTTTATTTTTTTTTTACTTGGTCGCCCTCGTTTCACTACACATTACCTTTGTTATTTCAAGGGTAGTTGTTTTTGAAAAGGAAAACCCCAACTTTGCGGACACCCTGTATTGAACTTAATAGGTCAGAGCGTTCTGTGATTACAGTTACGTCATAGGGCACGTCTAAATTTAAACAAAATTTATGTTGAAAATTGATAAAAAATATTTTTTTGTTTTGAAGTTAAATAAATGCGAGATGAAATAGTGAAGGAAAAAAGATAATGTTGCAAATAGTTTATTTTGGGTTTAAAAAAAATATTTTAGCAGAAAAAGTAAAGACAAATATAATATTTATACTTGGTTACTATTTTAGCGGAAATGGTGCCGTCTCGTGCTGGATTCAAACCCTAATGTGACCCAGCACAGTGGGTGAAGACCTTTACTCCTCAGTTGTTTCCCTTCCAGCGTTCCACCTTCTCCCGTCTCATTACACGTGGTTTACAAAATTGTCCTCGCGCTAATGCATTTTCTACTTCTTGCAAGCTCTCGACGCTCTACCGTTTTGTGCGCCATACATTACAAGGGATCTCATTACTTCTACAAAATTAGGCAATCTTCTTTTAACGCGACATTGGCCTTTTGAGGCAGGCACGTCCGGAGGCATACCATACCGGCTTTGTAACCGCATGTATGACCCTCTTACTGACTTAGAGAAGAGTCAATGCGTTATGGCGATTGCAGGGTTATTCTACTCGTATAGCGACTTACGGATGTACGCACAGCTGGCTAGTTTACATATGGTTGCTAAGAAAGAAGAAAGAAATGTTTTCCTACAGCTTGGGCGACAGTAAATTGTTTGGTGATATACAGGGTGTAAACGTCCAAGAGTCAATAAATTTTTGTCTAAATGGCTTTATAATTTACAACTTTAAGTGCCTTATATCGACCACAATCACCACAATCTTACTAATTTTTATAATCAAATCTAAAGCTTTTTTAAATTGAGTAATTAAAAATAAATGGCATTAAGTTTTTCTAAGTTAAGCCGAAATTTGTAGTCAGTAAGTAAGTTTCATTAAATTAAATATTTAAAACACACATGACAACAGCGCGTCACTCTTATCGAAGCGGCAAACGATCGCAAACGGTAACAGTGGTTAGTTATCGTTTTGGCATAGATAAATTAATTTATCGTTTTTTTGAACAGAGCATCGGGCGTGTTGTTTTGCTTTTGTTCGCGTACGCCGTCGTGTTTATTTACAATGTTCTCGAACCAAGAGTTCGCCGACATGTTGTTAGTTTACGGTGAAGCTCGTCAGAATTCAAATCTTGCAGCTCAAATTTATCGCGGCAGATTTCGCCAACGGGTACACCCAGAAAGAAGGACATTTGTGCAAGTGTACCAAAGACTTCGAGATACAGGAAGTGTTCAGACCAATAATATTCGCACTCGTGAAAGACAGGTTACTGTAGAGCAGATGCACTGATGGAAGTGAGTGACTTGATGCTCATGATGAGATCACAATAACTTACAAAAAATATTACATTTTTCGTACTTGCACGTGGTAGTATAAAAATGGATTCACTTTTAACGGTATTCTTCATCATAAATAATGATTATGAAGATATCTGCGCGTGAAATAATCTTGTATACGAATAACATGTAGCAATGCGGAGTATGTCGCGAATGTTTTCTTACGAATCTTCAACTTTCCATCCCTATACCTCCAATCAAATATCAAGGTGTCGAAAAGACTTAAAAAATCTTTTACGTATTGAATTTTCTTTTCTACAAAAATGCCCTTTTAGATTCTTAGTTTTGTCATTGTAACAGTAAATATCACTACATGTACGTTTACCCTGAAATTTCTGATGACTATACGATCAATTTTAATGCCAAAATTGTACGATTTCTTTATACAAAATCTTCCTATTTCTTCGCCTATACAGGCGGACTTTGAAGTTGAGTCATTAATTTTCAGATAATGATTGTAGAAGGAAGATAAACCAAAATATGTATGTAAAAATAAAAAAAAATTAAAAAAAAATGTTACCTTGTTTTATAAAGTATCCTCCAGACAAGTATTTCAGTGCGGACCTGTATTTGATCGTGCGGTCTTGGAGCACCGGCATGCCGTCCCCTGTGAGGTCTTAAGTCACCTGATTCACGAGCCCTTTGTACTACATTAACAAAGGCACGAGGGGTTGGTTGCACTCGATTGGGAAACCGATCCGCATAAATCCGTGATGCCGCGTAAATAAGAATCATGTCCACAAGTTCAGCATTTTCGTAAACACGTGCCATTTTTGATTTCGTTTGAGCCACGCAACAGACACCACTATTCACTCACGCGTGACCGACTGACACTGACTGTATACAACTGAATAAAATAATTGTAAAAACATCGTTCCAAATTCTTTCGCTTTTTTGTTTCCGATGCGATGAACCGATAAGGCAGATTATATCTGTTGTTGCCAAACACGAGAACATAATATTATTATTGAGACAGGGCCGTACTCAAACTTCCAAAGGGCTATAACTTTGTTACTTTAATTTTACCAGAAAAATGGTAAAGGAAAAAACATTTCTTTTGATCAGATCTACTCACTGTTAAAATAAATGACTCAACTTCGAAGTCACCCTGTATAGGCAAGCAAACAATGGTTTTTCAACGAATAAATTTTAATCCTAGTCGAAGTGGCCTTCGCTTAGAATTTATCATTGGTGTCACTCTCTATCACTTTGGTGTGGCTTTCACCGGAGATAGATACATAGATATATTTTGAACTTTAAGATAAAGCAGACCTTTCTATTCCTATTGTTGTCGCAACCACTTGGACATTTTTAAAATCGGTTGTGTGGGTTCAATTTCGACCATCACTACTTCGATCGATAGTTTTCATGTTTTCATCACGACCGCTTGAGAAGTCATAATTTAAACTCAAAAATGAGAAGGATATTTTTTGCCACAACTCCAATAAACCGTATGCCCAGCTTTACTATAAGTATACTAAGTGACATATAAATCCGAACACCCAGTTTAAATGGTTATATTTTAATAAAAGTTGCTGAATGTATTTATCTTATTGTAAATAACAAGTGAAAAAATTTTCAGCCTTATCAGTTGGACATTCCTGTTTTTATAATGCTTTTTTTTAAATTCACTAACGCTCTAAAAATGAATATTTCAGCCGCAGTAAAGAGTCAACGTTGGCGGATTTTGGTTCTTGACATCCTTTATGATCGGTTACGATTCCTAGAGTACGGAGACCTGTACGATTTCGTCAACTTAGTGAGTTTGATAGGGGCCGTATAGTGGGACTTCGGGAAGCTGGACTTTCTTTTCGGGCAATTGCAGTTAGAGTGCAAAGAAGTGTAGACACTGTGGTTAGGTGTTATCAGGCATGGCTTCGAGAAGGCCGTACGCAAAGAGCAAGGGGCACTGGACGCCGCCGTAGAACAACAGACTGTGAAGATCGCCACCTAAGATTATTGGCCTTAAGGGACCGTTTCTCCACTACCAGGTCCATTGCAAATGAATGGTTTGCAGAACACGGAAGACCTATTGGCATGCGAAGTGTTTACCGACGAATGAAAAGTTTTGGCTTGTTTTCATACCGGCCACACTGGGTCCTCCCTTTAACTCGAGAACACCGACGTAATCGCCTTGAGTGGTGCAGACAACGGTCACTCTGGGATCAGGAATGGAACAATATTGTCTTTAGTGACGAGTCTCGATTTTGTTTAGGCATGCACGATGGTCGTGCCAGGGTTAGAAGGCGACGTGGTGAAATGAGGAATCCACAGTTTTTTGTTGAAAGACATGTTCATCACACTGTTGGAGTTATGGTTTGGGGTGCTATAGCTTATGGTTCCAGGTCACCTTTAATCTTCATCAGAGGTAACATGAACGCGCAGCGTTATATCCACGAAGTTCTAGAACCCCATCTTTTACCCTATCTTGACACCCTGGCAGATCCAACTTTCCAACAAGATAATGCCCGACCACATGTTGCAAGAGTCACAATAGGGTTCTTTCAACATAATGATGTCACATTGTTACCATGGCCACCAAGATCTCCCGACTTATCCCCAATTGAGCACGTGTGGGATATGATGGGTAGGAGATTGCTCAATTTGCAACGTCCTCCTCAGACTCACATTATTGAAGATCAAAGGGCTTTAAAGCAGTGCAATCATTTTTAAATTTTTATCATTTACTTATTATGCTTCATTAAGTACTTATACAAAATTTTATTAAAATAAAACCATTTAAACTGGGTGTTCGGATTTATATGTCACTTAGTATATATATGAGAAGAGATTCAGAATAAGTACATGTTATTTTTTGTTCATCGTTTTTGAAAATCTGAAGCCATTTTGCAAAGTATCTTGCGAATGCTGGGGTTAATTCTCAGAACTTATTTTCCGATTTATCAATATTATTATCGAATACCTACTGCCGAAATTCGTAGTTGCTCTAAAAATAAATTCGACACCTAAGCATCATGGCCCCTGAGAATTTGACATTTCCCAGCGGAGTCATTGAACTATTTCTTCGACATTTATAGATTCTACGTTTCTTTAAACCATTGTCTGAAGATACCTTCTTTGTCTAGAAGTTATTATTATTAACTTATCCCTCATCACCAACGTCGACAGTTCAAATTGATGATCCTACCAAGTTACTACGTTACATATACAAGGAACGCTATCAACGTTCAGATGGAGGATTTTTTTTACAGAATTAGCCGCGTAGGCAGAAGCCTATAAATACAAGGACGCCGTGGTTGCTATGAAGAGCTTTGAGACACTGCCACGCTTTTTTTCTATAAACAAGAGGAAATGGTGGTGTGGTTCCTTTTTCCTTTCTTTTATTAATTCATTACGATAAATGAAACGTAATGGCCAGCCAATGCAAGACAGCTGTCTCGTGGCGCGCAAATTTAGGCCTTATCTCAATAAAGCGGAGGATAGGGGGGTTGAGAGCACCAGAGAGTCAAGACGGATTAAGCGACAAATCCCCGAGATGATAGCCAGGACTTGTTTTGCTTGACCACCCACACAAAAGAGAAGAATCTATGATGACGTAGCATAATCAATGGAGCCAAATGAACCAGACATTTAAAAAAATCACAATACCTATATTAAATGATTAACACATAATGTTCCCCAATAGAAAAAAGGTTCCACCACTGGAGTGCAAGTTAAAGAGATATGTCTAAAATTGCCGGACAAGGAGATGTTCAAAATTTAACCCCGCTAAACGTCTACCATGTTATACGGTTTTACAGATATAGCGCCTAAACCTAGACATAGCTTGACGGCGGTCTTCTTCCAGTCGTTGTCCAGAGTTGATCTCAGTTGTGGCCAGTAGTGAACCGAGACGCAAGGAACTGAAGAAGGTAGGAGCTGCTTGCCGCGTATCGAACATGCTGACTGCTTAAAAATCTACTTTCTATTCTCTGTCTGAGACAAAACACTCGAACTTGAAAAAAGCCATGTACATTTTTTAAAGGAAAAGTAAAGCAAAGCCAAAAAAGAGAAAAATGCACTAAAGTAATAAATCCTTATATCCCTTATATTTGTGTATTTCTGATCTGCACTAAGTCTCACTTCCAAGATAGATAAAACAATCACTCAACATGCAAATATACTTTGCATGTATCAAAATTGCTAATCAAGGATACAGTAATTTTCAAAAGTTATGGGGCTTTCTAGAGAATGAAATATCCTACTGAAAATGTGTAAAAGCCATTTCACTAGAATTGAAAAGTGGCAATGGACATCTTGACATGTTTATTTTGTAATAATTTGAGAAACAAGCAAAATCGTAAGAGATTACATTCTTTCAAATAACCCGAAATGGGAAAAAGATAATTCAATCCACGTGGGGGTATTAGAATCACATGACTACGAATTTCCTACCGTCTCCGAAACCGTAATGTTACGTTACCACCGAGATTAAAACTTTTAGAACAAACAAAATACAGCACAAAATAATAACAAAAATTAGAAAACAGAAAACAAGTATCAAAAATAACAAAAATTTTAATAACGAAAATTAAAGTACTAAATTCTGAATAAGTAAAAATAAACATTTATCTACAGCTATGTAAATGTTGATGCCTCGTGTGAATGTAGTCAATTTACGTTTCTTTGTTTTATTCGCGCTTGCAAGCTGTCGTTCCTTTTGGCACAATAATTTTTCAAAAATGTACTGACTGTGCAAATAACAATTAGCTTTATAACATAATCTGGTGAATGGACTGTGCAACGCGAATATAAAGTATCATGATTATTATCACTCAGATTGTTAATTATCAACTGAGAAAGGGCGCGTCTCTTATCAGTGATTTCTAAAAATGATTCCTCGTCACTTTCCAAAACTTTATTGAAAATTATATAACTTAGCCTGACAATATTAATAACTGGATCCTTTGCGAATTTTAAGCCACCTCTACTCAAATTCTGTATAATGTTGTGCTTATTATCTATGTCAATATTATTTGTGTGTGTCAAATTTTCTTTACAATGATCGCAGTGTTTTTCTTTGATAAGGCATAACAACAGTAACCAGCTAAGTAGGTGATGACAGGGATTTCATCCTTTATACTATCAATATCAGACTGTAAATTTTCAATTTCCCGGAAAAAATGGTAATCATTAAAATTGTGTGGAATTTCATCTATTTCTAGATCATCATTTTCACGGAATTTATTTATTTGTATATCACCATAGCGAGACTTCAATGACATCAGGCTTCGAGTTCGTAACTTTTTCTCAGATTCATATAACTGACGAATTGATATATTATACTGACCCCCTGCCAGTTGACGATACTTACCAAATCTATTTTCTAATGAGTCAGTTTGAAATTTACCTAACAATATATAATTACTGTGCAGTTCAGATTTACAGTACCTTACTAATTCCAATAATCCATATACTGTATGATGTAGTGCAGTGTAAGTCTGACTAGTTAGTCTTTTTGAAAATTTTGCTGGATCATTCCACTCTTCTACCCAATCTAGCATCTTTTGCAAGAATGTCAGCTTACTGTCATCACCTTGTCCATAACTGTTGGAGCAAACAATAGGCTCTGCATAAAGGCCATTTAACCGCTTTCCTTTCAATGGACTTTTTACTTTGGCAATTCTCCACCAGTTCCATATAATATCAATGGCTATCAAAAATTACAAAGTGAGTTATGATGGGTGCTGGTTTATATTCTAACTTCAACAAAGTAACTATATCCTGAACAATTTTATGCCACCCATATGGACATTGCCATGAACTGAAAACTGTGAGAAAGTCTGAATAATTTTGAAAACTTGTTGATTTTTGACACGAGGAATAATCATCAATGCTACTTTGCAGTGCTTTAAGTTGTTGTTCTTGTTCCTTGTCCCTCAATTTCTCATCTCGACCTCTTCTGCTTGATATGTCCTTTGAAACGTATTTTGGACAATTTGCGAAGATACTTGGAATTACATCTGCCTTTAATTTTGGATACTTAAGGGGTACAGTAATGGTCCTACCTGTCTTTTCGCCATGGAAGGTGGAGGCAAATTGCATACTCGGGTGTTTTTTGTAACCACTAAATCACTACGATTGATTGCATTGAGCCATCTTTTACGACAGTTTTCATTCAATGGAAACAAAAATACGTGTACCTTCGGACCCTTCCCGTAATTACCGGCACAATTAGGAACGCAGCACTTGTGAGGTATTTTGAAAGCTTAGCTAAACAATCGCGAGACACAAATATAAGTTAAAAACATCAATAATTTTCAGTTTACATAGCATAGAAAGATACATAATAGAGGTTCAGAATGTGAGGTTAGTTTGCTGTTGGACAGCTGTTGGATATTAGCGGTGTTACCAAGGTTGCCACATATTCCAATTTTGAATGGAATATTAGACAGAGTGACAGATTGAACGTAATATCGAAAATGTATTCTTGAGATACTGAGGCAGATCAGACAGAATAATCACACCATCACTGAAGCTGAGCAGGCTCCGAGTACATCTTGCAAATTCGCCCACAGAGAGGTACAACTAATTAGAGGAGAATTCGATACTGCTATATCAAATCTAGATATGAAAACACCGCAGAGAAATGGTGGCGCGGTTCTCTTGCTAGCCAGGCATCGCGAAACTCCATAAGAACATGCATACTCCTACTTTGCGTGAAGTCACAGGGTTACACTGAAAAAAATTTGAAGGTCCAATATCCTACGCCCCCTATTTTTGAATTACCCCGGTCCCGTCAAAACGACATTAAAAATTAATAACAGTAACTGCCTGCTACACCGGCCGCCAGACCATTATAGAGTAAATCTCAGCGATCTAAATATTACGCAACTCAGAGAAGGGATAAAGAGTGACACTCCCCCCACAAAACACACACCGAAAAGCTTAGAATGATTCCTCTCTCACAGCCGACTCCAAAACTTTCACAAAGTGGGCCGTGCTAGGTTCGGCAGAAGACAATTGAATGGTTGATACCGCACACTGCATACTGCGATACCGCGCTGGGTATCGAAAAAACAAATGAGCGCCGCGGATTAAAGTCAAGCGTCGGTGGGGACTTATCATGCCGAATTGTAACATACTTGATAGCGGCTCAACTTAGTCAATTGTTCGGCCACAGCTAGAGTGATTCGTGGTGTCAAGGAAATTATTGGAATAGTTAAGTTGTGCTGTTGCACTTCGTAAGTATTACAATTTATAATTTATTATCATTTCTATGCATGTTAGAATGGAAATCGTTTGTCATGGTTTGTCTAGAGCTCAAGCGCAACGAATAAATGTTATCGGAAGTTGTTATATTGGCTGTCGTTGACCTGCTAATGTTCAATTCAATTATATTTTTGTTGATATTGGAATATAGTCAATATCGTAAATGAAACAATGAACATAAAATAAATATTAAATAAATACTGGGTTGCGCATCGATAACGAAACAGACACATTTACTGACAGCTCAGTTTTTTTTTGAAAAACGCTCAGACACGTCGATTTTGTTTTCGAGGGGGTCACAAGTTAACACGTGCAGCCCCCTGGGCGGGGGTGACACCAACCCTAAAATCTTAAATGGAAAGGGGGTCGAGTGATACCTTATTTTAAAGGTCTTTCAATTCCCTTTATGACTATGTAAAATACATGAGCTTCAGTTCAGTAGTTTTGAAGCTTTATTGATTTAAAGCTTAAAGTAACTTTAATGGGTACATCAGATTAGTTTGTACTACTTTTAGAAGAAGTTTGATTAAAAGAATTTACTTAATAAGTAAATGTTCTTCTTTACTACGCCCATGGTTTGTTTATCATTTTGTTGTTGAAAATATCTATTGGAGCGTTTTTTTGTGGCAAAAAAGTTATTTCTTGAAGAAGGATAAGGAAATATCTCGTACTTATTTTGTGCATACCAAAAGCTTACATCTTGGTAGACATTAAGGCTTATAAAATCCTGCAACTAAGCTGTTTTTGATTCATAACAATACTTGTATGTTTTTAACTGCATCCCAAGGGTTTCTTTCAAATCAAATAACGTAATGATAGGCCGTAATCTCAAGGTCGTGTTCCTTAGCCAAATTTAAGCAGAAGTGTTGATATGAACATGTGTCTTGAAAAGTCTGGTTTTAAATGGTCAAAATTGACAAAAATATTTTTCTGCTCTATTATTTCAAAAATCGGTTTGTCGATCATGTTGAGTTTTAGCAGGATTGCTTACAGTAATAAGACGTTAAACTAGCATTATGAATGGCATTGGCGTCTCGGTGGGAAATCTCTCGAATTATATTGACAAAAAAATGTACTCCATTGATTTTTTTGAAAAATATACAGTTTTTCGGATGAAGCAGCTAATGAAACACTTTATTTTTGTATCTTGCTATCCCTTTGTACGAGGGACGTATTTTAAGTTATGCATATAGAAACATAGTAGGCCGCGCGGATCGAACGTCAGTTCTGAATCTTAACCTCTTTAGTAATCTTAAATTCAATGTTTCACAACAATACGTGCAGTGTTCTCACTACAGTAAATTTCTAAGTGTCACCAAGTCATTAGAAAAATGGAACTCAACCGAGAACATTTTCGCGCCATAATTTATTACAACTTTCAGAGACAATTATCGCAATAAGAATGTCTTGCTGAGTTACTGTCTGTTTTCGGCAATGAAGCGAAAAACCAGTCAACAATTTCCCGTTGGTTTGGAGAATTCAAACGTGGACTGGTGAGTCTTAGCGACGTCCCAGGGGCGGCAGTCACCCAGGAAAACGTCGATGCTCAGCGCAAACTCATCATTGAAGATAGACATGTGACATATCGCCAGATTGAGGCGTCCTTGAAGATCTCAAAAATTTTACATGAAGAATTAGGAGTAAGAAAATTAGTTACTCGTTGGATACCCCACCTGTTGACTGAAGAGCAGAAAGTAGCCAGGGTTAATTGGTGTCAAAAAACGCTTGACCGTTTCAATTCCTGAAACTCAAAAAATGTGTACAGCATTGTTAGTGATGATGAATCGTGGA